>NW_026844048.1:18902317-18984223 GCF_029531705.1 Pantherophis guttatus | reverse complement strand
TAGAATAGAATAGAATAGAATAGAATAGAATAGAATAGAATAGAATAAGAGTTGGAAGGGACCTTGGAGGTCTTCTAGTCCAAATCCTATCCTATCCTATCCTATTCTTTGACAAGACAACATGGCCATCGAAGATCAAAATGTTCACCCATGCCATTTTCTGACATTTGGAATTTAATCCGAGTCTACATCTCTTTGAACCAATTTCACCGTAAAATAGCAGAGCTAAAATTCTCCCCCAAAAAAGTTTCATTATGTTCTTCTTCTAGGAAGCAAAGCATTCTTGTGGCATGACATCTTTTAATCCACTCAGCGGAGCAAGAGCGATCGGGCCACACCTAAGAGCGACTTTCAAAGAGCGACTTTGACAGAGCACTGTCAAAAATTAATAACCACCGCCTGCATCTCCTGCATTCATTTCCTTGCTGATTATCTTCCCTCTACCTCCACCACCAACGTGGGTGCCAATAATGTCTTTGCTCAGAATAATATGCTATCTGTTTGATGAAGTGGCGGTAGCCCATAAATCATAGAATCCTCTGGTTGCGAAGGGCCATTTAAGCCATGAAGTCTAACCCACCTGCTTAATGTAAGAAGTTGAATTAAAGCATCTTAGGGGCTCAGGGAAGCCACTCCTTATTCCTTCTCCGGGTCATTGGGCCCACTGTCAAATTGCTATTAGGAAATTATTTCTAACATTCAGTTGGAACCTACCATCCTATGAATTAAAAGCTGATAATAAACTCATTAAGGTCTTCAACATGTCCTGTGTCTCTTTGTTCTTTTGTCTGAAGCTGATGTAGCTGTCCTTCTAGATGCAACATTCTGTTGAGTTGTGGGGTCCTTGGTGTTCTCCGAGCTCGGATGTTTTCTTGTTTCATTACCCAACAAAGTTACATCCTCAGTATGAGGGATTGTGGGGTTGGCTCCTGTTCACGTGTAGTAGCTTGCTTTGTCCAATTTGGTTGTCAGGGTTCCAAGGCCCAATGTAAAAGATGGCTTCCAGGCCTGACATTGGTGGGATTATGATTTTCTCCTTGGAGGAGAATCTTCTTGAACAAGAACCAAGTAGCACCTGAGGGCAGGACAAGAAGCAATGGGTGGAAACTCATCAAGGAGAGAAGCAACTTAGAACTAAGGAGAAATTTCCTGACAGTTAGAACAATTAATCAGTAGAACAATTTGCCTCCAGAAGTTGTGAATGCTCCAACACTGAAAGTTTTTAAGAAGAGGTTGGATAACCATTTGTCTGAAGTGGTGTAGGGTTTCCTGCCTAGGCAGGGGGTTGGACTAGAAGACCTCCAAGGTCCCTTCCAACTCTATTCTATTCTATTCTATTCTATTCCATTCCATTCCATTCCATTCCATTCCATTCCATTCCATTCTATTCTATTCTATTCTATTCTATTCTACTCTACTCTACTCTACTCTTCATTCCAAGTCTAGTCTAGTCTAGTCTATTGTAGTCTATTCTGACAACCCACACCCACACCAAAATGGACAGGACAAACTACTGCATATAAACAGGAAGCAAATCCCACACTCTCTGATACCGAGGAAGTTATCTAGTCAGTTAATGCAAGAAAACAACCAAGTTATTAAGACCAGCTGCCTGCAATTACTGCCGGTTCAAATCTCGCCAGGCTCAAGGTTGACTCAGCCTTCCATCCTTTCTAAGGTAGGTAAATTGAGGACCCAGTTGTGGGAGCAATAAGCTGACTTTGTATAAATATACAAAAGGATGAAGGCTATTGCTTAGCACATTGTAAGCCGCCCTGAGTCTCCGGAGAAGGGCGGCATATAAATCAAATTAAAAATAAATAAATAAATAAATAAATAAATAAATAAATAAATAAATAAATAAATAAATAAGTCCAGAGAGCACCAAGGGCCTTGCCATTCAACCCTGAGCTACAAATATTCTTTGCAATTGATTATACTGAGTTTTTACAAGTAGCTAAAGTAGGTATTGGGAAACTCTACCGAAAGGAAAGATCAGGTTTGATGCATCCGTCCAAAAAGAGGGGTAAAAAAATTTCCAATGTGGGACAGTTTTAGAGAAGAATGATACCCAACAAACAAGAGGTGCTGTTCCGTGTGAAAAACTGCAATGCAAGAATTGTTCAACAGAGCAACCCAAATATTTCATCCAGGTTACGGTGAGATAATGAACGAGTGCCAGGATAAAAACAGCCCAACGTTTAAGGCAGCCATGCTTTCAACCTTGAAAAATCTTTGTCTACTTGGCAGAGGAGCTTCCCATTAGCTAACCTAGTTCTCATCAACATCTTTCCAGGTCAAAAAATGATTGCATTTGTCTTTATGATTCTCAGGGGGGTGCCTGTATGGATTGCTACATATGGCTGGTTAGATTAAATTGAATTAGATCAGATTAGTTCGACTGGCAGAGACGGAGAGGCAGGCGCAGAAGTGGTAAATAGAGATGATTTCTTTATTAGGCTGGCTCTGCGGCAGAAATGTGTACAAAAACTCGCGAAGTAGGATGCTCTCACCCAGTTATACACTGATCTGATTTAACCAGTCATATGCCATATTCGAGGAAACAGCAGAATGGCTAATGCAGCAGATGAGAAATCAAGATCCAGTTTTGGTCACCATATTATAAAAAAGATGTTGATGGTGAAAGGGTCCAAGTAGCAAAAAACATGGCCTAAGGTGGGACTAGAACTCACCAGTCTCCTGGTGATTGTTGTTGAGACTCTAGAAAGAGTGCAGAGAAGAGCAACCAGGATGATTAGGGGACTGGAGGATAAAACATACGATGAACGGTTGCAGGAACTGGGCATGGCTAGTCTAGGGAAGAGAAGGACCAGGGTTGACATGATAGCAGTCTTCCAGTATTTGAGGGGCTGTCATAGGGAGGAGGGGGTCAAGCTATTTTCCAAAGCACCTGAGGGCCAGACAAGGAATAGTGGATGGAAACTGATCAAGGAGAGATTCAACTTAGAAATAAGGAGAAATGTTCTGACAGTGAGAACAATCAACCAATGGAACAGAAGTTGCCTTCAGAAGTTGTGGGAGCTTCATCACTGGAAGCTTTCAAGAAGAGACTGGACTGCTATTTGTCAGGTGTAGGGTCTCCTCCTTGGGCGGGGGGTTGGACTAGATGACCTATAAGGTCCCTTCCAACTCTGTTAACCTGTTAGAATGGGCATTAGTAGACTCACCTCTACTTAAGGGACAGATTTAAAAATGAAGCAGACAGTTCCCAGGACTAGACATCTGAAATAGTTCTAGGAAGCTTTGTGATAGAAACTAGGCTCTGTTGATTCTTCAGTGGCTCTAAAACAGTGGCATTTCCCCGGGCACCTGTCCTTCCTAGAATGCATTGTTCAACTGGCCCTCTGGAATGTGTCATGAATGCTATTTTGGAAGTTTTTGAGAAGAGGGATGAAAAATTTTTGGAGAACCTCTCACAGATACTTCCAAGCTTCTTGTGAATTCTCCGGGCTTTATGGCCTCAAAAAACGTACTCCAGGAGAAATGGGCACAAGGCAGAGGATCAACCAAGAATGTCATTCCTCTGGATTGGTTGAACTGTTTTTTTTATTATTATTTGATTTATATGCCACCCTTCTCCAGAGACTCAGGGCGGCTTACAGTGCGTTAAGCAATAGCCTTCATACTTTTGTATATTTATACAAAGTCAGCTTATTGCCCCCACAAACTGGGTCCTCAATTTACCTACCTTAGAAAGGATGGAAGGCTGAGTCAACCTTGAGCCTGGCGAGATTCGATCTTACTTTAATTGCAGACAGCTGGGGTTAAATTACAGTGCTCTGTCTGTTGAGCTATCCAGGCTCCTTGTTTGATCAAGGAGGAATGATGGTGTTTCTTAGCTACACCTCCCACACAAACACACACACACACAAAGCTTTCCCAGAAGGGCTCCCCAACTATTTTAAGGAAATGTAGAAACGACTTGCCTTTGGAAAGCAAGGAGAGCTTCCAGACATGCTCGGTGGGGTTGGCACGAAGAAGATCTAAATATGCAAAGTGCTGTGCTGATTCAGATTAAACACGCTAATCCCAGAGTGGCAATTTTGCCTTGCAGCCTAAGCTGCTTGTCTGCCAGGCTGCTCCTGGCTGCGCTTTAAGCCAGCTTCAGACATTCTGGTCCAGATTGCAGGGGAGGTTGGCAGAGAGCCAGGCTGGCGCTCAATCTGGACTACAGCCACTGCGTGCCCTGATTGGTCATTCCTCTGCTTTTGGCTCTTCCCCATCCCTGCAGGGAAGGTGAGCCTTACTGCCTGGCACCCTGTGTGGATTAATGTTAGCAGAATCTGCTTTTTTAAATTGGAGATCGTTCCTTCCCAGTAAGTATCAAAGGCTTTCCTTTGATTTCCCCAGATGTTTGCACAACATCCTTAACAGAATAATAGAATAACAGAGTCGGAAGGGATCTTTGGAGGTTCTCTTGTCCAACCCGCTGCAGGAAACTCTAGTCTATACCATTTTTAACGCAAATGGCTGTCCAATCTCTTCTTTAAAACCTCTAGTGTTCCTCCTCCTCCTCCTCCTGGAACAATTTGCCTCCAGAAGTTGTGAATGCTCCAACACTAGAAGTTTTTAAGAAGAGATTGGATAACCATTTGTCTGAAGTGGTGTAGGGTTTTGTCAAGTATTTGCAAGCCATTGGCACATGTGTCATATAGACACCAGTGGAGGCAGAGTGTTTCCACCCCTATATGGAAAGGAGGGGCTTACCCTGAGTATAAAACCCCCTCCAACCTTTTCCACCTCGCTCTCTCCATCTCTCTCTTTTCATGTTTGTTCCCCATGAGACTTTATCTCTGTTGTACATAGTTAATATGATTTATCACATGAATAAATACGTTTAAGACATTTATTTATGCATCTGCCTCTGAACTCTTCTATGCTCCTGGGTGTTTCTACGATCCCAATTCCACAGGTTTCCTGCCTAAGCAGGGGGTTGGACTAGAAGACCTCCAAGGTCCCTTCCAATGTTATTGGAATTTTAATGTTATAATGTTATAATAATGTTCTATTCTATTCTATTCTATTCTATTCTATTCTATTCTATTCTATTCTATTCTATTCTATTCTACTCTACTCTACTCTACTCTACTCTACTCTACTCTACTCTACTTACTCTATTCTATTTCTATTTCTATTTCTATTCTATCCTATCCTATCCTATCCTATCCTATCCTATCCTATCCTATCCTATTCTATTCTACTCTACTCTACTCTACTCTATTCTATTCTATTTCTATTCTATCCTATCCTATCCTATCCTATCCTATCCTATCCTTTCCTATCCTATCCTATCCTATCCTATCCTATCCTATCCTATCCTATCCTATTCTATTCTATTCTATTCTATTCTATTCTTCCTCCTGCCATCATTAAAGCAATATGGATCAGATTATTTTTTTTTTTCATTCCTAGTTTCCTCTGTAGGTCAATGGCAGGGCGGAGAGCAAAGAATAGCAATTGTGACCAGCAGAGAGAACATAGCTGTCTGGTATCCCAGAATGAAATGACTCTACAGAGTAGACATCAGCTGTTGGAGGGACGGGGCCAAGCCAGGCCTTGCAGCCAATAAAAGCTAAACTGCTACTAGAGCAGAATGACATGCTGAAGACTAACTGCTCTGGAGAGCTTGACATGGCTCAGATTAAAAACACCAGCAGTTTTGAATCAAAGCTGGAAAACACAGGGTGGATTTGCAATGGGCTGGGAGTGGGAGGAAGACAAAGTTATCCATCCCATACTCAGGAGATGGTTAATCAACCAGGAAGGACAAAGATCTGCCCGTTGATAGCATCCTTTAAACTCAGTTTCCCTAGCACACTGCTTTTAGCACTGGAGACTTACGGTAACTATCTGTTGTAACCGCGCTTGTATGTATATCAACACAGAGAAGAAAGTTATTAAGAGACCGGCCCTCTTTGGAAGAGCCATTGCTGATTCTTCCCCTGCCCTTCTGCAAGCTTGCATCTTCTGGGTGATGGAAACGTGGTGAATAATGAAGTGTCATGTTTGTCTAATGGATTTATCGCTCATTGTAAATGCAGCTTCATCAACAAAAGTAGGTAAAAATCAATCAAGAGACACAAAAGCAAAAGGCTCGACTTGGCTCTTATCCACTGCCTCTGCATATTGGCTTTTGGGATCTCCAAAGAAAGCTCAGAGCGAAATTTTTCTGCCTTGTAACTTTTGGGCAGTTCTTGGCTGAATGTTTGGCAATGAGAAGGTCAGCTGATGCCAAGACTTGGCCTGCTGTTTTAGGTCCCTTTTCAAACCTCTGCTTTCACTAACTGCAAAGCAGGGATAATCACCTCCCTTCCCCTGAGAAGCATTTGATTGACAAAGATGAAATTGTTGTCCGACTCCTTAACACTCAACCCAACTACTTCTTTACAGAGTCAGCAGGAGGAATGAGCCATCATGCTAAGTGAGCCGAGGTGGCGCAGTGGTTAGAGTGCAGTACTGCAGCTACTTCAGCTGACTGCTAGTTCAGCAGATCAGCGGATCAAATCTCACCGGCTCAAGGTTGACTCAGCCTTCCATCCTTCCGAGGTGGGTAAAATGAGGACCCAGATTGTTGGGGGCAATATGCTAATTGGTATACTGTCTTTGGTGTAAGCCGCCCAGAGTCCTCGGAGAGTGGGCGGCATAGAAATATGACAATTAAATAAATAAATAAATAAATAAATAAATAAATAAATAAATAAATAAATAAATAAATAAATAAAGTGTTGTACAAGGTAAGTTGACTAAAGCTGATCCTTTATCCAGTGGTGGAATGCTGTTGGTTTAACAACCAGTTCGGTGAGTGTGCACTGTGCGTGCGTGCCTAAGGCGCTTGCACGCAGCGCTGAAAATGGAGCATTTAGAAGCTCAGCTGCTTACCTTTCAGGTCAGCAATGGTAAGTAGAACAGCAAGGGGGGGGGAAATCAGCTGTGCCGCGCGATTGAGATGAGCTACAAAGCAGGAAATAAAGGACAGGATAGAGCAGGATGGGTGGGCGGGCTAACTGATTGTCGGCGCTACCGCTTTGCCCGAACCGGTCTGAACCGGCTGAATTCTACCTCTGCCTGTATCTCCTGAACCCGTCGGTGATCATTAGCTAGAAAGAAACATGAATAACAAAATAACAAAGCTGGAAGGGACCTTGGAAGTCTTCTAGTCCAACCTCCTGCTCAGGCAGGAAATCCTCTACCATGTCAGACAATGGTTGTCCAATCTTTTTTAAAAAATGTCGAGTGTTGAAGCACTCACAACTTCTGAAGGAAAGTCATTCCATTGATTAATTGTTCTCACTGTCAGGAAGTTTCTCCTTAGTTCTAGGTTGCTTCTCTCCTTGATTAGTTTCCATCCATTGCTTCTTGTCCTGCCTTGGGATGGGATGGGATGGGATGGGATGGGATAGAATAGGATAGGATAGGATAGGATAGGATAGGATAGGATAGGATAGGATAGGATAGGATAGGATAGGATAGGATACGGTAGGGTAGGGTAGGGTAGGGTAGGGTAGGGTAGGGTAGGGCAGGGTAGAATATAATAGAGTAGAGTAGAGTAGAGTAGAGTAGAGTAGAGTAGAGTAGAGTAGAGTAGAGTAGAATAGAATAGAATAGAATAGAATAGAATAGAATAGAATAGAATAGAATAGAATAGAATAGAATAGAATAGAATAGAATATTTTTTGCCTTCAGGTGGTTTGGAGAACAGGTTGACCCCTCTTCTCTGTGACATCCCCTTAGAACCTGCTATTATGTCACCCCTAACTCCTTTTTTTCATTAAATTAGACGTACCCAATTCCAGCAACTGTTCCTTATATATGATGATCACTGGGAATATTTTACACCAGGTGTGAGATCCTGCATAGCCTCAAAACAAGTCAGCAAATGGTTTAGCTTTCCATCAAATCAACTGCTCTGGTTGATTGTGTTAGTCCAGGATGGCAAAACAATATCAGAAAAAGTCAGATTAGCACCTTTTCTGTGTTGTAAAATTTTATGCCCAGGCATATGCTTTTCCTCACAAGGATGAAATACCTTTGAATAAAATTTGTTAGTTGGAAAAGTGCTCCCAGACTCCTGATTTGGGAGGGAAGACTATGAAAAGAGACAAGTGATAACAATTTACTGTCCATCGATAACTGAACAAAGTGGCCAGAGGCATTAGTTCAACCATTTAAAGCCACTTATGTGCTCATTAGGATTCATGTCAGCCCCATAGTTCTAAGATGAGATTTCTAAATACTTCAGAGATCAACGAAACAGTTCTATGCTTACGAGAGGCTTTGAAAAGTTCCCATTGATCTTTTTACTTCTTCCCTTTGATATTCTTGATGTGTCTTCCATGGGAGGACGAATGGGATGGAATGGAATGGAATGGAATGGAATAGAATGGAATAGAATAGAATAGAATAGAATAGAATAGAATAGAATAGAATAGAATAGAATAGAATAGAATAGGACAAGGAATGGAATGGAATGGAACGGAACGGAACAGAACAGAACAGAACAGAATAGTGGAATGAAACGGAACAGAACAGAACAGAACAGAACCGAACAGAACGAAGGAAGGAAGGATGGAATGGAATGGAATGGAATGGAATAGAATAGAATAGAATAGAACAAGGAATGGAACGGAACGGAACAGAACAGAATAGAATAGAATAGTGGAATGGAATGAAACAGAACAGAACAACAGAACAGAAGGAAGGAAGAATAGAATAGAATAGAATAGAATAGAATAGAATAGAATAGAATAGAATAGAATAGAATAGAATAGAATAGAATAGAATAGAATAGAATAGAACAGAACAGAACAGAACAGAACAGAACAGAATAGAATAGCTATGTAATGGGTCTAGTGATATTTGTGACAGGACCCCTCACAAAACCCCTCACTAAACCCTAATCTGACGTGACCCTCCTATCACAAGACCCCCTGGCCAATGAAGCCCTTATAAGCAGAACGTCAACACTGACATTCCCTAAATTCGGCTGAAGATGTTGCCTAGCCTGGTAACGAAATGTTCAGAAACGAACCCACAAGCTCAGAGAACGAACCTCCACCCTCACCCCTTCTGTCTATTTGAGGGAACAAGGCCACTCAACTTGTTTTTTCTCTGCGCGCCAGCAACCAAATGCTCGTTTGATATCATTGGCAGTGACTCCAGACCTTAGCCAAAGAATCTGGTGCCTCTTTCCTTCCAAAAAAGCTGGCAGTTCTTGGATATTTGTAACAAGGAACAAAACAAACGGAATTATCCTCAGTCTTGTTTGCAATGCACTTTGGCTGGTTATTAGTGACTGGCAATTCTCCATGATGTCCTGGTTTGTTAATGGAATTGGATAAGAGGCCATTAAAGTTTATTTTTAAGAGATAATACTGATCTGCACGAGGAATACTTCCTTGCAGCATCAAGTGCTAGAAAGTTACCAGAGTTGCAGAGATAAATTGGAGAAGCAAATCCTTTTTCATTGTGAAATTCTGTTGCGGCTAAGCTAGCATATGGGAATTCTGCGCAGAGCGGAGATGTTAGCCTTCGCTCAGCCAGAAAAACACAAAAGTCAGCTATATTTCTGGTAGCATCTGGTAGAAGTGGAGAAGAAAACTAGTGTAGGTCCAACTCTTAATCACCCCTGTTTGAACAATATTTCAACCAGTCACAGAAAAAGTTGGATGAACTCCATCAGTGAATGGTGCAGATATCAAAACTAACCTCTCTTAAGTCTTTTTTTATCTTGGACTGGAGGAACCCTTGTCATAATTTTCAGGTCTCAAGGAAGCCCTATATAAAAATTGCAATTGAAGGGAAGAGGAGAGATATGGTCCCCTCTGCTGAAAAACATCCCCCCCAATTCCTTTCAAATATCACCAAGACGTCAGCCATTTTGCCCTATTATCCAAACCATTTTTTATCATCCTAGTTGGCTGTGATTAAGAACTGATCATTTGTGGGATGGCTTCTGCATTTTGCTTGTTTCCCCTTTTCCTACCATCTCTTCCCTTCCTTCCTGTCGTCCGTCTTTCATATTGTAAGATTTGTTTATTTATTTCAACCATTGATAGGGCTGTCCATTTCGCAGGAGAGATTCTGCGAGTTGTCTCATGTTCATGCCTCCTCCTCTTCCTCTCTTTTGCCTTCTCCCTCTCCCTCTCCTTCTCTGCTGTCGCTACTGAATAGTTTCCCCCTCCAATGGTTGAAATAAATAATAAATCTCCATGTCTCCCAGAGATCAATCTGCTCTGCCAGATGTTTCTTGATCAGCTGGACCTCCAAGGACCAGTATAATCATCTGAATAAAACAATGGAGGATTTAAAAAAAACATCTCCTTTATTGATACAGGAGAAAAAATGCAGAAAATAGCAAAGCCCCCTCTCCGTTTTTTTCATCCACAATTTCATCCATTGTTGTTGTTAGTTGTGAAGTTGTGTCCGACCCACCGCAACCCCATGGACAACATTCCTCCAGGCCTTCCTGTCCTCTACCATTCTCTGGAGTCCATTTAAGCTCACACCTACTGCTTCAGTGACTCCATCCAGCCACCTCGTTCTCTGTCGTCCCCTTCTTCTTTTGCCCTCAATTGCTCCCAGCATCAGGCTCTTCTCCAGTGAGTCCTTCCTTCCTTCTCATTAGGTGGCCAAAGGATTTGAGTTTCATCTTCAGGATCTGGCCTTCTAAAGAGCACTCAAGGTTGATCTCCTCTAGGACTGACTGGTTTGATCGCCTTGCAGTCCAAGGGACTTGCAGGAATCTTCTCCAGCATCAGAGTTCAAAGGCCTCCATTCTTTGCCACTCAGCCTTCCTTATCGTCCAACTTTCACAGCCATCCATTGCAACTGGGAAAACCATAGCCTTGACTATACGCAATTTTGTTTGCAGGGTGATGTCTCTGCTTTTTAGAATGCTGTCTAGATTTGCCATGGCTTTCCTCCCCAGGAGCAAGCATCTTTTGATTTCTTGGCTGTAGTCTCCATCTGCGGTGATCTTGGAGCCCAGGAAAATAAAATCTGTCACTTCCTCCATTTCTTCCCCATCTGTTTGCCAGGAATTGAGAGGGCCAGACACCATGATTTTAGTTTTCTTAATGTTGAGTTTCAAGCCAACTTTTGCACTCTCCTTCTTCACCCGCGTCAGATGGCTCTTTAGTTCTTCATCGTTTTCTGCCATTAGAGTGAGATCATCTGCATACCTGGAGATGGAATTATCAAAACTCTAACTGGAGCCCAAAAAAAAACCTAGACGGTCTCCTGTAAATATTAAATGTAGTTCTGTTTTTCTGGACTCCCACTGTGGAGATGGAGCTTAAATCTTCAGATCTCCCTAAATCAGTAATTTGCAGTGGCAATTTCCAATCCCTTCTGTAGCCCTGGAATAGGAAGATCTCCCTGCCCCCTTTAGCTCATGGTCTTTGAGACCTTTCCAACATCTGACTGGAGCCCATAAAATCTTGGCAACTCTTGGCTTATCAACTCTGAAGCTTCCTATTGATTCTGGCTGCCTAGCACACTGAACTGAGCATCATGCGCCCAGGTCTCCCGGCCACATCAAGCTGCCAAATCCGTTGCTCTTCTGGGCCTGGAACTCTATTGATCTTTGAATGTTATGCCATACGAATGATGGATTATCGCATATCAAACTTTGCAGTGTTCATTTAACACTTCTGAATAAAACATTACTCACAGATTAACTGAGCAGTTTTTAAGTGAACAACCATTTTCATCTGTTTTAAATTTTCATGGCTACTTTTCTGGAGAACAAGTACATGCTTAATAATTGAGAGGTATGAGGGCTGCTAATCTCGTTGTATTTTAATGAGGCCTCTGCTTCAGCTTGGTCATTTAGGAAAGCTCAGGCGTTTTATAAGAATTCATGACTCCTTCCCTCCTTTATTTCTTCACCTAAATTATCCCTTACCCTTCCTGCACCTGAGGAATAAACTGCTTGTGAAACAACAACAACAACAAAAAAAGGGGGGGGAACGACTCCAAGCTCAGAAAATGAAATATTAGATCAGTTGCAAAGTATGGCAGGAAGGAGCTGCTTTAAGAAACACAGGGAGAGAAAATGGCATTCAAAGAGCCAACAGAAGCAGAAAAGAAATAAAAAAGATTTCCAAAGATCCGTTCTCAAAAAAGGATCCGTCCACACAGTCAATTTGATTATTAAATAGATAGATTTCCACATCAGGGATATTTGTTTATATAATATAGGATTTTTTTTTGTTAAATACAGATGGGAAAGCTTATAACTATTTGGAGACCCATTATGTAAGAGGAGGGGGATATATTAAAAATTTTACTATTGAGGAATGGACTTTGAAGATGGCCAGCTTTGCAGAGATGGCGAAGATTTCAGCATATCTAAAAGATCGCTCACAAGAGACTTAAGAATGGGAGTGGAAAAAGTGGATAGATTACGTGCAGAACAAATATCAAACTAGAAAATATCAGATAGCTTTTAATTGAAAGTACTATATAAAGATAGAATATTTGAACTTTGTGAAAATGTGAGAAATATACAGAGGGTGGAGGGGTTCAAGTTTTACAAAAAGGGGATTTAGATTTGGATTATATTTTGTGGAAGTCCGGGGGTGGGTGGGTTAGGGAGGGTTAGGGAGGTTAGGGAGGGTTGAGGGGGGGGAAATTGGGGAGAAAATGTAATTGTAAAACTTTTCCAATAAAAAAAAAAATTAATGTATCTTTCGGCATTCAGACCGGGTGGATGGTTTTTTTTTTTAATGTGTAATGTTAGATGTACTTGATATTTGGGTGTTTTTTTTTCTTTTTTTGTACACAGGGTGTTTCTGTTAGTATTGAATGTTTGCTAGCTCTGTTTTTGACTTTTATTTTACCTTTGGTGATAAAAGAATAAACAAACATTTTTTTAAAAAGTGTGGGGGGGGGAGAAATAGTTCAAATTCTAGCTGAATATTTTTTTAGACTAAAAGAAAATGAAGCCAAAACCATTAGAATTAAATTTATCTTAAGCTGCACCACTTCAGACTGATGATGGCAAATCCTGTGGCACACGGAGGCAAAGCCCCTTTTATTTAGTAACTTAGCATGTAGCAGCTAGCTCTGCTTTTCTTTTTATAGGAAGACAAATCACAAGATGGCTTCCAATTCTGAAAGCAAAACAGAATGTACAATGTGATCGTAATGCAGCAACAAGCCTAAAGCAGAGCAATAAAACAGGAAAAGCAAGCAGGAAATTAATGCATTAAAAAAAAAAAAATCCCTGTAGCAATAGCTTGAAAAATGTTAGGAAATCTCATAACGAACCTGCAAATAAAGCACATGTCAAAACGTTGGACCAGGGCTTGGTTGACACAAGGTACGCTCTATAGATTGGAAGGAGGGAAGATAATTAATTACATTTGTATTATATTGTACATTTTGTTTTGTGGTTGCTCACCACCCAAAGTCATTTGCTTCAGATGAGTGGTTAAAGCACCAGGTGAGAAGTGGGAGTTCTAATCCCATTTTACTGGTAGATACGAAATCCAGCCGGGTGACTTTGGGCCAATCACCAGGAGACAGAGAGTTCTAGTCCTGCCTTTAGGCATGAAAGCTGGCTGGATGGCTTTGGGCCAATCACCAGGAGACAGGGAGTTCTAGTCCTGCCTTTAGGCATGAAAGCCGGCTGGGTGGCTTTGGGCCAATCATCAGGAGACAGGGAGTTCTAGTCCTTTGTTAGGCATGAAAGCTGGCTGGGTGACTTTGGGTCAGTCACCAGGAGACAGTGAGTTCTAGTCCTCTGTTAGGCATGAAAGCTGGATGGATGGCTTTGGGCCAATCACCAGGAGACAGGGAGTTCTAGTCCTGCCTTTAGGCATGAAAACCGGCTGGATGGCTTTGGGCCAATCACCAGGAGACAGGGAGTTCTAGTCCTGCCTCCTTTAGGCATGAAAGCCGGCTGGGTGGCTTTGGGCCAATCACCAGGAGACAGGGAGTTCTAGTCCTGCCTCCTTTAGGCATGAAAGCCAGCTGGATGGCTTTGGGCCAATCACCAGGAGACAGGGAATTCTAGTCCTGCCTTTGGGCATGAAAGCCGGCTGGATGGCTTTGGGCCAATCACCAGGAGACAGGGAGTTCTAGTCCTGCCTTTGGGCATGAAAGCCGGCTGGGTGGCTTTGGGCCAATCACCAGGAGACAGGGAGTTCTAGTCCTGCCTCCTTTAGGCATGAAAGCCGGCTGGGTGACCTTGGGAAGTCCCTCTTTCTCTCAACCCAACACCGAGTTGTTGTTGCGGTGAAAATAGGAGAAGGGAGGAATATTAGGTCTGTTCGCTGCTTTGAGTTATTGATTAAAATAATAAAGGCGGGATAAACAAACACACATATGTCTTGCTAAATCAGCCATTCATGGCCATTCTCCCATGTGCCAACGTGCTTCTAGGCCACATCATTAGGAGCAGGCCGAGCCTGGTTGACTGGCTGGCACCAATTAAACTTCGTTGGCCTTGAGAAATCAAATTTTCATCATCTCTCCAAGGAGATATGGCATTGTATTCCCACCCACCTGTTTTTACTCCCCTTGAAACAGCTTCCCTATTTATTTCATGTGTTGTTGTTGTTAGTCGAGAAGTCGTGTCCGACCCATCGCGACCCCATGGACAATGTTCCCCCAGGCCTTCCTGTCCTCTACCATCCTCAGGAGTCCATTTAAGCTGACGGCTTCAGTGACTCCATCCAGCCACCTCGTTCTCTGCTGTCCCCTTCTTCTTTCGCCCTCAATCTTTCCCAGCATTGGGCTCTTCTCCAGTGAGTCCTTCCTTCTCATGAGGTGGCCAAAGTCTTTGAGTTTCCTCTTCAGGATCTGGCCTTCTAAAGAGCAGTCAGGGTTGATCTCCTCTAGGACTGACCGGTTGGATCGCCTTGCAGTCCAAGGGACTCGCAGGAATCTTCTCCAGCACCAGAGTTCAAAGGCCTCCATTCTTTGGCGCTCAGCCTTCCTTATGGTCCAACTTTCACAGCCATCCATTGCAACTGGGAATGTTTCATGTAGTCTAGCACATTTCAAGCGGTTTGTGAACCAAATTGCAACAGAAGAACCCCTTCAGGCTTCCAAGTACTCTTGACATTCATGCTGAATATTTCAAGTTTCTTGTTTTGTAAGTTAGCATCTATTTGAGTTTTCAAATGGGTTTGGTGATAAGGAAAACATTTCTGACCAGCTGTCATCATTATTCTTTCACTGGGAAGGTGGTTATTTCTGCTGATTGCCATCATTTCTTCACTTGATTCATTTTTCTTTTTTCCTTTTCCCAAATTAGCCATAGATCCGTCCAACCAATTAGGGATCATACAGAGAAGGAGCAGAGTTCTTCGCTCTCCTTCCCTTCTTAGCTGAAAACAAATTATTAGATGTATAAGGATGTCGAAATCATGCTATGAAACAGATACCAGTTTCAGAGCACTTTTTCCGACTTTGCTTCTCAGTCAGATTTTATTGCAAGTTGACAACACTGGGAGCCAATTCAAACTGCAGGCAACAAATGACTTTTATTTGTTTATATCCCACCTTTATTATTTTTACAAATAATTCAAAGTGGCGAATGTATCCAATACAACTTCTTCCGCCCCCTGTGCATTGGGTTTTTCTGAGACTGACCGCATGTCCCCCCCACCCCCACCCCGGTCTCAAACTACCAGACGGTTCTTCTTAGCTGGCTGCAGTGGAGATCTTGCAGCCGTCCCTTGCCGAGGCTTGGTCGCTCACGGTGATGCTCCATGTGGTCTCCGGGCCAGCAGCTGCTTCTCTCCGCTGCTGCTCTTGCTGGGAGAGAGAGCGTCTCTTGTGCAATTTAGCAGCTGTGAGCTGCCGCTTTCCTCTAAGTCCCATCCAGAAAGTGCGCAGCACAGAGAAGCAGCAGCCATGTTGAATGCTATTTCTCTGTGCCACAGCGCTTTCCGGATGGGACTTGGAGAAAGCGGCAGCTCACAGCTGCTAAATTGCACAAGAGACACTCTCTCTCCCAGCAAGAGCAGCAGCGGAGAGAAGCAGCCGCTGCCCCTGAGAGCAGAGATGGAGCGGAGCAGACCCCAAAAGGTTGCTCGGTTAACCCTCGCCACGTGGAAGCCATACACTCATGCATGCGCGGAAGCCATGTGCACACATGCATGGAAGGTGTGTGCACACATGCATGGAAGCTGTGCACGTATGTGCATGGAAGGCACACATGCATGCACACACACTCGCTTTTTCAGCGAACCAGTTGTTAAATGGGTTGAATCCCACCACTGCTGAAAATCACACAGATGACTTTAATAACTAAGGAGGAACTAGAACTCACCAACTCCTGGTGATTGGCCTGAAATCACCTAGACAGTTTTCTTGTCTAAGGCAGGACTAGAACTCACAAACTCATCCAGTGAGCTTTCATGCCTAATATGGGACTAGAACTCCCAATCTCCTTTGATTGGCCCAAAGTCACCCAGCTGGCTTTCATGCCTAAGGTGGGACTAAGACGTATAGTTTCCTGGCTTCTAGGCCAGCGCTTTACCCACTACTCCAGTCTGGCTCTGACGAAACCATTTTTATCACAAAACCTGATAAAATGTGACTGGTAGTAATATCACTGGAAATCTACCCAGACTGTGTTTAAAAATATCCATCCCAAATTAAAGTCTTGAAGCACGTGCATTTTTTTAACCACTAAAATTAGACACGGCTCCAATAGGTTTAACTCTGGCTGACTTATGCTCCCCATTCCATTAATATCTATTAATAAATTATCACAAACCAATGCAAAGTCAGTCATAACATACATGGAATTAATCGGACAAAAATTAAACTCAGCCATTGTGGGCGTTTAATTTGAAATATGCATAGCTTTTGTTCTTCCAGCACCAAATCTCCTTGCAATAAAAATTTCAGATTAACCCTAATGGGATAAGCACATTCATTTTAGAATGAGTAAATACAGTTTTAGAATGTGGGAGGTTGATTTAGACACGCATTATTACTATTAGCTTCCACGGAAGTGGGAAAGGGCATTGATGTTAGAAGGAAATTTGCAGGATTAGCCTGCCTCGTTTGTTTTTCCCTTTGAAGTGAGATGAAAGCAAAGCAATGACTAGGACATCGTTCTTGATTTGGAACTTAAAAAAGAGAAATGCAAAATTCACAGTGCCATCTTCCAATCTTGCCAGGAGCTCCCTAAGCAAATAGGACTGCCTTGGATACAGGGAAGTCTATTTGATTCGGATATTCAAATTCTGGGGCAGGGGAAGATGGGGAGAATAGCTCAAATTGTTTATTTTATTTTATTTTTATATCAAATTTATATACCGCCCTTCTCCCTGAGGACTCAGGGTGGTGTACAGCCAAATAAAAACATAGACTACAAACATTAAAATACTATTAAAAAGATATATATAAATTTGGCCCCGTAATTAAAAAACAATGACAAACCAATTAAAACATTTAAAAGTGTTAAGCCAGCCGAGCTTGATGAAAAAAGGTTTTAAGGGCACGGCGGAAGTCTTAGCCTTCTACTCCAACCACTGCACCACATTGTCCAGTTGTAAGCAAGCCAGTATCTCACTTTCCTCTGATCACAAATAAAATTGTCAAATTATTCCATGCACTGTGGAAAATCATCATCATGGGATGATACTTGAATAGCTTAGTACTCGTCTCCAGCTTGGTTTTAGAGAAGAAATGCTATTATCTAACCTTTATTGTATCATGAATGACCTGATTTTTTTAAAAAAAGTAGAGGGATTTGTATTCTCATGCCAACCTTTGAAGTGGTAGCATGGAGCTGCAGAGGAGATAGGGCTGATAGGATTTATTTCTGACATTTGGGATAGAGGAGAATAATACGGTAAAAAGCTTGCAAGTGAGCACAGCAATAAGTATCAGCCCTCCAGACACTCAAATCCATATTCGGTCACAGCAGAAACTTCTGAAAATTAACACAGCTTGGTACAATCCTTTATTGCAATAAAGGATTCCTATATCTGTAAATAGGAGTTATATTAAGACAGAATATCTGCCTTTAGCAGAGCACAAGGGCTGAAAGACAGAGAAAGCAAGAGAAAGAGCTAACCAGATCTAAACATTTTTACTCCTGCCCTTTTGAGTCGGTGGGCTCTTGGCTCTTCTTTTACTAGTCTTGGGCATCAAAGACATCCGTTCCTTACTTACATAACAGTTCTGGACAGAGAAAAAAAGAAAAATCTCTTTTTTAAAAAAGGAAGTCTTGTTGATGGGTGTTCAAATAATACACCAGAAAGAGACAAAGGGTATTCAGAAGGAAATGTTCAGTAGGCACAAAAATATCAAAAAGAGCTACAAGATTCCAAGAGAGAGAGATTAAAAAGTCAATAAATGATGGAATTTTAAAAAGATTAAGAGATTATGGATAATGAGAAAATATATTCATAAAATGGGAAAATACAAATAGGAAAAATAGTCTATATATATTAATATATAATACAACTGATTAAGATTAGTAGATGGAAATTTAGGATTAGGTAATTTAATTGTACTATTAACATTAATAGTGTGTTGAAGTATATTGTGAATTTA
Organism: Pantherophis guttatus; assembly: GCF_029531705.1. Next base: position 18,965,674 of record NW_026844048.1, on the reverse strand, counting down.
AAATATTGCAAATCCAAATCCAATTGAAAAATTTCCTTTACAGGGCTTTTCTGTTTTAAAATTTTCTTTGTTCTTCTTTCAAAGTACAAAACTTTTAAAATTATGTCCAATCTTGTTCAGAAATTATTTTCTTTTGGGTTTCTTTTTCTTATAATAATTTTAATGTCTCCAATCCAATTTCCACTCCAAATATCAAGCTCCGTTCTGGGCTTTAGTGTTTTAACTTCTGTTTTGTTCTTCTCCCTCTATTAAGATTCCCCAAAACCAATTAGCTACTATTTCTTCACTGGGACTTCTTTTGAAAATTTTAAAATAGTTCTTTTTTACCTGTGAGTTGGCCAATTGCTCACCTGGTACAAATACTCCATCCAAATCACCGCTCCTGCACAAAATTTATCCCAGTTGCCCCAGCTTCATGGCGGCTGTTTCCTCCGACCTTCTGAGGAACTTGCCTGCTCATCTTGGTCATCTGAGGTGCCTCTCCTTCTTCACAGTCCTTACAGGACGGATCCAGTCTGAAGACTCTCCGACAGCGGTTTGTCTGCCTGGATTTTCGCAGTGCTCATCGGTGCCCGCTATTTTCCAGCCAGTCTCACCGTGACGCTTCCGGTTCTCCACGTTTAAAAAAGATTTGACCCAGTCAATACACTATCCACAAAATATGTATGGAATAATAAAATAAAAAAATATGTATAAAAAATAATAATAATAGTTCTGACTTCACTAGCTTCATCCCTTACACAAGTGAGCAAATTCCCTTCAACATTGCTGAGCACATTGTAAGCCGCCCTGAGTCTTCGGAGAAGGGCGGCATATAAATCAAATTAAAAAAAAAAAAACATTGCAAAAGTCAACAGAATTAGTTTGGGACCTTCTGTTCTCCACTTGAACTTTCAACATTTTTCTTCTCCCCACCCCTGTTATTATGTAAGGGCTTCCTTATCATTAACAACTTTCCAAATTGTCCATAAGCAGGTTTTTAAAAAAAAGAAGAATGGCTAAATTCAAGGACAGTTAGGTGGAATGGAATTGTTTTATTTCCGTAGTTGTTCTCTAGAGATAATTTCAGAATAACAGAGTTGGAAGGGACCTTGAAATTCTTCTAGTCCAACCCTCTGCTCAAACAGGAGACTCCATATCTTTCCAGACAAATGCTCAGCCTCTTCTTAAAAACCTTCAGTGATGGAGCACCCACAACTTCTGGAGGCAAGTTCTTCCACAGATTAATTGTTCTCACTGTCAGGAAATTCCTCCTTACTTCTAGATTGGTTCTCTCCTTGATCAGTTTCTAGACATTGCTTCTTGTCCTGCCTTCTGCGGCTTTGTAAAATAGGTTGATCTTATCTTCCCTGTGGCAACCCCTCAAATTTCTTCATGTCTCACATCTCCCAGCAGATTTACATCCTGGACATAAATCATTTCAACATCTACCCTCAAAACGACACTATAGAGCACTGCATACAACTGGACACAAGGACAATTTTTTCCCCGAACGCCATCACTCTACTAAACTACTAATTTCCGCAACACTGTCAAATAATTTACTAAAAATATCTCTTCCCACTTATGACTATAACCATGTTGCTTGTATCTTTCAATTTATATTGTTTTTGTTTCCTAGTACGATTTGATAACTTATTAGTAACCTTGACTATCACTAAGTGTTGTATCTTTTTATTTTCCTTATGTACACTTTGTCAGCACTTCAACCTGCATTTACTCTAGTGTTGACATAAGAAGGAGAAGAGGGGGCAGCTGGCAAGAGGAGGCGTGACTTTTCACCTACTTATTTTCCCTGAAGATAATATCCCCTAGGAGATGAGATGGGAGGGGGAACATTCCTGGGAGCTGAAGTAGTAGATATGGGGAGAGTGATTTGGAAAATGGCCAATGAGACGCAGAGAATTGGGGAACGGAAAGGGAAGGCTTAGGGTCAGGAAGTCAGTGTTGGCTACGCCATAATCGGGGACAGATTGTCGTGCTAAATAAATGAAAGATTTCATCAAAGACTATTTGTTTGGAAATGCAATTTATTTTATTTGAGACGACATCAAAACCTGACACACTTAGAGCATATACACCAAAGACAAATTTCTTGTGTGTCCAATCACACTTGGCCAAGAATTCTATCCTATCCTATCCTATCCTATCCTGTCCTGTCCTGTCCTATCCTATCCTATCCTATCCTATCCTACCCTACCCTACCCTACCCTACCCTACCCTACCCTACCCTAAAGCAAGTTCTTTTGCCCCTTTGTCTCTCCATATTACCACTCTACCTCCCTGGCTCTTCCTCCCTTTTTTCTTCTCAGATGTTCTTCCAACTCCTAAAGTTGTTCTTTTAACCATTGAGACCTGAGCAAACTGCAGCAGAGAATTGAGGTGAGATGGTCCATAAACAGTGGCCTCTGAGTTTTCCCTTCCTTCTCCCCCTTTCACTTTGCAGGCAAGATAGAATATCCATTCCTGCAAAATAACACAGTGTCGCAGTTCAACGAAGGCTGCAGCAGTTCAAACATTTCTCCTTCCACGCTGGGAAAAAGCAAATCATCCAGTGTGTTGAGTCATGCATTGCTCATGCATGAGCTTACAATTCAGGACATTAGAAAGATGCTCCAACAGTGAAGACATCTGTTCAACTCTTCATTCCCTATTTCCAGCAGAAATTGGGGCAAAGCAACATCTTTCCTTCTGTAGAAAGTTGTCACCCACCCCTCTCCTAGAAGAATGAAATGTTTTAGGAAATATTCAAAAGGCAGAATATTATATCTCCCTAAAGGAGGAATTGTGAAACATGCTCTTGGAGACAGAAAGCAGCCTGCACCTTCCTTAACAGCCCTCAGCAGATGTCAGCACTTAAGAGATAAAGAGCTTATGAAAGAAACCAAGTATCTAGGTAGGCAAAAATTCCCTGCAGCAAAGTTTTAACAAAGGTAGGATTAGCCCTCAGCCACAATAGGAATTGCCCAACGCCCCTTCGTTGTATCAGCAGTCCAAACTTCAACCAAACGTAGCTCAGACAAACATGACCCCTTTATGGCCCCATGGAAGTCTGACAACAGCCAATAGAATACATGTCCTTACACAGGAACAGGAAGTTCAAGTGCAAAGCCCAAGAGAAAGTATAAAAACCCCTCACTCTCAACTCCATGTGGTCAGCTGCACCAGAACCCATGTGGTTCTGTTCATCATTAAACCATCTTTCCAATCAGCCTCCATGTTTCCAGTGTCTTTCTCCTGGCTTGGAACTGAACCAGATGGATATTTCTTCCAACACTTCCATTTTGTATTTTAGGGCTCTAACAATCAAAACTGGAGACTCTACTTAGTGTGTGTGGTTCATTGTATGAAAAGGTAACACAATATTCATAACGAGAAACTGGTTTCCATCAACACATCTTGTGGCATTGCTGTAAAGGAATTAAACCAGGATAGACAACCTACAACTCTTGGTCCAACTTCTTTGAGCTATCAGATGTTTGCTTGAAAACATCTGAAAACTCTGGAAATTGAACAGAGAAATAGAATAATGGATGGAAGGAGGGAGGGAGGGAGGCAGGGATAGAAGGATAGAGAGAGGAATGGAGGAAGGATGGAGGGAGGTATGAATTGATGATGAACAGATAGATAACAAAGCTCAGGATATATATATTTACTCCTTCGCCTGCAACAAGGTGGGACACAAAAGATGTTTGTCTTCTTTTTTTCTAAGCAATTTGTCCTCTATTCTTTTTCTCCTTGTTGATGAACCACCACTCACTGTCCCCAGGATGAACTTTTAAATTCTGAGCTTTTTCAAGCAGTTTCCTAGGTTCAGATGCTGAGCTGTGCCAAAATTCAGGCCTCAAATTTGTTTTCATTCACCTCTGGTCCTAGCATTCCGCTGGCCCCCTTATTGCGCACCGCACTTAATAGCTTTTAGGAACATTATTGTTGTCAAGAACTTTCTTGACGCACCACAATGCTACCACCGCGGCGGTATTGCAAATGCATTCTCCAGCACACCTCTTTGCCCCAGTGTTAATCCTCTCTCAAGGTAGCATAAAGTCAGCTCTGGCTTCGAGGAGTGATCCAATAAATATGAAAACTGCTCCCACCGGACCCAAATATTCGCTAGACAAGCAGAAAGAAAGACTCAATAATATAGCATGTAAGCTTCCCAGTTTTATTAGCTCTGCTTCCTTTCTCTCCCCTTTGTAAAGCATCGCTGTACACTTATATTAATCTTTACTCCAAAGCAAATTAAACTGAGGGAACAGTTGTCAGAGCAATATTAAGAACTGCCATTAATTAAGCCTCCTTTTGTATCAATTTGCGAAGGGGACAAAATAACGTTCCTCTGTTTGGTTGTATGTGTGTTTCTCTCGTTTTTTCCCACTATTCCTCATTTTCCTGCCTATAGTGAAATGCTGCTAAATTCTCCAAAATGAGTATGTCCTGAAGCAGGGGTGAAATGTAAAATCTGTTACTACTGGTTCTGTGGGGGGGCTTGGGGGGGTTAATGTGATGGGGTGGGCATGGCCAACTTCTTTTTTTTTTTTTAACTTTTCAAAGCATTTTTTCTAATGCTTTGAAAAGCCTCTCTGCTGATCAGGCAACTCAGCTGGGATCGTCAGAGAGGCTTTTTAAAAAATGCCTCTCTGCCGATCAGGGAACTCAGCTGGGATGTCAGAGAGACTTTTCAAAGCATTTTTTTTACCACCTCTTCGGCCAAGAGGTTGCAGAAAAAAATGCTTTGAAAAGCTTCTGACGATCCCAGCTGAGCCGCGCGATCATCAGAGGCTTTTTTTTTTTACTTTTAAAAGCATTTTTTCATCAGAAGAGATTGTAGAAAAAATGCTTTTAAAAGTTAAAAAAAAGCCTCTGATGATCGTGCGACTCAGCTGAGCATGGGGTGGGGCTGCAGGGATTTTTGCTACCGGTTCTCCGAACCACCCGCCGCCATCACTACCGGATCGGGCGATCCGGTCCGAACCGGGAGCATTTCACCCCTGTCCTGAAGGCTGGGAGTGGGGTAAGTGGCTGAAGCTCCACCTGGTTTTTATGTGTGTCCTATGTGGCAAGTCATCTTGTCTGAATTTATCCAGAAAGTTGAAATTGCCTAACTGTCAGGTTTCGATGTCATCTCAAATAAATTGCATTCCCAAACAATTAATCTTTGCTGAAATATTCCATTTATGGAATACGACAGATCTGGCCCCAACTTCGTCGTAGCCGATACTAACCCTCTGATCCCCAAGCCCTTCCCTTTCCATTCCCCAATTCTCATCTTCTCATTGGCCATCTTCCAAGTCAGTCTCCCCAGCTTCTGACCTCACTCCACAGGAATGTTCCCCCCTCCCATCCCATCTCCTAGGGGATATTATCTACAGAGAAAATAAGTAGGTGAAAAGTCAAGCCTCGTCTTTTTATGGCAGCATCAGAATGCTGACATCAACATTTTGTGAAGGGCGGACTGATTTAGCAAAGGCAGACCCCTCGACTTTCAACGGATTGTTTAGTAAATGTTCAAAGTTACAACCAACCCGAGAAAGGGGACTTTTACGGACCTGGATATGATGTTCCAATGGGGTCTCTCTCTCTCTCTCTCTCTCTCTGTCTGTCTCTCTCTCTCTCTCTCTATCTCTCACTCACGCACAGACATACAGAGTCTCTTGACAGCAATTCAGTAACATTTATGACCCCTTGCAGCATTCCACAATCATGTGACTATGTGTTAATGAGGGTTTTGCTGAAAAGCATCCATTACTTCTGGTTTTTGGTAAAATTGTGCCCGTAATGAACTATTGGTTCACTTAATGGTTGCGGATTCATTTAATAATCAGTGTTATTTATTTAATGACTACTATTTTTTTTAAAAAAAAGAATCTTAAAAAAGCGGGTTGATTACATGACCGACCTGTTCTACGATGTATGATTTATGACTGTAATGGGCAGATTATCTGTACTTTAGAAAGAGGAGAGGAGAGGAGAGGAGAGGAGAGGAGAGAAGAGGAGAGGAGAGGAGAGGAGAGGAGAGGAGAGGAGAGGAGAGGAGAGCTGGAAAGGACCTTGGAGGTCTTCTAGTCCAGCCATTGAGTTGAATGGTGGGATTCTCTTTCACACACACCTCTCTGCGTTAGTTCACCATTAATTAAATCCAATAGCACCACAGTCCTCCTGTGAACTTTTTTCCATAATTCTTTTCTCTTCTGAAACAATTTCTAAAGTACATTAATCACTTGGTTATTTTTTTTTAAGGCAGAAGAATTTCTCTGCTTCTGAATATCTTAATATTTGAGATCTTCATCCTGTTTGGTCCCCTCATTCTTGCCTATACGGGAACTAGAGCACACCTGTGGGAGAATCTAGCCCAATTCACATCTAATCTTGGAAGTGAGGTTCTGTAGGAGAAGGAGTGGCCGAACCTGGGGTTGGAGTCAAATGAGCGATCAGCCTAGTATCCCTATGTAGCCACAATTGAACTAAATCCAACCTCCCTTGATTTCCATTGACCTTTATCTAACTTCAAACAGGTACTTACCATTAGTTGAGAATATTCCTGTGCATAGGCATGAGTAGCAATAAATCAGTTGAATTGGATCGTCATGTGTGGACTTGATCTTTTGTGCCTGATAAATCCTAGCTCAGAACCCCGATTCTAAAAGAAGAAAAATGGGCCAAGAAGAGAAGCAGAGTCCAAATGTATATCCAAGACACAAAATTCGACAAACAAGGAGAAATGCAGCTCTGTTTGGCTTTGCCCAATAAAGATCTCAGATTGTTCATATTTGTGTAAAACTGGCCAGATCAAAAGGGTTCCTCCTTCTTATCAATCATAATCACAAGGTTTAATGAGGTGCACATATTCCATTACAGGTTTAGAAATCTCAGTGGTTCAATTGTTTATTTTTTGGGCTTGGAAATTTCATTTTGAGGTTACTTTTAATGCTGAGAAGAAATGTCTAGTTATCCACTTTCATTCCTCCTACAACATCTTCTGTTCCTCCCCCTGTTTGCTCATACAGCATCCTTTGAATCAGTTCCCAGGTAACTCTGAATTATCCAGGGTTAAGCTGCTCGGCTTTATTTAAGCTTTTATCTTTGGAAACTTCAAAGCAATTTCAGCAAGCGTTGGTTAACTGTGACTGCTTCCCAAGTGTGATGCCATCAGATTCAATTTACACAATTGATCCCAGTGAAGGAGAGATTTACTTGACCTCTGATAGACTTTAGGGCTTGATTCTACAAATTCCATGATGGCATTGAAGGCACAATCAAGGTCTCAGAGTTTCAAATCTATGGTCAAGGTTCAAATTTATGGTCAACCTCTTGACCTGTAATCGAGGGCATAAATCTATCCATTGTCCATATCCACAAATAGGAGATAGATAGATAGATAGATAGATAGATAGATAGATAGATAGATAGATAGATAGATAGATAATAAACATTTTAACTAACTTAACATCACGCGGGAAAACACCCGAGATTTTAATTTTTTGCATAGATAGATAGATAGATAGATAGATAGATAGATAGATAGATAGATAGAGTGATAGATTAATTAATTAATTAATTAATTCTGGGAAGCCCTTGGCCACTTTAAGGAGCTTTTGCTAAACAGTTTGGTAGCTCAAGAATCTGTATTACATGCAGAAAGCCCCAACTTCTAAATCTTAAAGAGAGGCTCAAAGATTTGATAATTTAAAAGGCACATTTGTATTGAAGATGCCAGACAACCACTATGCATCGAAGTGCAGAATTGGATTGCAAAAATTCAGACAACCATTAGAGGGCAGCAAAGAATTAATACGCTGTATATCTCTGCTAACTAAGAGCCTGGTGGCGCAAGTGGACTAAACTACTGTTAAAGTAGTATTTAGCTGCCAGCTGCCTGCAATTACTGCGAGTTCAAATCTCACCAGGCTCAAGGTTGACTCAGCCTTCCATCCTTCCGAGGTAGGTAAAATGAGGACCCGGTTTGTGGGGGAAATAAGCTGACTTTGTATAAAATAGAACACCCCTTAGGGGGGGCCAAAAAGCCCTACTAAGCAGGTATATACAAAAAGTATGAAGGCTATTGCTTAAAAGCATTGTAAGCCACCCTGAGTCTCCGGAGAAGGGCGGCATATAAATCAAAGTAATAAAATAAATAAAATAAATAATAAATAACATTTAGTGGTCAACTGGAGTATTTTGGAGTTAACCAAAAGAGATCCATTGGATCGAATCAGTGCTTTGGCCTAATTTTCTTTCCTCCAAACTGGAGTAAACTTTCCATTCCACCTTTATATGCAGTAGCATTATCTTGCTCACCTGACCATCAAATCCTTGCGAAAATTTCAATGGACCTGCACAATAGTTCATGGAGAATGAGCTTTCCACTTCTTAGTCTCCTGCACTGTTGGCTGATTACATTATGATGTGCTATTTACCTCAGCCAGGGAAAGAAAGCCCTTTACCCAGCCTCCCTTGTCAGAAATGTATCACACAAATCACTAATTCAAAATGGGGTTCAGCAGAGTTCACTGCCTGGATAAATGGCTAGCAATCACTCCAAGAATAATGCAGAGATAGTAGAAGGTTAAATGCATCCGTGTCAACGGTCCAAGCTGGGAACTGCTGCCATAATACATAGAGGAGGAAGGGGGGGATGTTTATTAGCTGTGGTAATAAATAGCAACAGGAAGAGGAGGAGGAAGTTGGGGTCTCATTTGAGCAAAGGGAGCAGCCCACAGAATAACTATTGCCTTCTGGTCTCCAAATTTTTTTATTAAGTTATAGAGTATTATAAAATACAAAATTCAAAAGTAAATAGGAGAACAATAGGAAGGGAGAAGGGGAAGTGATGTGAAGTGAGGAAAGATGCGGGGGGAAGAAAAACAAGCATTGACTTTCAACTCACTCTGTTACAGTAAAATAAGGCATAATTAATATCAAATCACAGCTTTTTGCTTTTCCATAATACCCTGTTTCCCCAAAAATAAGACATCCGCTGATAATAAGGTCAATCGGGCTTTTGAGCGCATTGTCACTGCGTTATTTTATTTGCCAGCTGAACTCATCATTTCTGGACTGTCAGACTCTCCGTAGCTTGCCAACTTCTTATCAGTAAGCTACGTGTTTCCGTATCCACCCACATTCCTTCACTTGCTTCACACACTCTTTCCTTTGTTCTCTTTCCAGAAAGGTCCGGCTGAGAGATAGCCGGCCCGAATTACTTTCAAAAATGTAACAATTAACTTTTTTTTTAGTTAGTGAGGTGTTTTATTTTCTTTATAACAAATAAATGAGTTTTATTAGAAACTTTTTATTCGCGTTTTTTTCAGAATATTGCAACAAGGAATAAGCCTCGATTCATCTCCTCTAATTAAACCAGGGTGATTAGTCCCAGAGCCAAACATGGGATTAATAAATGCCCTGACACGCGTGCCCTAAAATAAGCCACTACCACCCCCGAAAATAAGCCCTCCCTGAAAATATTTAAATGCATGCACAGCCAGTCCCTGCCATTTCCTCTCATTGGGGTTAGGGAGACAGAGCTGGAAATCAGGTAAAATGGCAAGAGAAGGCCCGTTCTTGCTCCACGCGCCCCCAAAAATAATAAGACCTCCCTGAAAATAAGGCCAAGCACTTATTTCGGGGTTCAAAAAAATATAAGACGGTCTTATTTTTGAGGAAACACGGTAGTATAAACAAGTCGTTTGTGTAAAGATCCATCAATCTAATCTGTAAAACCCAAAGTCAGAGTTACATTCTTTTCCACATCAAGCATGAAGTCCAGAAGCGGTTTCCATGTGGAAACAAAAATACTTATGTTCTTTTCTTTAATCAAAATAGTCAGTTTTGCCATTTCTGCCAATTCCATCAACTTCTGCAACCATCTTCCATGCTAGGAATCAAAGTGTCCTTCCGTTTTTGCGCATACAGTAGTCTTGCTGCTGTCAACATATATACTGCATTTTCCCGAAAATAAGACCCTGTCTTATATTTTTTGAACCCCGAAATAAGCGCTTGGCCTTATTTTCGGGGAGGTCTTATTATTTTGGGGTTTGTAGAGCAAGATGGGGCTCCTCTTGCCATCTTACCTGATTTCCAGCTCTGCATTTAAATATTTTTGGGGAGGGCTTATTTTTTGGGGGAGGCTTATTTTAGCACATGCTAAAATTGGGCTTATTATCAGAGGATGTCTTATTTTCATGGAAACAGGGTAGTAACAAAGTTCCAAATTTTTTCTCCAGTTCTTTTTCCATGAGACCCAAAAGGAAAAGTTTATCTCCGTTTTCAGAGTTTTCTGTATTAAAATATTGAATTATACTCCAAATTTTTTTTTGCTTTATCCACCATAAATGATAAAAAGTCCCTTCTTTATTTTTACACTTCCAACATTCATTTGACATGCCTTGATACATCTTGGATAATTTATCTGATGTTAAGTACCAACGATACATCATCTTATAGAAATTCTCTTTTAAATTCTAATTTAATGTAAATTTTAAAGTCTTCTTCCACATATTTTCCCATTGTTCAAGCATCACATGATATCCAAAATTCCTTGCCCACTGAATAACGATTGCCTTCTGATGAGCTGGAGAGTACAAGTCATGATGAGTGGCACATAGATGGAAGTAAACCTGACAGCATCAAGAAAGGAGAATCTCAAGATGATTGAATGGATTATCAACTTAAACCACAGGCATTGCTCTCTTTCCTTGCATTAACCAAAAACAAAACAGAATTTGAAAGTAGACAGGCAGGAAGGAAGCAGTTAGAACATCCATGCTGTTAAGTTGTCATTGATTCTTTTATTAATTGCAGTTGACTCCTTTCCTTCCTTGAAGTTAGCCTGAAATGACTCAACAGCTTTGTGCTATGGACAGATGTGGGCTACGAACAATTTTTTTTAAAAAGGGAGCAGTATTGATAGTATTTATTCAATTCCAGTAATTATTCATTTGGGCCCTGGCAGGTTAATTCCAGCCTGGCTTTCATTGCTGCCATTATGGGTTTTCTGGATTTTTCAGGACCCTGGATTTGCAGAAGATGGAGTCTCAAGATGGCACTGACTGATGATATCATGTTCTTCTGGGATCTTTCTAGAAGATGGGGATTAATTCCTAGATAATCTCTGAATGAAGGCAGCTTTTCTAACATCAGATACTTCAGTGGTGGGATTCAAGTAATTTAACAACCGGTTCTCTGCCCTAATGATTTCTTCCAACAACCAGTTTGCCAAACTGCTCAGAAAGTTGACAACCGGTTCTCCCGAAGTGGTGCGAAATGGCTGAATCCCACCACTAAGATACTTCCGCTTGAGCTGAAGGGCGCTGAAGATGTTTCAACTGGGAACTTCATCTGGCGGTATCCTTGAAAGGAGGACATCAATTTCATCCTGGGAACTTCAGTCAAACGATCCCTAGAAAGAGAAGATCAACTTCACCAATCGGTACAAGAGACAGGGATGCAGTGGCTCAGTGGCTAAGACACTGAGCTTGTCGATTGAAAGGTTGGCAGTTCAGCAGTTTGAATCCCTAATGCCACGTAAGAGGGTGAGCTCCCGTGACTTGTCCCAGCTTCTGCCATCCTAGCAGTTCGAAAACACGTAAAAAATGCAAGTAGAAAAAATAGGGACCCTCTTTGGTGGGAAGATAACAGCATTCTGTGCACCTTTGGTGTTGAGTCATGCCGGCCATATGACCATGGAGACATCTTCGGACAGTGCTGGCTCTCCGGCTTTGAAACGGAAATGAGCACCGCGTCCTAGAGTTGGGAACGCCTAGCATGTATGTGCAAGGGGAACCTTTACTGTCACCTTTTACAAGAGATTGTTTTAAGGATGCAGCACAGGATGGCCACACATAAACCCATTTTACTGCTCAAAAAATGCCATCTGTATCCAAAGCTGCTTAGTTACATTCCACCTCTTATCTGTGAAAACCAACGATTGTGAATTATTTTCTCTTTAATGAAGACATTAGGTGGGCCCAGAGAGCACCAGATAGGAAGACCAGTGTATGGAGGAAGATCCTAGGCTGAATAAATTTAGTTTGTAATATGGGATCTTGTTCCTGACTGCCCCAGCTTTTTTTTTTAAAGACTTCTATTTAATGTCAGCTTTTATCTTCAAATTGAATTCCCATATTTATGCATACTTCAGTGCTGGATTAGCAGTTCAGGGTGTTAAAAATTTCTTGCTAAAGTAGCTCGATTTTTTTTATGAAGTAGCCATGGGGCTTCCCCATTCTTTAAAACCAGACCCTACAAGCTATTGATTCCGGATGCCTGGGGCATACCACTATTCGAAGCCTTAAATAACATTTGGCCATTAGGGAATTGCAAAGTGTGGTTACTGCTGCATTAAAGCTTTGCCATTAACCTTTTTGTTCCATTATTATAGGCTGGAAATACTAATGTGCAGGACCAGGTGAGTAAAAGTTATAGAGTGATCTGGGCTGCTATGAAAATGCGGGGATAATTAATGGACTTGGAGGCTAGTTCAGGACTCTAGGAAGGAAAAATGCAATCCAGACTTCTTGGGATGAGGATAGGGTTTAATCCTATCCAGTTTAATGCCCACATCTGGAAACAGAATTTGAAAAGCTGAGCCATATTTGTCCATCACTACTATGGGAAAATAAGCTAGTTACAATGTTTAATTAGAATGTATTTATTTATTTATTAAGGAAATGTATAGTTAAAGATAAAGATAAAGGTTCCTCTCGCACATATGTGCTAGTCGTTCCTGACTCTAGGGGGCGTTTCAAAGCCGAAAAGCCAGCGCTGTCCAAAGACGTCTCCGTGGTCATGTGGCCGGCATGACTAAACACCAAAGGCACATGGAACGCTGTTACCTTACCACCAAAGGTTGTCCCTATTTTTTCTACTTGCATTTTTTACGCGCTTTTGAACTGCTCGGCTGGCAGAAGCTGGGACAAGTCACGGGAGCTCACCCCATTACGCGGCACTAGGGATTCGAACCGCTGAACTGCCGACCTTTTGATCGACAAGCTCAGCATCTTAGCCACTGAGCCACCATGTCCATTTCCATATAGGAAATGTATATGGGTGTCCAACTCACTCATGGTGACCCCAGGCAGCTTACAGGAATAAAAACCCCAAGACATCACCATCCCTCTGGAGAGTGGAGTGAGATTGCCCACCTGGTATACCTGAATAAAGAAGAGACACAGAGATTTCAAGGTATTTTTTGAAAAATGAAATGCTTCTGCCATCATTTTTACACAGAATGTGTAGAAACTGCACTGATTAACCTCTGCAGTAGAGAGCAACAGTACAAAATTTTAGAGAGCAAGCTTCATTGATTGATGGAGAGATTGGTTATATGCCATCAAGTCATTGTGAACTCTTAGCTACCACATAAATGAAGTTTCTCCATGATGATCTGTCCCTAATCTGGCCCTTTAGGTCTCCCCCTTGGGAGAGATGTTAGGCGGAAAAGCAGAAATGTTGCTGTGCCAAATCCTCTGGCCTTTTGTTGCTAATCACAGTTGATCATAATGAATCAGAGAGATGAATGGCATGACTCAACCTAAGACAAATAATATTGGTGGACAAATAGGTCTGCTCTGAAGCCACTTGCTAGGAAGGAAGATGCTAAAGATAAATTTCAGCTGTCCTCTTTGATGGTGCCAGGTAAACAATTTATTATATATTGGTCTGGAATCCAAGAAGCTTCACTGCTCTATGTATTTAGCTATGAATCCTAGAACGAGGAGTGGGTCTTGCCAAGTGCAACATTTCTAGGGGACAGTCTGCCACAAACATCCTGGTGCCATCTGCCACTGCAGAAGGCTTAGAAAGGATCTGAAGACTAGAAGAAAACACTTTTCATGGCCACCTGCGTGGAAAAGAAGGACCAGGGGAGACATGATAGCAGTCTTCCAATATCTCAGGAGCTGCCACAAAGAAGAAGGAGTCAAGCTATTCTCCAAAGCACCCGAAGGCAGGACAAGAAGCAATGGGTGAAAATTAATCAAGGAGAGAAGCAACTTAGAACTAAGGAGAAATTTCCTGACAGTGAGAACAATTAATCAGTGGAACAGCTTGCCTCAGAAGTTGTAGGTGCTCCATGACTGGAGGTTTTCTTTTCTTTTTCTTTTTTTATAAAAAGTTTTTTATTTTGAATACGTTAAAAACAAACACAAGACAAACAACACATATATACAAATCATTTTTCCGTTGTTAACGGCTCGTTTAAGGTGATCCTTTCTTATTATTTACATATATTCTAACTTTATCTTAATCTACTTAGATAATCTAATTTCCTTTGTGTCGACTTCTCTTTACTTTGATCTTCAACACATTCAATCCATATTATCACAAAAATAAACAATAGAGTATTATTTCCGTTCCCCCTTTTATCCCCCTTTATTCCTTTTTTTTTCGTTTTTCCTTTTCTCCGCACCAATCATACCATCTAAACCATACTCTATATTAATCTGAGTCCTCTCTTTCCTTAAATTCCTTTGTAAGCTTGTCTATCTCTGCGCATTCGAGGATTTTTTTGATTAAATCCTCTTCTGTTGGTGGATATTTCTTCTTCCAGTTTTGCGCGTATATTATGCAGGCTGCAGTTAATATATGTAATATTAAATATTGAATTTCTTTTGTATAGTTTTCTGTTGGAATCCCTAATAAGAATTTCTCTGGCTCTCCCTTTACTGGTTTCTGTATTATATCCTCTAATAGTTTTTTTAACTTTAGTCCAAAATTGTTTTGCCACCGGACATGTCCACCAGAGGTGATAGTATGTTCCATAATTATTTCATTTCATTTCATTTATTGGATTTACAGTATATACCGCCCTACTCCCGAAGGACTCAGGGCGGTGAACAGCCACAGAATAAAACACATAAATACAAAATTTAAAAACAGAATAAAACAGAATTAAACAATTTGGCCGAGACAAATTTAAAACACCCAATAATTTTTAAAACAAATTAAAATTTACATTTTAAAGGGGAAAGATTTAGGCCAGGCCGGCTTGATGGAATAAAAAAGTCTTGAGAATGCGACGGAAGGTGCGCAGATCCGGGATCCTCCGTATCTCCGGGGGGAGCTTGTTCCAGATAGTAGGTGCCCCCACAGAGAAGGCTCTCCCCCTGGGGGCCTCCAGTCAACATTGTTTGGCCGACGGCACCCGGAGGAGCCCCTCTCTATGGGAGCGTACCGGCCAGTGGGAGGCTATTGGTGGTAGCAGGTGGTCCCATAAATAACCAGGTCCTAAGCCATGGAGCACTCTAAAGGTGATAACCAAAACCTTGAAGCGCACCCGGAAGACCACCGGGAGCCAGTGCAGCTTGCGCAGGAGAGGGAGAGGGACATGGGAATGCCAATTATTCTTGCATTCCAACATTTCCAACATGACTGGAGGTTTTCATGAAGAGATTGGACAACCATTTTCCTGTTTGAGCAGGGAATTGGACTAAAAGGCCTCCAAGGTCCCTTCTACCTCTGTTTTTCTGTTATTCTTTCTTTTATCACTTTCTTCTACTATCCTGCCTCATCAATTTTGTTGTGACTTTATTTCCTTCAGCAGAAGATACTGTTAAACAGAAAATAGTCTTGAACCCTGCACAAAAAGCAGGATGCATCAGATTTCTACAGAAAAGGGATTTGCCATCTGAAATCCCAAGATTTTTTTTTTTTTTTGAGGTGGGGGAGTTGATTTTCAGGAGATTTCCAGAAGCTATCACCACAATTGTAATTCTTTGTGTGACAGAGGGGGCAAACTATTAATCACAAGAGAGCAATTAGATGAATTATCATGAATAGGCGAGTGCAAATCAATTAGGATCCTATTTGTAACTCCAGTAAATTCAGCTCAGGTTTGAAATGTATTGAGAACAGTCCTTTTGAACTGATTTTGCATTTGATTTGATCAAAATGAACACGCACTAAAAATCCATCAGCTCTTTAAATCAACTGGAAAGCATTTCTTGTGATGGATCAGCGTGTTTCTGTGATTCAATCTGGATGTTTGGTGTAAAGAAGTGAAAATTGATGAAAATCACAGGTTCAGAACAAAGCTTCAGATCAAAGTTTCAAACAACCTCTTAACCAATCTTAGCTACGTTTAAATGTAAAGTTGAATTGAAATTAAAAGGAATGAAATTTATTTAATATAAATCCACCCTAACCCAAATTCTCAGTGCAATGGCCACAATCTGAGTAAATTGAATGAATGTCATCAAGCATACTTCAGGCCATCATGTATGGTCCAGCTCCAAAAATCAATGTTTTGGTCACCACATTATAAAAAAGATGTAGAGACTCTAGAAAGAGTGCAGAGAAGAGCAACCAAGATGATTAGGGGACTGGAGACTAAAACATATGAAGAACGGTTACAGGAACTGGGCATGGCTAGTCTAGTGAAGAGAAGGACCAGGGGAGACAGGATAGCAGTCTTCCAATATTTGAGGGGCTGCCACAGAGAGGAAGGGGTTAAGCTATTTTCCAAGGCCAGACAAGGAATAGTGGATGGAAACTGAAGATTCAACCTGGAAATAAGGAGAAATTTTCTGACAGTGAGAACAATCAACTGATGGAACAGAGGTTGCCTTCAGAAGTTGTGGGAGCTTCATCCCTGGAGGCTTTCAAGAAGAGACTGGACTGCTATCTGTCAGAAATGGAGTAGGGTCTCCTGCTTGGGTGGGGGGTTGGACTAGATGACCTACAAGATCCCTTCCAACTCTGTTAAGGAGGGGCTATCTTGACCCTCTTTCTCTCATACAAACTATCTGAACGTCTCTGTATCTTGGCTCCTCTGGAATGTAGCCCTTACCTCTTGGGAATTCAGACTACATTCCATCACATATGCATGGGTTCACCAATGTTCCTTTTGATTGCAGATTTCTACATTCATGCAGTTGAGTTAAAACTGAGCAACATATCTTCTTTTCCATCTATACTCAGTAAATGTCTCCAGAGAGCCAGATCCCACTGGGATGCGGTAATAGAGAAATCACTGTTGAAAAAGGGTCTGAAAAATTGAATTATTGAGGGTAACGAGGGTATTTTTACAAACAGCAGAGATCACAAAGACTGCCTGTGAATTTTCAGAAGGACTCTTTGGTGGAATGGGGAAGTTGCCAAATAAACAAAAGTTGGGAGGATTAAAAATCATCTGCTATCATCTGTTTAAAGGTCAGGAAGACAAGAAGGATGGCTGCTGGTTAACTCCAGGACACGTGGAAACACCTCCTGCTGAATCTACGTGGTTGCCTCTGCTGTGATATGTTCATATTGAGAAGGAGAACTGCAAAACTATAATGAATGTAAAATCTTATAATGATGAAATTCAGTAACTCATAATAAAGAAAAAGCAGCAAAGTCACACACAAAGAATACATTTTCTTGGAACAAAAGGAAAAGATGGGGAAGGGAAGAGGAAGAAAAGAAAGCAATGCTAGAAAGAAATCTTACTTCCTCCCCCCAGTGCCTCTCACTTAGCCATTACACAAAAAAGCAATTATTATTGGGGTGACATTGGATTTCTGCACAGTAATTCTCCCTTATGAGTCAAGCTAATTAGTTTAGAGAATTTCTTGTCCCCAATATGAGTTATACAAGCTGGAGTAATAATCCAACTGAGATTGGGAATGAGAATCAAGCATCTTGCTCACCAGGGGGAAATCATTCCAATAGTTTGTGCTTTCCAGATAGGAAGGTTCGTGTTTTTCATTAGAAGGCACCAATTTATTATGGTCAGTTCTGAGCAGCAAACTAGGATGTAGTTCCCTTTGGAATCAACTTCCCTTGGAGCTCCAGTTGGCCCCTGACCTTCGTACCTTCCGCCGTGAATTAAAAACCTGGCTATTTATGTCCCCCAGCTTAGACTGATGGGGTAGTATTTTTTTAATTTTTTAAAATACTTTTTTGATTTTTTAATGTATATTTGTTGGTTTTAACAGTCGCTTAGTTGATTGTCATTGTGAGCTGCCCTGAGTCCTCGGAGATAGGGCGGCATACAAATTTTATAAAATAAATAAATAAATAAATGTGGACACCAAGAGTGGGGAATCAGTTCTAACAAAAAACAAACAAACAAAATAAAACAGCTGAGGTTCAGTGGCTATGAACCCTAAATCCAGGACCAGAGTATCAATCAGATCCTTAAAGACCAAATTATTTCTGAAATGGGATCCTAAAATGTATATATCTTCCTGGTCTAGATAACCTCTGAGAAGCATCTTGCTTAACCCATTGTCAGGCAAAGCACAAGACTGGAGTAATTCTGAGATCTCAAAAGTTATGAGATGTCAACCAGAGTATTGCCTGCTGCCTGCAATTTGGCAGATCGAATCTCACCAGGCTCAAGGTTGACTCAGCCTTCCATCCTTCCGAGATCGGTAAAATGAGAACCCAGATTGTTGAGGGCAAGATGCTGACTTAGAGAGGGCTGTAAAGCACTGTGAAATGGTATATAAGTCTAAGTGCTATTGCTATATTACCCTTCCAATGTTTCTCTGTTTTTCAGGAATACTGCAAAACTTGGAATCCCCAGTCTGCCCCAAGAATGAAGACTTCCTGTTGAGTGGAGCTCTCCAAGGTGCTGTAACTCCAGCCTGAATCTGAATCTCTTTCAGGAAGGCTTCACTTTTAATGTTCTCATTGATGGAGAGGGCAACGGAAGATACAAGCTTTGCAAGAAGCTACAAAATGTGAAATCTTGCAGATCAGTTCATCCCCCATTAAGGACAAAGGCTTGGACCAGTCTTTAAAATTTTCTAAAGGCCTTACAGCATTTAAAAGAATACTTTAAAAAAAAAAACATGACTGCCTAACAAACACTAGGTAAACCTTTCCAACCACTTACTCCAGCTTCTTCTGTTGATTTTCTGTCTGCATCCTCAGCCAAGCCTCTATTAGCACACCATGCCCAGAGATCAATAGCCTGAAAAGGAAGACTGCTTAGTTTCCCATTACTGTAGTTCAGAAGTTCTCTAATCTTGCAAAGTGATCCAACGCAGTAATAACGCTAAATTAACATTCACTGTTAATTTCTTTCCCCTCTTCGCTGTGGCAGACTTTGCTTTGTGACTTCTTTCAGTGTGACCTCCCTTCTGATTGAAACATCGATGACTTACAAGCTCTCAGATAAAGTTTTATCTCTAATTGCCTGCCAGGATCAAACTCTCCTCCAGATTTTCAACAGGCAGGCATGATTATTATACTTTCTTAAAAGCTGACTGTGGTTAAGCCACCGGCAGATCTAAAGAATGTTTGTGCTTTTATGAATAGGAGTTCTGTAAAGCCACTCTGGGAAAGGAGGCCAATTTATAAACAATGCCTGCTAATTAAGATGCACATCAAAGCTAAGACATATGCATGATGCTGCATCCCTGTGCTAATAAATGCGTTTTGTATCTTAGAGAGGTGTGACTATAGCTCAGAGCTGGAGACTGGAATTTTCAGAGCCATATTTCCATTGTCATTAGACCACAGATATAGTTGTTTCAAAAGGAGGATGAGAAGGAAAAGATGAAAGAAGAGGAGGAGGAGGAGGAGAAAAAAAAGCAGAAGGAGAAGATGGAGGAGGAGAAGGGAGGAGGAGGATGAGAAGGAAAATGATGATGGTGGAGGAGGAGGGGGGAGGAGGAGGGGGAGGAGGAGGGGGAGGGGGAGATAAATCTCCATAGCTACTGTTCCAACTGATATATTAACCTTCTTGCACCAAAGGGTAATTTCTGGCTGAAGTTTCTGGTTTCTCTTTGATCTACTGTATTTCACCAATTTACAGGGCCTGGTGGCTCAGCAGACCGATAGCATTATGATTAACACCAGCTGTCTGCAATTACTGTAAGTTCGAATCTCCCCAGGCTCAAGGTTGACTCAGCCTTCCATCCTTTCTAAGGTAGGTAAATTGAGGACCCAGTTTGTGGGGGCAATAAGCTGACTTTGTATAAATATACAAAAGTATGAAGGCTATTGCTTAACGCATTGTAAGCCGCCCTGAGTCTCCGGAGAAGGGCGGCATATAAATAAATAAATAAATTCATTGCCCTTCAGCACAATCTCAAGCACAAGCTCTTCCTCACAGCATTTGTTCTTTCAGCAGCTTTGGGTAAAATACAGATAGTCCTCAATTTATGACCACAATGGAGCCCAAAATTTCTGTTTTTTTCTAAGTCAGACAGTGGATAAGTGAATTTTGTCCCAGTAAAGGAGAATATTTCTGACTCAAGGTGAAACTGTAGGATCCTTGATGCTCTCTGGGCTTGGCTGTTTTCTTGCATTTCATTTCATTACCCAAACTAGATATCACCAGTGCTCGATGCTAACACTAGCATGGATGACGTTACCTAGTTTGGGTAATAAAAGCTCCGCAAGAAAACAAATAACCTTAGAGAGCAGCAAGGCCCCTCTAATTTTGCCCCATTTTATGACCTTTCTTGCCATAGTTGTTAACTGAATCACTGCAGTTGTTATTAACATGGTTGTTAAGTGAATCTGGCTTCCTCATTGACTTTGCTTGTCAGAAGGTCGCAAAAGGTGATCACACGACCCAGGGACAATGCAACCGTCATAAATATGAGTCAGTAAGTGTGAAAAACGGTCTTAAGTCACTTTTCTTCAGTGCAACTGTAACTCTGAACGGTCACTAAATGAACTGTTGTAAGTCAAGGACTCCCTGTGCTCCCCCTCTTTGCTTCCCTACTGCCTGCCTTCCCAGTAGATATTTTGCTCTAGGTGAAACTGAGGCTATTAATAAAATGCCAGATTCTGCTTAGTGTGTTGGAATGTGGCAATGGATATCTAGCCAAGGAGCATCAATCCTCTGGCCAGGAAAGTGAAGCAATTCATCCAAACTGTCTACTCAAGAAAAAACAAGTTTGGAAAACTCTATCTGACAATCCTGAAGCCTAATAGAAAAACTGTCAGTTAAAAGTGGCTTCTGTTAAGGCAACACTTATATTGAGGACAGCACAAGCTTTTCTTAACATGTTTACAGGATATCTATGCAATTGATGATTTACAACCAAATCGTCAATGTGGGTCTGTTGTCAATCCTAAAAATGACTGATTTATTCTTCTTTATTAAGCAAATTTATAGAGCAGCCCAAGTCACACACGGTGTTGTGGCTCCGTTATCTGAGCTTGTGTCATCGGCAGGAGAGGACTCCAAGAATGAAGGAGAGGAGTTGGCAAGGCCTCCCTCTCCAGGACCCTCCTCTCTGGCAATGCCTTCGGTGTCCACCAAAGGGCAAGAGATAGGGCTGGGGCCAAGCACGTCCACGCAGCCACAGGTGGACAGTGATGAGGGTAATGAGTCTTGGCTGGATCCACGCCAGCGTCGCAGAGATAAGCACGCGCAACAGAAGAAAAGGTGTGCCCGAGATTAGGCTGAGTCACTGGACCACACCCCACAAGGTATAAAAGGGAGCGTGGTGGCCAGTCAAACCTTGTGACGAACAAAGCTGGAAGCTTCCACGCCATTCTGCATTGCCGGACTTTTGGCTATAGACTTTGCTGGATTATCTCTGGACTTGATTGACTCCGTAATTATTGAGCTGTTTCTTTTAATGTATCAGAAGTGGGAAGAAGTTCTCTCCTCTTTGTAAATAATAAACTCTTGGCAGGCAGCCACTAGGTTGTTGCCAAGTTCCGTTATCATAAGGAAAAGGATTTTGCTGGCTGATTTGGTCTTTAACTCTTGAATGTCTGTTGGTGTGTGTGCGTGTGGTTGAGGAGAGAACACATGGGTGAGTCCAGGCAGCTGACGACATTGAAAAAAAATCCACCATATAATAAAATCCAATTAAAAAAACCCTCACCTCACCCCCATGGCAGCAACAACACAATCAAATCAGCCAGATCAAGAGACTGAAAGAGCTGTCCTTCACTGGCTGGCACATGACTCTGAGATGGGAATCAAAAGTCTGAGATTTCCACTGTAAGAAAAGTTTGCAGCTACCTGAAGATTCCTCCCCTTCTTTTGAGATAAACAAGAGTAACAAAACCGAGCAGGTTAGCACAGAAAGACCTCTAGTTTTTTCTTTTTTAAAAAAAATTTTTTTTTCTCAATTAAAACAAAACTTTATTAATTGTTAAAAAACATTTAAAACATACAAGTTTCTCTCAATCAAGAAACAAATTCATATATACAGTACATAAATTTCACCTATTGACTGATTTCCATTATTCTATATACATATATTGTGTATATTATATGTACATATATACAAACATACAGTAACATATTTCATATTCTATCCCTCTGACAGTGCTGTTTTTAGTTATATTAATTTCTTCTAAATTTCATCTCTACCCATTTCCTTTCCTCTGGTTTATCCATTGGTACCATCTATTCCATATTGCATAATATTTTGAATCCTCCTTATCCTGTAACTCTAAAGTTAGTTTGTCCATTTCTGCGCCTTGTATATATTTTTTGTATTAGTTCCTAGTCAGTTGGCAGTCGGTTGCTTTTCCAAAATTGTGCTAACGCTAATCTAGCTGCCGTGATTATATGAAGCATTAGATATTTTATGTCATTTCGGGTGTTCTTTTTAATCATGCCTAATAGAAAAATCTCAGGTTCTAATTCAATTTCATAATCTGTTATTTCTCTTATCCATGTTCTTACCTTGTTCCAATATTTCTTAATTACCTCTAGATTTTTCTTAATATGAATGAGAAATCAAAATATGTCAATAAACTCAGAATAACAATAGTGTTCTGCATTGTCACTACCCACCTGCGTTGAAAAAACGCACTCATGATGCTGAATGATGTTGGTATTTGTGCTTATGGAGTCAATAAAAGACTTAACGTCTACATGCGTATGACATACTAATCTTGGTTATCACTTTATGTTTTAAGATGGATAAATCCATCTGGGTTTGATTAGTTTATGACTCAAAGCAAAACCCAGGAATTCTTTGCAGCCAGAGATTCATTAAATATCCCCAATGCAGTGTGGCATCACAGTTTCCAATTTTAACCATGATGACAAATTCTTATCATGGAACTGGTATTCAGAGTGGGTGGGACACCCAGTTTGGTAGAGCAGCTCTATACAATCAGTGCTCACCAGTATAACTTTCTAAACATTGTTTTTCTAAGCTATCAGGTCCATTATTTTTTTTTAAATTTGATTTATATGCCGCCCTTCTCCGGAGACTCAGGGCGGCTTACAGTGCATTAAGCAATAGCCTTCATACTTTTGTATATTTTATACAAAGTCAGCTTATTGCCCCCACAAACTGGGTCCTCAATTTACCTACCTTAGAAAGGATGGAAGGCTGAGTCAACCTTGAGCCTGGCGAGATTCGAACTTACTTTAATTGCAGACAGCTGGTGTTTAATTACAGTGCTTTTGTCTGCAGAGCTATCCAGGCTCAAGTCCATTTGAACGACATCAAATGTAACTTCCAAAAGACACATCTCAAAATTGTAGTCCTGACACCCTTGTAAGATGCCAGGCTGAGAAAATATAGGCGAGGGATCATTACACAACCCAAAGAGAAAAATCTGGTTTCGCTCAAATGTAGTCTGTAATATTGCATTTGTAGACATTTCAAGGGCGAGCCTTACAAGTCTGCGATAATGTAAGCATGCAGCTTTCTCAAACACAGAGGAGATATATTTAGGGATCGCTGTGACACGGAGGTAGCCTGCCTCTGGAGATCCGATTCGTGTGTCTTTGCAAACCAATAGGAAATGAATGGCTTGTGCAGCTTCACTGGATACCAACCTGCACATGGCAAAACTGGAATGAGTTTTATTAATGTCTTCAATTGGCTAATCCATCATCTTCTCAACAATGCATTTCTGACAGTTAATTAGGTGCCACACAGTGGAATAATTCACACCGTGTTTAGAATAGTAATCCTTTATTCAACAACAACCACATTGTGAGCCATCTTGCCAGCATGAGACCTTGGACATCTTAAATGTTTTTTATCCCAGAAGTCTGTTTAATCATGTTGGGTAAATATTTCTGTCGCATGTTTGCAAATGGCTTCATTAGCATTGAAGGGCTAGACTTGGTGCACTGGAAGGCTTCCAGGAGTCATTAACTCGTTCAACTTGCTTCCAAAAAATGTGGGAAAAGCTACTGGCTAAGCGAGCTTTTAAAAAGAGATTGAACACCTTCATGGAGGACAGATCCGTCACTGAATATTAGCCAAGGTTGATATAAGTTTCTATGTTCAGAAGCAATAAACCTCAGAGCCACCAGATATTAAGGACCTCCGCTTCCTATTCTTCTCTAAATCTTAAACAGTCATCCAGGTGATTTCTGTAAGGAAGTAGAATGTCAGGTTTTGATGTCGTCTCAATTAAAATAAATTGCATTTCCAAACACATAGTCTTTGAAGAAATCTTTCATTTTATTAAGCACGACAACCTGTCCCCGATTGTGGCGTAGCCAACTCTGACTTCCTGACCCCAAACCTTCCCTTTCCGTTCCCCAATTTTCTGCATCTCATTGGCCCTCTTCTAAATCACTCTCCCCATATCTATTACTTCAGCTCCCAGGACTGTCCCCCCTCTCATCTCATCTCCTAGGGGATATTATCTTCAGGGAAAATAAGTAGGTGAAATGTCAAGCGTCCTCTTCCCAGCTGCCCCCTCTTCTCCTTCTTATGTCAGCACTAGAGTAAATGCAAGTTGAAGTGCTGACATAGAATAGGTAGAAGGAATAACTTTGAGGAACAGGAGGAAGGGGTACAACCAAGACAAGAGTCAGCTAAGGGAAATCTGAGTCCAGCCCAGGTTCAAAGCAAAGCTTAATACATTTATTACCTCAGAGCTGAAGTTGGACAAGAAACCAGCGAAGAAACCACCTCAGATTTTTCAGGGGTCTGTAAAGGAGGATAGTACCATAGCAACTTGGATGAAGGAGAATGAAAGGAAGGGGTACATTTTCACTGGAGTAGCTGGCATTTAAAGCTACTATTTAAAAGTTATATCTTTAATATTTGGCAAGTGGCAAAGGAAGTCCCATTTAAAATAGGTATTAAAGCAGCCAGAGCTGTGCTCTCTTTATTCTCTCACTCCCACTACCTCATCATGGTTATGGAAACTTGCTTTGTTTCTGCCTTTGCTGAAGAGCTGTCAAAACCACCTCACCAGCAATCAACATCCAGATAGAGATTAACATCAGGATTAATCTCTGATCAAGTAGTAAAAAATAACCCAATCAAGGAGAAAGGAGAACCAAGAGGAAAGCACTCCCACCAACATTGATAGGGCCAGGCCCCTTGTATATACTGTAAACAAAGAGCAAACCCTACTTCCTTCTAGCACTGATTATGTTACTTAGTTGGGTAATGAAATGTCTGCAAGCAAACAGAAAGCATCAAAGACTTCACATTTATCAATCCATTCTCCGTCTCTAGAATGAAAATCCCTTTCTAATAATAATAATAATAATAATAATAATAATAATAATAATAATAATAATAATAATTAATAATAATAATATAATAATAATAATAATAATTATTTTCTATACCGCCCTTCTCCCGAAGGACTCAGGGCGGTGTACAGCCTATTTAAAAACACAAGACAGAACAACGATTAAAAATTTAAAATAATTAAATAGATTTGGCTCAATTTAAAACTCCAGAAATTTTAAAATACCCCCATTTAAAATTATTATGTTGATAGCCCGGCCTGGTGGAACAACAGGGTCTTCAGTGCGCAGCGAAACACCCAGAGATCGGAGATCTTAAATATTTCTGGGGGCAGTTCCACAGGGCTGGGGGTCCCACAGAGAAGGCCCTCCCCCTGGGTGTCGCCAGCCGACATAACTTGGCTGATGGCACCCTGAGACCACCCTCTCTGTGGGAACGAACTGGCCGGTGGGAGGCTATTGGTGGCAGAAGACGGTCTCGAAGGTACCCGGGTCCTTTAAAGTGAGAAATCCTGTTCCTCCCTCTGAAAGGAATGCCATTCATGTGGCCTACTTTATTTTACTTTGCCAAGACCCAAACACACCTTCCTCTCACATGTGGCTGAGTTAATTATTTAATGAAAGTTCCTTCCTGATGGGTTTGCCTAGAGCAATGTGACAAAATCTTTCTCCTCTGCTGCAACACACTCCTTTCTAGGAAATGTTGTGGCATGCATCAAAAGAGGAGGGGGAAGTGTGATGTAAAATGTTTGTTCACAGAGAGTCAGGAATAAAACCAGAAGAAACATATGTGATTGTTTGTTTGTTTGCTTCTCCCTGCTAAATCCCTTAGAGATGTTTTCCTTTTCATCACTTTTATTAGCCTCACTTGTGAGTAATCTTCGCAAACCCCCTTCCCCCAACATCTGATTGGGCTGCTAGGAGAAAAAAAAAAAAGATTGTTAGCTTCAGGAGATAATATTTGCCCATTAAGAAAATGAAGCAAATTAATGAATCTGTATCCAGATCAGGGGTGAAATCCAACAGGTTCTGGAGAACCGGTAGCGGAATTTTTTAGTCTGGAGAACCAGTAGCGGAATTTTTGAGTAGTCTGGAGAACCAGTAGTGGAAATTTTGAGTAGTCTGGAGAACCAGTAGCGGAAATTTTGAGTAGTCTGGAGAACCAGTAGCGGAATTTTTGAGTAGTCTGGAGAACCAGTAGCGGAATTTTTGAGTAGTCTGGAGAACCAGTAGCGGAATTTTTGAGTAGTCTGGAGAACCAGTAGCGGAAATTTTGAGTAGTCTGGAGAACCAGTAGCGGAAATTTTGAGTAGTCTGGAGAACCAGTAGCGGAATTTTTGAGTAGTCTGGAGAACCAGTAGCGGAATTTTTGAGTAGTCTGGAGAACCAGTAGCGGAATTTTTGAGTAGTCTGGAGAACCGTAGCGGAATTTTTGAGTAGTCTGGAGAACCAGTAGTGGAAATTTTGAGTAGTTCGGAGAACCGGCAAATACCACCTCTGGCTGGCCCCAGAGTGGGGTGGGAATGGAGATTTTGCAGTATCCTTCCCTGCTACGCCCACCAAGCCACACCATGCCCACCAAGCCACGTCCACAGAACCGGTAGTAAAAAAATTTGGATTTCACCACTGATCCAGACTCAGCATTTCAGCTTGATTACAAAGACTTGGATTTAGGATTTCAGCTCTAAGGTTGCAACGGTTTTGAAACAATGGAAGGATTTTCTAACAAGTTTCTTGCTGCGGATTATTAGGATATTTCAAATGAATATTATTACTCACAAAGAATTAGTGCAAGATCAGAAGATGTGAAGAGACCTGGCCCATAGAATTGCCAAGAGTCAGACATAACTGAATGGAAACATCCTCATTATTACTCAGAGCTCAGCCTCAAGGTTTCTGCATTTTCCATTTTAATGTTTGCCTTTATGCTTCTTTTTCAGCCCATCCTATTCTCCATACATTCCCATTTGTTTCTGAGAATTTTAAGAACTCAATACGTTGCTATGTAAAATCGGAAAAAAAAAAAAAACCTAATCCAATTCACTTTCCCTTCTTTTGCTCCAAGTCTATGCATTTGATTTTACCTACAGAGGAAGTCTTCTTTAGACCCCAGATCTAACACCTGGAAAGATACGGCATAGACAAACGAGGCCAGCTACAACGAGTTTAAAAGGGAGTATCTTCAAAGAAAAACTGCTAAAAAAAAAAAAGATAATTGTTCTGTAACTATTGCTCCTGGTTCGTGGATCAAAGCAAGAATCTTAGTCATTATTATTAAGTGTGAAGCAGATGTCCTCAAAGAGACTCCAAGCTAAAACTGTCAGGGAAATTGGGATTTGCTCAAAAGCCATATTTCATATGCCACAGCACAAAAGCGAAATACATTTAGCTATTGACAATGAAGTGGTTTGGACAAGATAAATTTTGTCACTTAGCTTCCCTGGGGATTGCTTTCTTTTCACCACGCTAACAGGTCCTCTTTGTTGTTGACATTATTATTATTGCTGCTCATTAGTAGTGAAACAAGTAGGACCACCAGAAAAAGAGCGCAGAGCGTTTCTCCTCTCTGTTCCACAGTCGGCCACAGACGGCTTCCTGTGAGATTCACTCTCAGAAGCATGGTGCTAGATTGGTTTCCATGGGCTTTTCCAGATCCTGCCACTCTATCCCCTGCCTCTCCAATGCCCGAGGCCATTGCCAACCAGTGAGAAGGCAGAGGCCCATTCCTCAGGCTCAAGGATTGCTGGCATTTCACCATCCCATTCATGGCTTAGGACCTGGGTACTTGCGGGACCGCCTACTACCACCAATAGCCTCCCACCGGCCGGTACGCTCCCATAGAGAGGGGCTCCTCCGGGTGCCGTCAGCCAAACAATGCCGACTGGCGGCCCCCAGGGGGAGAGCCTTCTCTGTGGGGGCACCTACTATCTGGAACGAGCTCCCCCCGGAGATACGGAGGATCCCGGATCTGCGCACCTTCCGCCGCGCCTTAAAGACCTTACTATTTCACCAGGCCAGCCTGGCCTAATTTTCCCCCTCTTTTATAAAAGATTTTTAAAATTTTAAATATCTTTTAGTATTTTATATATTCAATTTTAAATTGGTTTTAAAAGTTTGGGGTTTTAAATTTGTCGGGGCCAAAATTATTTAATCTGATTTTATTCTATTTTTAAATTTTGTATGTATGTGTTTTTATTGTTTGGCTGTGCACCGCCCTGAGTCCTTCGGGAGTAGGGCGGTATAGAAATCTAATAAAATGAATCCCGTACTGTGAATTGGCCAGCACCTAGGATTAAAAGGGGATGTAGGGATTTTCTTCTTAGGTTTAAGAACCATTGCCGGGTCTAATACTAAGCAGGCAAGAAAACTATGAAATCTTTTATACATCATGGGCCACACTTTTACTTGACTTGACTTGACTTGACTTGACTTGACTTGACATGACTTTTACTTTTACTTTTACTTTTACTTTTACTTTTACTTTTATTTGATTTATATACCACCCTACTCCCGAAGGACTCAGGGCGGTGAACAGCCAACAATAAAATACAGATATACAAAATTTAAAAAGCAGAATTAAAATCGAATTAAATAGTTTGGCCCAGACAAATTAAAACCCCAATCAATTTAAAACAAATTTAAACTTTGAGTATTAAAAATATTAAAAAATATTAAAATTATTAAAATTGTTTAAAAAGAGGGAGAAAGTTAGGCCAGGCCCGCCTGGTGAAATAAAAAGGTCTTTAGAGCGCGGCGGAAGATGTGCAGATCCGGGATCCTCCGTATCTCGGGGGGGAGCTCATTCCAGATAGTGGGTGCCCCCACAGAGTAGGCTCTCCCCCTGGGGGCCGACAGTCGACATTGTTTGGCCGACGACACCCGGAGGAGCCCCTCTCTATGGGAGCGTACCGGCCGGTGGGAGGCTATTGGTGGTAGTAGGCGGTCCCACAAGTACTCAGGTCCTGAGCCATGGAGCGCTTTAAAGGTGGTAACCAAAACCTTGAATCGCACCTAGCATTAAAAACAGCCACTGAGATTTTCTCTGTTTCTAAGAATGATCCCAATGGCCAAAATGTTAAGGATAATACAGGTGTTGCTTGATAGAAATAATGAGACGGAGTTCTGTTGTCCTTTGATAACTCAAACACATTTATTTCAGCTGAACAAAGGCAGGTGCTTCCTCAAGTTGGAAGAACTGCAAAGACAATGTAAGGCAGGAGTGTCCAAACTTGGCCCCTTGAAGAGTGGTGGACTTCAACTCCCAGAATTCCCCAGCCAGCAACTTGCTCATATTTATAGTGCATGTTGGCTGGGGAATTCTGGGAGTTGAAGTCCACCACTCTTCAAGGGGCCAAGTTTGGGCACCCCTGGAGTAAGGTATATACCCTGTTTCCCTGAAAATAAGACAGAGCGCAGGACAATAAGGCCAAGTGCTTATTTCAGGGTTCAAAAAAATATAAGACAGGGTTTTTAAGATGTGTGTTTGTGTGTGTGTGTGTGTGTGTGTGTGTGTGTGTATAGATAGATATATATAGATGTTTTCTGAGGTTTTCGCGGGTGTTTGTATGTAGGTCTTTGATTATTCGGATTTTCTCCCGCGTAAAATTGGAAGTGTCTTGGCGACGTTTCGATGAAGTCTCATTCGTCATCTTCAGGCTGATGTTTTCGGCTTTGTGCTTCTAGGAACACGAAGCCGAAAACATCAGCCTGAAGATGACGAATGAGACTTCATCGAAACATCGCGAAGACACTTCCAATTTTACGCGGGAGAAAACCCGAATAACCAAAGACCTACATATGTATAGATATATATATACACACACACACACAATAGGAGATGCTTTGGACTACAGGTCCCATTAGTCAGGTTTGCAGGGCGGGGACTGATGGGGATTACCTCTCTTGCAGTAGAGTGCCCCTCTAATTGTTGGGTCCTCCCTGCCTAAAATTCAAGCCCCTTTTTTCTATAATTTTGAGTTTTGCTTGCATCTTCCCCACCATGTTACAATCCTGCCAAGCAGCCCTTGATTTTATTTTCTTGTGCAAAAAATTGGATTTGTTATTGTTTCCAGTTTCTTTTTAAGAAAAAAAAATTCCAGGATTGTTTTGCTTTGCTTTCTAAGAATTGTGCTTAAATGTTAGAAATGGAAGTGTGTTTGATACATGATGCCTTAACCCCCTGAAAGTGGGGGAAAAAAATGACCCAAATTTGAAATGGTTTTCTTCTTTCTCTATTACAGGAAATCTTCTTTCCATTCCACCCCAGTTAAATGTTTTCAAAGGAGGTGCTTGTCCAAAAGTGCAAAATAATAAATGGCTATCTTGGTTGTGTTCTTTGAATCATGGTTTAATTGTGGTTTATGGAACTAGCCAGATTTTCTGGCCGTGATGAATTGTCCTAGACCCCTTAAACTCACTTCTGCTAAACATCCTTAAAGTGGTGGGCTATTTTTCCCCAGTCGGCTCATGAACCCAACGTACATATTCTGTCATTAATGTGTTTGGAGCTCCTTTGGCTGCTTTCTCATAAACACGAGAATGATGCCAAGATGTTTTTAATGTTGTTGTTGTTTTGCAGTCAGGAACATTCAGGAACAAAGCTGCCAAGGGACAGATTGAAGCTTTCCCAAGTCATGCAGAGCAATCTCCATAGAGATCAGGACCCAACATCTTCCCCTAATTAAAATAGATTGGCAAAGTTGTTTCTGTGCTACATAAGTACTGCCATTTGTAATTAATGATCCAGAAATGCCCACTCTCTATTCATCTCCTAGAATGGAATGGGAGGCAGGATGGAACTGGGCTGCTTTGGAAAAATGGAGCCTAAGACTTCAATCTTCTTAGCCTTACTTCAATCTTCACCGAATTCTGCCCTCAAGGAGCCTCAGCTTGAGAACCAAACAATATGTTGACACTCCGTTAAAAGAAAAGAAAACCTAGCATAATAAAACTCATAATTTTCTCCCTGTGCAGATAAATTTCAATCACATATTTGCAAAACAAAATTTCTTAAGTAAGGATTCAATTTAGCTTCTCTCAAGTCTCTCATCAGCATTCATTACGCAGGTGATGATTGTAGACAAAGAAATCTTTTCCATCTATGAACGTCTTCAAAACGTCGTCTCCTATTTCGTTAAAGATTCAGCTAATAAAATTAGCCTATTCACACACATATTCAGAGAGAAAGGAAGGAGAGAGAGAGAGAGAAAGAGATTTATGAACGCACAATCATTTATTTACTCATTCCTGGCCTCATTTGATTTTGCTGTGTTATTTATTTGAGGGATTTCTTTCCTTTTTCTTAATTGAGAGTAATCATAAATGTAGAAAGGACAAACGAGATACTCTCTGTTACCTATAACAAAATAAATCTGCTTAGCCATGATTGGACAGAATGCTCTGATGTCATGACAACTACCATCGGCTAAAGGATTTAAATTCTAGAGCAGACCGGCCACAAAGATGTGAGACAGAATTTCTCTTAAACTTCTTTTGCGTTGTTTTTGTGTTTTTCTATTGTTACTTTTAAATGTTTTTAACAATTTGTTTAAATCACTTAAGAGTCACTGGGAGATGGCCAGCTTGTAAATGTAATGAACTGTTACGGTTGGTCATATGGTCAGCCAGATGTTTAGACTGAATTTGGCATTGTTATCCACCTATTGAGTCATTCCCATGTTGTTTGATGTTGTTAAAGGTATTATTATCGCAGGGTGTAAGCTGTTCTAAATAAAGCTGCCATTTGCAATTGACTGGTGGTGATTTTGTCAATGTCGATGGTATTCAAGAGGTCCTCCAGATGTTTTAGAATTGCCTATCATTATTGGTACTAGCTTTGCTTTCTTTTGCCACAGTCATTCTACTTCTATTCGCAGGTCTTTGTATTTTGTTATCTTCTCCAGTTCTTTCTCTTCTATTCTCTTATCTCCAGGTATTGCATAGTTATTACGATTATAGGTAACAGAGCTCACATTATCTCCATCGAGGTCATCTCTGTTACTTATTACAGCAAGGCCTAACATGGACAACTTCTAAAAACATCTCCACGTTTCTAGCAATACCAGATGATGAAACCAGATGATACCTTCTTCTCTATTAATTGTTGCAAGGTTTGGAGGTTGCTTCTCTATTTTGTACTTTATTGAACTGCAACACTAAATAAGTCAAAATGACTTTCCTTGTATTCTTATGTTGCAATGCTTTTTTTGTCACTGTGTTTTTGTATTTACCAGCTGAGCTCATTATTTCTGGACTGTCAGACTTTCCGTAGCTTGCCAAAATTTCTTATCAGTAACTGATACTACGCATGTCCGCATTCTTTCACTTGCTTCTTCACTTTTCTTCGTTCTCTTGCCAGAGAAGTCCGGCTACAGAGATGTAGCCGGTAGGAACTTTGCAAAAATGTAACAATTTAATTATTTTAGATAGTTAGATGTTTTATTATCTTCTTTACAATAAATATGAGCTTAATTAGAAGATGTATTCCGGTTTTATTTTATCAAAAGTATACACAAGGAAAGTGCCACGATCCAGGCAATTATCCCAGGAAGGTAACGGGGCTGATTGCCACTCTGACATTTTTGAACACCATAGACAAAGTCATAATGAAATACACTGACAAAACGTAATGCCTTTGATAGCCCAATAGACTGAGCAACAAGGAACAGCCAGTTCTTACATGCCTCTTTCTAAGAAGCAGTGATTCATAATTCATCAGACTAGCGTCTGCCTATGATTTTCTTTTCAATAA
Source organism: Pantherophis guttatus (assembly GCF_029531705.1). The sequence goes on along the minus strand of NW_026844048.1, from coordinate 18,932,558 downwards.
TTATCTAGGAAGAAACACATCTTTAAAAGCCAGGGATGACCCTCTCAAAAATGGCAACTCTTTGGAGTTGACCCAAGGTCAGCAAGCAATTGAGTTTAATTCTTCCTTTATTTGTACTGCAATCTCTTTAATTGCTGCTCCTCGTATTATTCATCAGCTCAGACTTCCTGCTGGAGAGTCCCACTAATAAGGCAAGCTATTGATAGGAGCATCTTCCGGAGCCAAAAGTGCTGGAGATTAAAAATGAATGGAGTGTTTACCTGTAGATCATTTTAATGGGCAGCAAAAATCCATTCTCATGATACAGCCATAAATGTCACTTTCAGTCAGTCCCAGCAAAATACATGCGTAATGGATGACATGCTATGGTTATGCTCAACCAGAAGCTTTTCAAGGAAACCTGACTTGCATCTCTCAAGCTGATAAGCCAAACGAGGAATTTAGATCAGCCGATGGAAGGAGAGAAGGGAAATCGTTTTCTAATTCAGTGTTTCTCAACCTTGAAAATGGACGGACGTCAACTCCTCAGCCAGCATGGTGATGATGAGTACGGCCTCCGCTTCCAAAAAGACAGAAATTCATACAATCAGTGAAAAACAATACAGGTAGTCCTCGACTTACAACAGTTCATTTAGTGACCGTTTGAAGTTACAACATCACTGGAAAAAGTGACTTAGAAACCAGTTTTCATATTTATGACCACTGCAGCATCGTCATGGTCATGTGACTAAGATTTGGATGCTTGGCAACTGGTTCATATTTATGATGGTTGCAGTGTCCCCAGGATCATGTAAATCATCTTTTGTGACCTTCTGGGCAAGCAAAGTCAATGGGAGGAAGCCAGATTCACTTAACAACGGGATTATTAAGAACTGCAATGATTCACTTAACAACTGTGGCAAGAGAAGTCGTAAAACAGGGCAAAACTCACAACAAATGTCTCACTCAGCAACATAAATTTTGGGCTCAATTATGGTCATAAGTCAAGGGCTACTTGTATGATGGACTGTTGCAAAAATGAAACAATTCAGCACACTCAAAAAAGGGACCAAGGTATTTCAATCTAGGAGGAATACCTAGATTGAATAGCCAAGAAGCAGATTCTGACAGAAATAGAGATTTAGGAGAAGAATTTGGGAGGCAAGTTTTTTTTTTTTTTTTTTTTAAAAGCATAGCAATTAAAATATTGAAGCGGGCAAGAGACGATGGATAGATGATTTTTCTTTTCTGTTGTTTTGATTTGATTTTTTCTCTCTATTTACTTTAGATAGGCGACATGACTAGAAGTGAGGTAGGATAGAAAGAAAATGTTTTTTAATAAAAGGTGATATGATTAAAAGTTAGAATAAGTGATAGACATAAGAGAAGGGGGAATGTTAGTGTATACACTTTTATATAATAAAACAAAAGTAATGAGAAAATATGGAATAATTGAATAATGACAGACTGCAACATATTATAATTGTGTATCATTAGAAATATATAAGTTGACTGCATTTAATAATTATTATTAAGTTAACTAGTTTTATTTGTATTAGAATGCATAACACCCAGGTGCCACACTGTTCACGCCTTGATATGTTTGTAAAAAACAAAAAAACTTGGGGGAGAAAAAAGAGACCAAGGAAGGAAGGGAACGAAATGCAAGAAAACATTACCAACCAACCTAGAACAAACGAGACATTTCCTGACAGTGAGAACAATTACTCAGTGGAATGACTTGCCTCCAGAAGTTGTGGTTGCTTCAACACTGGAGGCTTTTAAGAAGAGATTGGTCAACCATTTGTCTGAAATGGTATAGGGCTGTGATGGCGAACCTATGGCACACGTGCCACAGGTGGCATGCATAGCCATATCAGTGGGCACGCCAGCTCAGTTCCAGTACACATGTGCACTGGCCAGCTGATTTTTGGGCCTTCTGGACCCACCAAAAGTAGGGAAACAGGCTGTTTCCTGCCTCCGGAGGGCCTGGGGTGGGGAAAGTCCTGTTTTTCTTTCTCACCTGGCTCCAAATCCCCTCTATGCACCTGGGGAGGGCAAAACATTTTTTGCTGTCCCTCCTAGAGAGGCTCTGGAGGCTGGGAACAGCAAAAAAGTCACTTCCTGTCAAACCGGAAGTTGGGAAACGGGCTGTTTTGGGCCTCCGGAGGGCCTCCGAGGGAGTGGGGAAGGCTGTTTTTGCCCTCCCCAGATGCGTAGAGGGGATCTGGAGCCAGGTGAGAAAGAAAAATGGGCCTACCGGGCCATCGCGTGCCGGGAGCGGGGGTGGGAGGTGGGTCGTGCACGCATGTGCAGGGCAGGGCACATAGAATTATGTGTGTGGGCACTCACACGCGCAAACCTCCCCCGCCCCCCCCCTCCTGGCACGCAATGGCAAAAAGGTTAGCCATCACTGGTATTGGGTTTCTTGCTTGAGCAGCGGGTTGGACTAGTAGATCTCCAAGGTCCCTTCCATCTCTGTCAGTCTTATTATTTTGATGATGTGGTGGAATGTAATCTGGATTCCCAGAAGGAGGAGAGCTGTATTCTAGAGGACCAAGAGAGAGAGAAGCTTAGATAGCTCGGTTGGAAGAAAAAGAGTTAAGAAGGCTGGCTCTTCCCTAGCAATTCTTATTGTATAACTTTAGCAATGGAAACAGTTGGCAGGATTTCTGTCTGCAGGTGAGGAACAATAAAGGAAACTGCTCAGAAGTAATTCTACGTGTCTCTCTTGATTCTTTGGGCCTGACAGATATATAGCAGTTGCTGGGATGCTTTGTTTATAGCTTCTATTTTTCTTCGATAAATATTTATCTGAAGTCCTTGGATATCTTGTGTGCATTTCTACATAATTCATTCCTGGCTGTGATGTGAATCCTGACACATGCATTCCCAGAGAATTTTCGGAGTTGTGATGCTACCGGCATAACAGGTTGAAAGAACCTTCGTTTTTATTCAAATATTAACGAACAGGCAGATGGCCTATTGCCCAAGACACTATCTTCCGCTCTCATTTGCAGAAAATAAATTCGGATGGATTGGAAAGGAGGGAAGGAAGGCTGGAGAAATGCCTAAATTATCAGTGTGCAAACTAATTTAAGAAAGGGATCCATATTAGTCACTCCATAAATAGTAGTAGAACCCCAGAGGAGTTTTCACAAGATTACAGTTATTAACCTTCTTCAGCCAACTAATTGCTTATTATCTCGTCCAATTCAGTTGGCACCATCCCATCCTTGTCTTTCTTGCCCTGGTGTCACCATTTTAATAGAGGGGGGAAGGAGGAGCGGCTGGGAGAAGACGATAGAACCAAAGTCAACAATACAGATTGGGGTCATCATGTGGAGCTCCTGAACGGAGACCCATCTGTCCAAAAGGCTAACCCTGAAGAGGATTTCCTAGTGTGGCAGCTTTACCCCCACCCCCACCCCCCACGGGAAACCTACTTTTGGAATCTGCTTCGCCACCAGCCTTCCAAAGACAAGACAACACAAACATACAATTTGCATAGGCTTTTGTTTAATGCCAGTTTTTCAGACCCTGGAATAGATCTCCTCTTTAAAAAAAACAAAAAAACAAAAAAAACTCCGCTTTTAACATTCGGTTTGGTAGGCATCTGCCTTCAGAACACAAGTTATAACTATGGAGCAGGGGTGAAATGTAAAATTTGTTACTACCGGTTCTGTGGGCGTGGCTTGTGGGGAGGGGTAATGTAACTGGGTGGGCGTGGCCAACTTTTTTTTTTTTTTTTTTACTTTTCAAAGCATTTTTTCTAATGCTTTGAAAAGCCTCTGCTGATCAGGCAACTGGAAGTCATTAAGTTCCTACGGATGATGACTGATAGGAGAATCATATGTTTTTCCCCCATGTCAACATGTCCTATTTTATGTAGCAAGTGCTTCCTATCTGCAGAAGATTAAAATGCTTAAAGGTAAAGGTAAAGGTTCCCCTCGCACAAATGTGCTAGTCGTTCCCAACTCTAGGGGGCGGTGCTCATCTCCGTTTCAAAGCCAAAGAGTCAGCGCTGTCCGAAGACGTCTCCGTGGTCATGTGGCTGGCATGGCTCAATGCCAAAGGTGCACAGAACGCTGTTCCCTTTCCACCAAAGGTGGTCCCTGTTTTTCTACTTGCATTTTTTACCTGCTTTCGAACTGCTAGGTTGGCAGAAGCTGGGACAAGTCACGGGAGCTCACCCCGTTATGCTGCACGAAGGATTCGAACCACTGAACTGCCGACCTTCCGATCGACAAGCTCAGCGTCTTAGCCACTGAGCCACCGCATCCCTTAAAATTATGTATATAACCATGCATATTCTACTTGCATTTTTTACGTGCTTTCGAACTGCTAGGTTGGCAGAAGCTGGGACAAGTAATGGGAGCTCACCCCGTTACCCGGCGCTAGGGATTCGAACCGCTGAACTGCTGACCTTTCGATCAACAAGCTCAGCATCTTAGCACTGAGCCACCGCATCACCTTTAAAATGCTTAGATTTAAGCAAAATTGGGAATGCTGAAACTCTGAACCCTACAACTTCAATGTCCACTGGAATCTCTGTTTTTTTTTTTTTTCAGGTCCCGCAAACATTTTTAATCACTTGCCCCTTCCGATTTTATTTGTGGCTATGTCTTATCCATGTTGCCGCTTTCAAAAAAAAAAAAACCCCAAGGAGCCTTGAATAAATCCAGGGCTAGTCTGGATATTAGTAGGTTTGGTGACTCATGCTTCTCATTCAAATTTTGAGAACATCTATTGCTTCAGGAGATGCCAGGAGTGGATTAGAACATATGGCAATTAATGAACTCCTTGGTGGAGATAATTCCAGTCTGAAGGTATTCTGTCTTTGCTTCTGTTTTCTTTTTTCTTGAGACATCGCACGGAAGCTTTTAATCCTCTTGTTCTCCCATCTGACCGGTTCTCTCTGCAATTGTTGTCGGAAGGAAAAAATGATAATCCTTGTAACCCTGTTATATACTCTTGTTATATACTCTTAAAAGCTGAAATCATAGAAATAAAGAGTGCACGAGTGCACGCAGACTAGGCAATAATCCTGCTAGGTAATCATAAGGTTAGTCTAATGCAAGAATCCATCTGATTTACAGCGAGAAGCTGGACTTTTTATGAAGAGAGTGTCAGGGGCTTATAATCACTGTTTTCTTTCGCGCCCTTGAAATCCTTAACCAGATCTTGTAAACAGCGCTTCTGGGAAGCACTGCATCCCTGCGTGAAAAGTGCCACCTGCCAGTTACAAGAGCTTCTTCCCAACAGCCTCTAGATTCCACACCTTCCTATATATATCAGAATACAGCAGTTATGAGACCCAATAATACGGGGTTTTCAGAAAAAAACAGAAGACACAAAGGTTGCTATCGGTTCCAGCTATCCCCAGTGCAAGTTCCATCTAATTTCTAGATTCCTTTGCAAGGAACATTTCGTGCGTACAAGCAGAAATGTATCAGTGGGGATGGGGTAGTCTGCTAGTCTTCCCTTCCTAAAATGCTTGCTGCGATTGGAACAGGACTGACTGCATTTTGGGGGTTGGAGATCAGAGATGGTATCCAGCCGGTTTGGCTCAAACCGGTAGCAGAAATCGCATACTCTCACATTTTCGAACCGGTGAAAGCCACCCTTGGTGGAGATACATTATTGTTTAAGCATACCCCAAGAAGGTCCTGGCTCATCTGGAGAGCCAAACTCAACAAATGCTTAGTTCATATGTTGGACCAGAGACTTTTGGTTGTTGTTGTTTTTGGAAACAGGAAGCTGGGTTGGATGAGTCTCGGCTTCCTTCTTGCAAGGAATTTGTGAAGTTTCCGAAAGATGCCCTAATTAATTCATGAGCCATGATCCAAACTTCAAAGGAAATATAGTCATTTATTAGGAGCAACATTCCGGCAATACTGGGATGCAGTTAGGACTGATCCTACGTAGATTTACGTTCCCCTATGACCCTGTCTCTCCCCTCCTCTCTGGCCATGTCATAAATCACATTCTCCAATTAACCACTTTGGCTGGCTGTGAAATTCAACACCCTCCTTCTGATTGCGGTCAGGAAGAATGTATGGAATGCACTTCAGTTAGGGAAATCAATCAGCTCTATCAATTCTCCCTCCCTCCTGCTCATGGCAACTTGAAAGCTTTGCAAGTTGACAGAATTCTTAGGTGGGAAGAGAACAGTTGCAAGAGATGGGGCAAGTCCGGTTTGCTTCTTTTAAACTGCTCTCAGCAAGGTTGAAAATTGGTTTTTTTTGGGGGGAGGGTGTCCTCAATATCATTCTCCACAGCCCAAACCCTAAATTTTGCCCCCCCCCCCATGATTTTCTTAGAATAAGCAAGTTTATGGAACTCAGTTAAAGGGAGAGAACAGGAATGGCAACATTGAAGCCTCCAAGATGGTCAAGTAAACATCATTTGGCAGTCCTTCCTTCCTTCCTAACTTTCCCTCCCTCCCTCCCTCCTTCCTTCCTTCCTCTTTCTTTCTTTCTTTCTTTCTTCATCCCTCCTTCCTTCCCTCCCTCCCTCCCTTCCCTCCCTTCCTCCCTCCCTCCTTTCCTTTCCCTTTCCTTCCCTTCCCTTCCCTTCCCTTCCTTTCTCTTTCTTCCTTCCCTTCCTCTTTCTTTCTTTCTTCTTCATCACTCCTTCCTTCCCTCCCTCCTCCCTCCCTTTCCTCCCTCCCTCCTTTCCTTTCCTTTTCTTTCCTTTCCTTTCCTTTCCTTTCCTTTTCCTTTCCTTTCCTTTCCTTTCCTTTCCTTTCCTTTCCTCCCTTCCCTTCCCTTTTCCTTTCCTTTCCTTTCCTTTCCTTTCCTTTCCTTTCCTTTCCTTTCCTTCCCTTCCCTTCCTTTCCTTTCCTTTCCTTTCCTTTCTTCCTTCCCTTCCTTTTTTCTCTTCCAAAATAAAAACCGTGTCAGCACAGGCTCTGTAAGGGCCAATTTTGGTTCCTCATAAGAAGCACCATTGATGTGCGCCTCTGAGGCTGTTGGCATGCCTCCCTCCACCTGTTTTAACAACTTTCTGGAACAAACTGATAGATTAGAGCCTCATAATCCCAAGAATGCAGAACTGAGAGGGAGCCAAACTCTTAATAGGCAATAAAACTATGACACTAACATTCACCCCCCCTATCAAGCACCAAATTAATTACACATATAGTGTGCAAAAGGAAGGAACTCTCCTAACCTACACACAGCAGCAGCTGCTCAGAGGACGTCCATGTTTTTGTGAGCAACTGGTGGATGACCTTTGCAGGAATACAGCAAGATAAAGTTTGTTTGTTTCTATGATATTCTTTCCAAACAGGATTATAGATCTCTAACATGGCATTTTCTCTCTGGAATAACATCCCCCTCGAGGTTCTAACTACCCAGACCTTGCAAATCTTTAGATCATCTTTAAAAACTTGGATGTTCCCTCAAGCTGTGAGATAAATCAGTGCTGCACCCATTTGATGTATAGTCTACCTTGTACAAAGGATGCGGTGGCTCAGCGGCTAAGACGCTGAGCTTGTCGATCAGAAGGTTGGCAGTTCAGCGGTTCGAATCCCTAGCGCCGCATAACAGGGTGAGCTCCCGTGACTTGTCCCAGCTTCTGCCAACCTAGCAGTTTGAAAGCACGTAAAAAATGCAAGTATAACAATAGGGACCACCTTTGTTGGGAAGGTAACAGCGTTCTGTGCGCCTTTGGCGTTGAATCATGCCAGCCACATGACCACGGAGACGTCTTCGGACAGCGCTGGCTCTTCGGCTTTGAAACGGAGATGAGCCCCGCCCCCTAGAGCCAGAAACAACTAGCACACATGTGAGGGAGAACCTTTACCTTTACCTTACTACCTTGTTAAGTTGTTCCTCCTGATGTTTGGCTCTATTTCATGTTGCCTTGATTTTTAGGTAATTTATGTAGTTGCCCATACATAGTTTTAATTTTATGCCACCCAGAATCTATGCTGGGTTGAGGATAGATAGATAGATAGATAGATAGATAGATAGATAGATAGATAGATAGACGGACTGACTGTGACTGACTGACTGACTGACTGATTTTTGTATATAATGACTGGATGGATGGATGGATGGATGGATGGATGGATGGATGGATGGATGGATGGATTGGTAGACAGACTGAGAGAGAGAGAGATGAGAGGGGGGGGAGGGAGGGAGGGAGAGAGGGAGAGAGAGAGAGAGAGGGCATTTATATACTTTTTAAGGCTCTGATTTCTTCCTTAGAAGAATGGCTAACCTATTTGTAGGTGTTATTCTTCAGAACAACTTCATATCTAAAAGTAAATCTATTGCAGAACTCCATTCTAATTGGAAATCATTTCTGGACTTTAATTTAATACACAAATTTGTTCCAGACTCAAAACTTGATATTTCTACATTTAGATTCTTTAACTCAATTTTATGGAAAATTAGATTTCTAGCACTGACCTAATTTATTGCAGCTTATAGTCCTACTTAGTGACGTCTCTTGGGTGAGCAGGGATTCTCAATGTCTTCAAAAAAAGCAATAGGGTTTATTTTGCGACTTCCTAACCAAGGAACATTGAAAAATTGTAATTATGGCAAATTAGATCTCGCGTTCGCTTATCTGCATTCTGCTACCTCTGTCCTGCTCTTTTATTCGTTTCATGTATCTTTTTTCGCCCCCTTCTTATACATCTTTCTTTAAAGTGTTTAATTAAGAAGGAGAATTGTCCAGCAGCCTTTGAAGGCTACAAATATGTCCACATGACAAAGGAAAGACATTTTTAATCCTTTGAGCCTAGAAACAAGATCCTGCTCTATTTGAAAGGAATAACTGACTGAACTGCTTTCTTTTTCAGAATCTTTTTCAGAATCTTGAAAACTAGACAAGGTCACTCTATGAACATTTCTTGGGTCGCTAAGGCACGGCTGCAAGAGCTAGTTCAAACATTAGCAACCATACCAGAAATGATTACTGGCCCCTTTGATTTTTAAAATTGCGTCATGTTCCTATCAGATATTTTCCCTTTGTTGCTGTTAGTTGTGAAGTTGTGTCTGACTCATCGCAACCCCATGGACAATATTCCTCCAGGCCTTCCTGTCCTCTACCATCCCCTGGAGTCCATTTAAGCTCACGCCGACTGCTTCAGTGACTCCATCCAGCCACCTCATTCTCTGCTGTCCCCTTCTTCTTTTGCCCTCAATCTTTCCCAGCATTAGGCTCTTCTCCAGGGAGTCCTTCCTTCCTTCTCATTAGGTGGCCAAAGCATTTGAATTTCATCTTCAGGATCTGGCCTTCTAAAGAGCAATCAGGGTTGATCTCCTCTAGGACTGACCAGTTTGTTCTCCTTGCAGTCCAAGGGAATCGCAGGAGTCTTCTCCAGCACCATACTTCAATTCTTTGGCACTTAGCCTTCCTTATGGTCCAACTTTCACAGCCATCCATTGCAACTGGGAAAACCATAGCCTTGACTATATGCACTTTTGTTGGCAGGGTGATGTCTCTGCTTTCTGCTTTTCCCTAAGTTTTCTTTGTCCTCCACATTGAGGACAAAAGCAATTGAGGTTTTTAGGGCACCCAGTTCCAAGCCAAACCCAGAATGCTATCCTTGAGTTGATTACTCAGCTCCTTCCCGGCAAAAGAAAAATATAATTTATCCCAGAGGAAAAATTCACATACAAAACGTAAATTTGCAAGCCAGCATCCCTCCGAGATCCTGCTCCTATTTCATGCCTCCTTTTGGAATGCTTCCCAAATATTGGTTTAGGGGTGGGGAGAAATGAATGATTAATACCTAAATGCTCTTGCTCTTTTTTTTTTTTTTAACAGTTGGGTTTTTCAAGAGGGGGAACGGGGAGCGAAATGCTTTTCAGGAGAAACACCGTATGCATATTTCATGAAATAATTTCCCTGTCTGGTTAATTGTGAGCTTTCTTTCCTAGTCTCTGAGATGCTAACTGCTCCTCATTAAGTAATTTCAGCTGACGAACAGGGAGGTGACTATAAAAGTGCTCTCTTATTTTTAGTTTTTTTTAAAAAAAAATAATAATTCCAACTTTCCTTGGCTTCGGCGGCTGAAGCTCAGAGGTGTTCATTGCTACAGGATTATAAAAAGCCCCATTACTTTCAGGGATGACCATTTATTGTTGTTGTTGTTATTTGCGAAGTCATGTCCGACCCATCGCAACCCCATGGACAACGTTCCTCCAGGCCTTCCTGTCCTCTACCATCTTCTGGAGTTCATTTAAGCTCACGCCAACTGCTTCAGTGACTCCATCCAGCCACCTCGTTCTCTGCTGTCCCCTTCTTCTTTTGCCCTCCATCGTTCCCAGCATCTTCTCCAGTGAGTCCTTCCTTCTCATTAGGTGGCCAAAGTATTTGAGTTTCATCTTCAGGATCTTCTAAAGAGCAGTCAGGGTTGATCTCCTCTAGGACCGACCGGTTGGATCGCCTTGCAGTCCAAGGGACTCGCAGGAGTCTCCTCCAGCACCAGAGTTCAAAGTCTTCAATTCTTTGGCGCTCAGCCTTTCTTATGGTCCAACTTTCACAGCCATCCATTGCAACTGGGAAAACCATAGCCTTGACTATACGCACTTTTGTTGGCAGGGTGATGTCTCTGCTTTTTAGAATGCTGTCTAGATTTGCCATAGCTTTCCTCCCCAGGAGCAAGCATCCTTTCATTTCTTGGCTGTAGTCCCCATCTGCGGTGATCTTGGAGCCCAGGAAAATAAAATCTGTCACTACCTCCATTTCTTCCTCATCTATTTGCCAGGAATTGAGAGGGCCGGATGTCATGATCTTAGTTTTCTTAATGTTGAGTTTCAGGCCAACTTTTCACTCTCTTTAGGATGATCCTAACAGGAAACAAATATCTAAAAATCCAAGCCATAGGTCGCTGACACATTTCTCACTCACCCACATGCCTTACCTCTTCCCCGAGATAGGTTTTTGTTGACTTCAACGGTTGTGTGTTTGGAAGTTCCTCCTACTTTGCAAGCCTAAAGGAGCAGCTTCAAGTAAGAAAATTACAGACTTTTCTGTTGTTGGACTGTCATCTTGAGAACTCTTTGCTGTAACATGGTCTGGATAAAGCTAAATTTGTTCTGAGTTTAATGCCCAGGTAAACTGAATTAAATCTTATTCTCTTCAAATTTCTAGGTTCTATCATATCTCAAGACCTAAAATGGACACCCAACATCAAAAACGTCATCAAAAAAGCACAACAAAGAATGTTCTTTCTGCACCAACTGAGAAAGCCCAAAATGCCCAAGGAGCTGCTGATCCAGTTCTACAGAGGAATTATTGAGTCTGTCATCTGCACCTCTATAACTGTCTGGTTTGGTTCTGCAACCCAACAAGACAGACATGGACTTCAGAGGATAATTAGAACTGCAGAAAAAACAATTGCTACCAACCTGCCTTCCATTGGGGACCTGTATACTGCACGAGTCAAAAAGAGGGCTGGGAAAATATTTACAAACCCCTTGCATCCTGGACATAAACTGTTTCAACTCCTACCCTCAAAACAATGCTATAGGGCAATGCACACCAAAACAACTAGACACAAGAACAGTTTTTTTTCCCAAACAACATCACTCTGCTAAATAAATAATTCCCTCAACACTGTCCAACAATTCACTAAGTCTGCATTACTATTACTATTAATCTTCTCATCATTCCTATCACCCATCTCCTCCCACTTATGACTGTATGACTGTAACTTGTTGCTGTATCCTTACGATTTATATTGATATTGTTTCCTCGTATGATTTGATTGCTTATTTGTACCCTATGACTATCATTAAGTGTTGTACCTTATGATTCTTAATGACTGTATCTTTTCTTCTTATGTACACTGAGAGCGTATGCACCAAAGAGAAATTCCTTGTGTGTCCAATCACACTTGGCCAATAAAGAATTGTATTTTTTTAATTCTTTTTTATTTTTTAATTTGATTTATATGCCGCCCTTCTCCGGAGACTCAGGGCGGCTTACAGTGCGTTAAGCAATAGCCTTCATCCTTTTGTATATTTATACAAAGTCAGCTTATTGCCCCCACAAACTGGGTCCTCATTTAACCTACCTTAGAAAGGATGGAAGGCTGAGTCAACCTTGAGCCTGGTAAGATTCGAACCTGCAGAAATTGCAGGCAGCTGTGTTAATAACAGGGTGCATTAAACCACTGTATTACCAAGGCTCATGTATTGTGTTGTATTGTATTGTATTCAAGGCAATGGATAGGATTACTCCCTAAGAGTTTCGTAATCCTGTCCCCTTAAGTAATATTTTTGTTTTAGAATGTGACAAGGTTTGGGTACATTTGCCCAAGGATTTCAGGGCTCAGGCTGCGTACCTCTCTTTTAAACCATCAGAAGTGAAAATATAGGCATCCTGCAACCAACCTGCAAGAGTAAGCTAACTCCTTCAATTAAAACCTGGTTGGTAAATCGAAGTCTTGAGGGGCCCATTTAAAACCGACAGCCAGAGCTGCGAATTCCTATCACAGTTGTGCCCACAGTCTCTCAGGAATTTCTGATGGTGTGAGTTTTCATAGATAACGGGGCTTTAAATGCAATGTGCTGCAGATTTCCATGGTAGCGACGTGATGCAATCTGCTAAAACAGATCAAGGCATGAAATACATCAAATCGACTTGAACGGAGGTAAAGAGTAAAAGTGTCAGTTTGCAAAGTAGAGATAAACTAATATGTCAACTTTGATTTGGCTTCGATTCTCCTTTCCCAGCTCTTCCGTTGGGTTGATCTCCTTTCCACGTTGCGTTCGGAGCAATTCCTAAAATGTCCCCATGAAAAATGTTGTGTGTTCTCTTTACGGGCCTTCAACCCACCCTTCTCATTTTTGCGTTAACAGCTTCTCTAATGTATGCATTTGGTCCAGAATTCATCCTACATAATAGAGTTGACATTTCGTTTTCAGCATTACCATTTATTTATTTTTTTGTTCGTTTCTCCAATGTGCCCATTGAGATGCACATTCCTTGTTTGCTAAATTCAAAAACAGGCACATTTTCAAAGGACAATGGTGTCACGTTTGCGCATGGGTTCCAAAGTACAAAATTAAGCATGCTTTCATTAAAATGCAAACTGAATCACACCCATCTCTAAACGCGACCTGTTCATTTTTGTTATTTTTTTAAAAAAAATCAGCTCATAACTACCAGAAGAGCAGCGTTGTGGCTCAGTGGTTAAGACACTGGGCTTGTCGGCTGGAAAGCTCAGGTTCGAGACCCGAGCACCACACGATGGGGTGAGCTCCTGTCCTTGCCCCAACTCCTGCCAACCTAGCAGAGGTTGTAGAAAAAATGCTTTTAAAAATTAAAAAAAAGAGCCTCTGATGATCGCGCGGCTCAGTTGGGCATGGAGGTGGGCAGATTTTTTTGCTATCAGTTCTCCGAACCACCCGCTGCCATCGCTACCAGATCGGGCGATCCAGTCCGAACCGGGAGCATTTCACCCCTAGTCAGAATAATAATTAAGAGGAAAAAAAGAGGGGGGGAGGGAGAAAGAGAGATAGATAATATCCTTCTATATCTGAAATTATGCCTTTTTATATCATCCTGGGCTTAAAAACGTTTAATCCTCCATAGTCCAAGCAAGCATATGTACCACATCCTCGAGATCTTCTTATCCTTGAATTCATCTATAAGGGTAAAGCCTCCATTATCCAGAATATGGCTTTTCTGCTGTTCAGAGCAAAAGATTAAAATATAGAAAGCTTGAAATGACCATTGGTCTGCAGAATGAGAGTCTATGAATTATAATCGACACGGTCGTTTTATTTTTCCCTCTCTCTCCTTTCATTCTTTTCCGGAAATAAAGTTAAATTTATGGTCGGCGCTAGACTATTTTTTTTTCTACTTATATTTTTATTTTGTGATCAGTGTGAAATGGGTCACGCCGTATAAAATGTGTTGGAGCTTATGTTTAGAAAAACTGCTTCCAAAAGAGGAATTCTCCATCCAGCAATAGATTTCAGTGCGGCGGTTAGAAGATTATTATCCCACTATTTGAAAATAGAAAATGAGGTTTCCTTGCTTTCGCCACTTAATTTTAAACTCCTACATAGACCTACCACAGTTAATAATACTCATGAGCCTACTCTTCTGCCCCAAATGTATTGGTGTAAATCAGTTACGATATGTCAGCGGTCTGGGGAGGGAAAAATGTTTCTCCTGTTTTGTGTGACTGACTTCTTTCCCTTCTGTTTTCTTTTTCGTTTCCTTGTGCGTTCACCTTGAGGTTAACCAAGGAGCCTTGGTGGTGCAGTGGACTAAGCGCTGTTAAAGTAGCACTTAGCTGCCAGCTGCCTGCAATTACTGCGAGTTCAAATCTCACCAGGCTCAAGGTTGACTCAGCCTTCCATCCTTTCGAGGTAGATAAAATGAGGACCCGGATTGTGGGGGCAATAAGCTGACTTTGTATAAATATACAAAAGTATGAAGGCTATTGCTTAACGCATTGCAAGCCGCCCTGAGTCTCCGGAGAAGGGCAGCATATAAATAAAATTAAAAAAAAAAAAAGGTTGACTCAGCCTTCCATCCTTCTGAGGTAGGTAAAATGAGGACCCGGATTGTGAGAGCAATAATCTGACTTTGTATATAAAAAAAAGAACACCGCTTAGGGGGGGCCCGAAAGCCCTACTAAGCAGGTATATACAAAAGTATGAAGGCTATTGCTTAACGCATTGTAAGCCGCCCTGAATCTCCGGAGAAGGGCGGCATATATAAATCGAACTAATAAATAAATAAATAAATAAATAAATAAATAAATAAATAAATAAATAAATAAATAAATAAATAAAAAATCTGTGAATCTGATGCATTGCAGACAAGAGTTTGAAAGATTTTATATAAGCAGGGGAAAATAGGTCTTCCCGGTCCTGAAAATTTCCAAAAGGGCACACTGGACAAGAAAGAGTAGGTAGAGGAAGAGAAGCAATGGCTGGAAGCTAATCAAGGAGAGATCCAACCTAGAACTACGGAGAAATTTCCTGACAGTGAGAACAATTAACCAGTGGAATGCTTTGCCTTCAGAAGTTGTGGATGCTCCAACACTGCAGGTTTTGAAGAAAAGCTTGGGCAACCATTTGTCTGAAATGATATAATGTTTGCTGCTTGAGCAGGGGGTTGGACTAGAAGACCTCCAAGGTCCATTCCAGCCCTCCTCCTCCTCCTCCTCCTTCTTTTTAACAGAATTAACAGATTAACAGAGTTGGAAGGGAGCTTGCAGGTCATCTAGTCCAACCCCCTGCCCAAGCAGGAAACCCTACATCTGCCTCTACCTAGGATCGAACTCAAACCCTGATTGTGAGGCAAGAGCTCTGAAACCCTGCCTCTGCCTTCTACTCCTCTTCTCGAACTCTCTTCACCTCCTCCTTTGAGAGCAAGAGCCTCCTCTCCTCCTTTCTTCCTTCTTCTTCTTCTTCCTCTTCTTCTTCTTCTTCTTTTCCTTCTTCTCCTCTTCCTCCTTCTTCTCCTTCTCTCCTCCTCCTCCTTCTTCTTCTTCTCCTCCTCCTCCTCCTCCTTCTCTTCCCTTCTCCTCTTCCTCCCCCTCCTCCCTCCTCCTCTTCCTTCTCCTCCTCCTCCTCCTCTCCTCCTCCCCTCCTCCTCTCTTCTTCTTCTTCTTCTTCTTCTTTTCTTCTTCTTTTTCTTCTTCTTCTTCTTTCTTCTTCTTCTTCTCTTCTTCTTCTTCTCCTCCTCCTCCTCCTCTCCTCCTCCTCCTCCTTCTTTCTCCTTCTCCTCTCTCCTCTTCTTCTTCTCCTCCTCCTCTCCTCCTCTCTTCCCCTCCTCCATCTCTTCTCTTCTCCTTCTCCTTCTCCTTCTCCTCCCCCCCTCTCCTCCTCTTCTTCTTCTTCTTCTTCTTCTTCTTCTTCTCCTCCTCCTCTTCCTCCTTCTCTTCTCCTTCTCCTCCTCCTCCTCTTCTTCTTCTTCTCCTCCTCTTCCTCCTCCTCTTCTCTTCTCCTTCTCTCTCCTCCTCTCCTCCTCCTCCTCTTCTCCTCCTCCTCCTCCTCCTCCTCCTCCTCCTCCTCCTCCTCTCCTTCTCCTCCTCCTCCTCTTCTTCCTGTATTTCACAAAACAGTGGGAAGTGCTGGCTGATGATTTTATTCTTTGACCATTAAACAGATGGACACAGAGATTGGAGAACTCTCTTCCTGAGCACTTTTTAAGCAATGATGGTCGCCTGTTAACCAGAGCTGCTCTTAGAGTCAAATTCCTGAAATTACATGTGCAGGACTTCTAACATCCTTTCTAATTCTCGAATCGTATGAGTCTCCCTGGCTATGTTCAGCACTGCTTTAGCTTGATCCACTCAGTGGCATCCAGCTAAGTGTTAAAAGCGCAGGGCAAATGTTTTCAAAAAGTTAAGCCAGATCTACGACAACTTCTTACAGTTCTAAATCCAATTCTTGGCAGAAGATGAATAGGATTGAAGCTCAGGGGGGTTGAATAACCTCTTTGTGTGCACTTCTGCTATGCAGAGGCAAGCCAAGGTTGAAAGGGAAACAAACCTGCAAATTTAATGCCATTTTCAAACTACTATGCTCCCTCCGTCATTGTGGTCAGCACATGTCTCGGAGGCTTCCAGATCTTGAAAGCGTCTCTTTCTGCCGTTTATCCTTCTCTGTTGTGCCCTCCATATTATGGGATGCTTTGCCTCCAGAGGTGTGTCTGTAATCCTCTGGAGGCTGATGAAGACCGATGTACCCGAGCAGACATTTAGATGTTGGTGGGTGGATAATTCAGTGGGAACCTTTCTGTTCTTGGAGATCTGTTGTTTTACATTTATGTGTAAACTCTCAATGGTCAATTTGAAGGAGGAAAGGAGGGAGAGAGGGAAAGAAAGAAGGGAGGGAGGAAAGGAATAGGGATGGAGGGAGGAAAGGAAGAGAGAGTGGATGAGTGAGTGAGTGAAGGAGGGAGGAGGGAGGGAGGGAGGGAAAGAAAGAAGGGAGAAGGGAAGGGGAGGGAGGGAGGAAAGAGAGGGAAAGAAGGGAGGGAAGGAGGGAGGAAAGGAAGAAAGGAAGGAAAAAAGAAGGAGCAAAGGAAGAGGGAGGGAGGGAGGGAAAGAAAGAAGGGAGGAGATAAGGGGAGGGAGGGAGGAAAGAAGGGAAGGAGGAGGGAGGAAAGGAAGAGGGAGGAAAGGAAAGGAAGAGTGAGTGGGTGAGTGAGTGAGTGAGTGAAGGAAGGAGGGAGGGAAAGAAAGAATGAAAGAAGGAAGGAAGGAAGGAAGGAAAGAAGGAAAGAAGGGAGGGAGGAGGGGGAAAAGGAAGAGGGATGAAAGGAAGAAGGAGGGAGGGAGGAAAGGAAGAGGGAGGAAGGAAAGGAAGAGAGAGTGGGTGAGTGAGTGAGTGAATGAGTGAAGGAGGGAGGGAGGGAAAGGAAGGGAGGGAGGAAGGAAGGAAGGAAAAAAGAGGGAGGAAAGGAAGAGGGAGGAGGAAGGAAAGGAGGGAGGGAGGGAGGAGGGAGAGGAAAGGAAGAGGGAGGGAGGGAGGAGGGAGGGAGAGGGAGGAAAGGAAGAGGGAGGGAGGAAGGAGGGAGGGAGGAGGGAGGAAAGGAAGAGGGATGAAAGGAAGAGGAAAAGAGGGAGGAAAGGAATGAAGGAAGGAGGGAGGGAGGGATGGAAGAAGGAAAGACATAATTATTCCATTACTTAGGAACTGACTTCATTGCTAATGTTTTCCAAGCTCTCAGAACAAGCAGATTCTTCTGTCAAACACATTTTCATTTGTATTAGTGTGAAATATATCGGCAGTGCAGAACCTTGATCCGAAGTGCTATTGTGCCACTCAAGCTTGTTTTGACAAACCAAACC
This sequence comes from Pantherophis guttatus, assembly GCF_029531705.1. The sequence continues at coordinate 18,914,791 of NW_026844048.1, read as the reverse complement.
GTGCCAGAGATATTGCACTGGGTTAAGATCTAAGCTTAACCCTAATTTATCCTCACTGCAATAATGAAGATAAAATTGTTTTCAGACTGTCCCAATTGATTAATGCAAGGCGAGTCAATGAACAATGTATTTCCCCATGGTGGGTAGAATAATCGTGCACTGACAACGTTTTTAAAACATTCTGGTTATATTATAAAGATTTCTCGGTTGCACTCCAGAAAGAGAAAAAAAAAATCCGCCCAACATGTCTGACAACCTGCTAGAAAAACAGCTAATTTAGTGCCATAAAAACTGCATTAAAAGCGCATTAAAATTCCATAAAAATTAATAAGAACAGCAAAATATGACAAAGTAATAAACACAGAAGGAGCAAAAATTAACGCGTGAGAACAAAGCACTGTCCAAAATCAAGGAAAACAACAACTTTGGGACACCTCCAAGAAGAAAGCAAGAAAGGCTCACATAGAGGGAAGAATTCTTCTTCTCTAAACTTCAGTGCGCAGGGAAGTTTAGCACATTCAATCACCTGCAATCTGTAATGTTACCATCCATATATATATATATAGGAGAGGGAGAGGGAGAGACAGAGAGAGAAGACTGAAATGATAGAAGGTATAGATAGAGATGATAGAGATGATATAGACATGATAGCTAGATAGATAGATAGATAAATAAATAGATGAGAGAGAGAGAGAGAGAGATACATGATAGATAAATAGAGATAGATAGATAGATAGATAGATAGATAGAGATGAGAGATAGAGATAGAGATAGAGATAGAGATAGAGATAGATAGATAGAGATAGATAGATAGATAGAGATAGAGATAGAGATAGAGATAGAGATAGAGATAGAGATAGAGATAGATAGATAGATAGATAGATAAATAGAGAGATGAGAGAGAGAGAGAGAGATACATGATAGATAAATAGAGATAGATAGATAGATAGATAGATAGATAGATAGATAGATAGATAGATATAGAGAGATAGAGATAGATAGAGATAGAGATAGAGATAGAGATAGATAGATAGATAGATAGAGATAGAGAGATAGAGATAGAGATAGAGATAGATAGATAGAGATAGATAGATAGATAGATAGATAGAGATAGATAGAGAGATAGAGATAGAGATAGAGATAGAGATAGAGAGATAGAGATAGATAAGATATATATATATGTATATGTATGTATGTATGTGTGTGTGTGTGTGTGTGTGTGTGTGTGTGTGTGTGTAGGTCTTTGGTTATTCGGGTCTTCTCCCACGTAAAATTGGAAGTGTCTTGGCGACGTTTCGACGAAGTCTCATTCGTCATCTTCAGGCTGGTGTTCTCGGCTTCATGCTTCCAGGAGCCGTTGCTGGTCTTTTAAGACTTATGGGAGGGGCCAATCATCTCTTGGCCCTACTCCCGAGTCTTCCTCCTCTCTGCTTTAGCTGCTCTTGCCTTCTGGCAGCTCTTCTCATACATGCACTAGGAACAGGCTCCTCCTGTTCCTCTGCCTCTCTACTGTCAGCCTCTGGAGGCTCCAGAGTCTCACATCACTCCCCGATGGCCCTGGTCCAGGGGTGAAATGTAAAATTTGTTACTAACGGTTCTGTGGGCATGACTTGGTGGGGGAGGGTTAATATGACTGACTGGTTGTGGCCAACTTTTTTTTTTTAACTTTTAAAACCATTTTTTTCTACAATCTCTTCAGTTGAAGAGGTTGTAAAAAAAAATGCTTTTTAAGCCTCTGACGATCCCAGCTGACTTGCCTGATCGGCAGAGGCTTTTTTTCCTTTCAAAAACATTTTTTCTATAACCTTTCGGCTGAAGAGATTGTAGAAAAAATGCTTTTAAAGCCTCTGATGATCTCAGCTGAGTTACCTGATCGGCAGAGGCTTTTTTCCTTTTAAAAACATTTTTTCTATAACCTCTTCAGCTGAAGAGATTGTAGAAAAAAAATGCTTTTAAAAGCCTCTGATGATCCCAGCTGAGCTGCGCGATCATCAGAGGCTTTTAAAAAAAAATTTAAAGCATTTTTTCAGCCAAAGAGGTTGTAGAAAAAATGCTTTTAAAAATAAAAAAAAAAAGCCTCTGATGATTGCATGGCTCAGCTGGGCAATGGGGGGAGGGGGCAGGGATTTTTGCTACCGGTTCTCCGAACTACCCGCCTCCATCGCTACGGATCGGGCGATCCGGTCTGAACTGGGAGCATTTCACCCCTGCCTGGCCCCATCTCTGCCTCTGATGCGGAGCCCTCATCCAGGCCTTCCCCAGCCTCCAGGACTGGCCCCTGTTCTTCCTCAGCCTCATCACTGTCCGACTCCACTGCCAGCTCCGCAGGCTGCTGGCAGACCACAACAGTAGGTGGATGTGCCAGAGAAGAAAGGAACCAAAAGCAATGATTAACCGAGTTTAGTAGTCCTAGTCTCATTCTTTTGCTCCTAACCCTTTGAGATTTTTCCATCATTAGAAATCACTCTTCGGTGAGAATAACTCTTCCATATCTCAAAATAGGCCTCTGCGTAAACTGTTTTCCCTGGGGGAAAAAATGTGTCATTTTAAAAAGAGCCTTGGTAGTACAGTGGTTTAATGCACCCTGTTATTAACACAGCTGCCTGCAATTTCTGCAGGTTCGAATCTTACCAGGCTCAAGGTTGACTCAGCCTTCCATCCTTTCTAAGGTAGGTTAAATGAGGACCCAGTTTGTGGGGGCAATAAGCCGACTTTGTATAAATATACAAAAGTATGAAGGCTATTGCTTAACGCATTGTAAGCCGCCCTGAGTCTCCGGAGAAGGGCGGCATATAAATCAATTTTTTTTAAAAAAATGTACTTTGGGATTGTTGGTTGCAAGTAACAGTAACAGAGTTGGAAGTGACATTTGAGGTCATCTAGTCCAACCTCCTGCTCACGCACGAGACCTGTACTAGGGATTCAAGCAGTGGTGAAATCCAATTTTTTTTAACTACTGGTTCTGTGGGCGTGGCTTGGTGGGCATGGTGTGGCTTGGTGGGTGTGGCTTGGTGGGCGTGACAGGGGAAGGATACTGCAAAATCTCCATTCCCTCCCCACTCCTGGGAGAAGTATATTGCAAAATCTCCATTCCCACCCCACTCTGGGGCCAGCCGGAAGTGGTATTTGCCGGCTCTCTGAACTACTCAAAATTTCCGCTACCGATTCTCCAAACTGCTCAAAATTTCCACTACCGGTTCTTCAGAACCTGTCAGAACCTGCTGGATTTCACCCCTGGATTCGAGCCAATGGAAGAGGAGTCTCAAAGTGGTGAGCGTAGGCCCAACTAGCTAAGTAAGAAGAATAAAAAGTAAGAAACACAATCTTGGGTGGGCGGAAAGGATCTTAATAACCCAGTTCAGAGATTCTTCTCAAGTTAACTATGCCAAAAATTGGAGACAGAATTAATTGGCAAGGAATTTTAGGTGGAAATTTCAGTGGGAATTGGGGGTGGGGGAAAGCACAGAACTGCAATCAACACCTCTGTTATTTATATATCATGTTTCTTGTTGAATATAGAACGGGAGTTTTTTTAAATTCGGCTTCGACTTAAGTGATTTTCAATCTAGATTAGTATATCCCAACCTTGGCGACTTTAAGATGTGTGGACTTCAATTCTGGGAGTTGAAGTCCACACATCTCAAAGTCGTTGAGATTGGGGAAGACTTGTCTAGCCTGCCTTTCCAGGACCAATCTTCCCTTCAGCAGCCTCCATGGCTTCCTACACGTCCATTCGAACCCAAAGGACTCATTTGAAGGCCACACTACAGAAGAGTTGAACATGGTTGAACATTGTACTGCAAACTAGGGCATACAAAACCTTTGCCAGACCAATTCTTGAATACAGCTCGTCTGCCTGGAATCCACACTGTATATCGGATATTAATACAATTGAGCGAGTCCAGAGGTATTTCACGAAAAGAGTCCTCCACTCTTCTGCTCACAACAGAATCCCTTACGCCACCAGGCTCGAAATTTTGGGCTTGGACAACCTGGAACTATGCCGCCTACGGTCTGAGCTAAGCATAGTAGTACACACAATTGTCTGCTACAATGTCCTACCTGTCAATGACTGCTTCAGCTTCAACCTCAACAATACACAGGCAAACAATAGATACAAACTCAAAGTAAACCGCTGCAAACTCGATTGCAGGAAAATACTTCAGCAACAGAGTGGTCAATGCCTGGTTGACTTCGTTGTTACATCCTCAAACCCTCACAGCTTCAACTTCAAACTCTCTACTGTGGACCTCACCCCACTCCATACGAGGCGTCGCGTCATAAGGGGGCGTGCATAAGTCACCAGCCTGGCTATCGTCCACTGTCCTACTGTCCTCCATTATTATTTATTTATTTTTAATTCGTTTATATGCTAGCCCTTCTCTCGGAGACTCGGGTGGCTTAAATGCGTTAAGCAATAGCCTTCATACTTTTTGTATATTTATACACAAGTAGTCAGCTTATTGCCCCCACAAACTGGGTCCTCAATTTTACCTACCTTAGAAAGGATGGAAGGCTGAGTCAACCTTGAGCCTGGGGAGATTCGAACTTGCAATAATTGCAGGCAGCTGAATGTTAATAGCAGGTTTTTAGTCTGTTGAGCTATCCAGGCTCATTCATTTCCCTTGTTCATGTCCATGTTCATATTCATACCTGCTAACTTGTACATGTTCGACAAACTAAATAAATAAATAAAATAAATAAATAAAACTAATGGAGATTTTATCCTTCTTCTGAAGAAATACAGAACATTCATCCATCCGGTTTCTCTGCCCACAAACCTGGTGAAGGACGTCGAAAGATTATGAATCCCTATGTTTTCATTACAAAATTCATTCATTGACTCGTTATTGATGATTGTCAGTTACACACGCAGACGCAAGGATAACCTCTGATATACACATCTTTTGGAAGAGTTTTCAGGAGTTGGCTTTTATCCCCCGATGTGTTCGTACTCTGAAAATCTAATTTTCTCCTGTAGTTAATAACTGATACTTTCTTCCGAGCAGTCCTTTATTGACTGCTGCTTGAATTCTTCACTCAATATTTTGCTTCTTTTCAAAACTTTGTATATCTGTGTGAAGGAGGGAGAGAAAGAGAGAGGGAGGGAGGGAGAGAGAGAGGAAGGGAGACAGGGAGGAGAGAGGGGAGAGAGAAGGAAAGAGAGAGGGAGGAAGAGAGACAGAGAGGGGGAGAGGGAGAAAGAGAGAGAAACAGAGACAGAGAGGGGGGAGGGAGGGAAGGAGGAAGGGAGAGGGAGGGAGGGAGACAGAGAGGGAGAGAGACAGACAGAGAGAGGGGGGGTGAAAGGGAGAGAGAGACAGACAGAGAGAGGGTGAGAGAGGAGAAGGAGAGGGAAAGAGAGACAGAGAGGGGAAGTGAGTGAGAGAGAGAGACAGAGAGAGGGGTGAGAGGGAGAGGGGGAGAGAGAGTGAGACAGAGAGGGAGAGAAAGACAGAAAGAGGGGTGAGAGGGAGAGAGACAGAGAGGGAGAGAGAGACGGAGAGAGGGGAGAGAGGGGAGAGAGAGAGACAGAAAGAGAGGGGTGAGAGGGGAGAGAAGGGAGGGGAGAGAGGAGAGAGACGGGAGAGAGAGGGAGAGACAGAAAGAGAGAGGGGTGAGAGGGAGAAGGAGAGGGAGAGAGAGACAGAGAGGGAGAGAGAGACGGAGAGAGGGAGAGAGAGACAGAAAGAGAGAGGGGTGAGAGGGAGAAGGAGAGGGGGAGTGAGAGACAGAGAGGGAGGGAGGGAGAGAGAGGGAGAGAGACAAAGAGGGAGAGAGAGACAGAGAGGGAGAGAGAGGGGAGAGGGAGAGAGAGACAGAAAGAGAGAGGGGTGAGAGGGAGAAGGAGAGGGAGAGAGAGACAGAGAGGGAGAGAGAGACAGAGAGAGGGAGAGAGAGACAGAAAGAGAGAGAGGTGAGAGGGAGAAGGGAGGGGGGAGAGAGAGACAGAGAAGAGGGAGGGAGAGAGAGAGGGAGAGAGACAAAGAGGGAGAGAGAGACAGAGAGGGGAGTGAGAGGGAGGGAGAGAGGGAGGGAGAGAGAGGGGGGGTTGAAAGGGAGAGGAAGAGGGAGAGGGAGAGGGAGAAAGAGAGACAGAGAGATTCTCCTGTTCCTTTATTGGACTATTATAGGCTTCACTCCAAAGCACATACCCACCACTAAAAGCAGAAGGAACGTGAACCTGACACAAAAGGAATGGGGATTCCCTTGTATCACTGTCACCACAACCTCAACATGCAGGCGTGTGTCCTGGCCAGCATGCTGGACACTCACCTGCTACCTTCAGAAGAATGGAGAACTGCCAAGAGCATTCAGGAAATATTGCACTGATACTTTCTATAATGCACACGAATAGGACGGAAAAGCGATTAGCAAAGGCTACTGAGTATGGAAGGGTCTCGGGGACAAAGGCAGTGTTGGTTAAGGTGCTAGCCTAGGAACCAGGACACTGGGTAGTGTCCTGAAAGCCAGCTGACTTGGAGCCAATCACCAGGAGATGGGGAGTTCTAGTCCCACTTTAGGCATGAAAGCCAGCTGGATGACTTGGAGCCAATCACCAGGAGATGGGGAGTTCTAGTCCCACTTTAGGCATGAAAGCCAGCTGGATGACTTGGAGCCAATTCAGGAGATGGGGAGTTCTAGTCCCACTTTAGGCATGAAAGCCAGCTGGATGACTTGGAGCCAATCACCAGGAGATGGGGAGTTCTAGTCCCACTTTAGGCATGAAAGCCAGCTGGATGACTTGGAGCCAATCACCAGGAGATGGGGAGTTCTAGTCCCACTTTAGGCATGAAAGCCAGCTGGATGACTTGGAGCCAATCACCAGGAGATGGGGAGTTCTAGTCCCACTTTAGGCATGAAAGCCAGCTGGATGACTTGGAGCCAATCACCAGGAGATGGGGAGTTCTAGTCCCACTTTAGGCATGAAAGCCAGCTGGATGACTTGGAGCCAATCACCAGGAAATGGGGAGTTCTAGTCCCACTTTAGGCATGAAAGCCAGCTGGATGACTTGGAGCCAATCACCAGGAGATGGGGAGTTCTAGTCCCACTTTAGGCATGAAAGCCAGCTGGATGACTTGGAGCCAATCACCAGGAGATGGGGAGTTCTAGTCCCACTTTAGGCATGAAAGCCAGCTGGATGACTTGGAGCCAATCACCAGGAGACGGGGAGTTCTAGTCCCACTTTAGGCATGAAAGCCAGCTGGATGACTTGGAGCCAATCACCAGGAGATGGGGAGTTCTAGTTCTGCATTAGCCATGAAAGCCAGCTGGGTTACTTTGGACCAATATCTCTCTCTCTCTCTCTCTCTCTCTCTCTCTCCTCTCTCTCCCCCCAATGCTGAGAGTTGTGCGGAAAATAGGGGGAAGTTGGAATACTATGCACATTTGCTGCCGTGAAATACGTATAAAGTTATGAAGGCAGGATAAAAATCAAATCAATAATGTAGAAGTTCTGCACTGAGACGACAGAGCTACTGAGAGAAATGGCACCTTTGCAATGGCAAAGGTGAGGAATACTGAACACCTGTAATGAATAGTAGATAACAGAGTTGGAAGGGACCTTGGAGGTCTTCTAGTCCAACCCCCTGCTTAGGCAGGAAACCCTGCACCACTTCAGACAAATGGTTCTCCAACATCTTCTGAAAAACTTCCAGTGTTGGAGCATTCACAACTTCTGCAGGCCAGTTGTTCCACTGATTAATTGTTCTCACTGCCAGGAAATTCTTCCTTAGTTCTAGGTTGCTTCTCTCCTGGATTAGTTTCCATCCATTGCTTCCTGTTTTACCCTCAAGTATTTTGGGGAATAGCTTGACTCCCTCTTCTTTGGGGCAGCCCCTGTGATAGAATAGAATAACAGAGTTGGAAGGGACCTTGGAGGTCTTCTAGTCCAACCCCCTGCTTAGGCAGGAAACCCTACACCACTTCAGACAAGTGGTTATCCAACATCTTCTTAAAAATTTCCAGTGTTGGAGCATCCACAACTTCTGCAGGCAAGTTTTTCCACTGATTAATTGTTCTAACTGTTAGGAAATTTCTCCTTAGTTCTAGGTTGCTTCTCTCCTTGATGAGTTTCCACCCATTGCTGCTTCTTCTACCCTCAGGTGCTTTGGAGAATAGCTTGACTCCCTCTTCTTTGGGGCAGCCCCTGAGGTATTGGAGCACTGCTATTTTCATGAGAATGCAGATAGTATAAATTGTGGGGGACAAACTTTTCTTTCTATATATTCTCCAGTTTTGTTTTGTTTTTTGTTTTGTTTAAAAAAAAACCAGACTGTTTATTACAATCAAGGGATTGGCTTTAGAAATGGCGGTAAGGAGCTGCCACAGATTTATTTTATATCAAAATGTGCATGCTTTCCTCGAATGGGTTCCAATAAGACACGGATAAATTTGCTGCAGTCTTTTGTCTTCTGCTGGAAAGCGTTCATAATAAAACCAGCATGCCTTTAGGACGGTTATGTAAAATTCAGCATATATTTTGGAAAGCTGCTTTTAAAAAAGAAGAGAGAGAGAAAAAAAAAAGAAAGAAAAAAGACAAGAAAAGCATATTAAGGCGGAATTGTGTTTAAACACAGCAAGAATTAGGAAAGTCATTAGAGAAAAGCCTATATTGAAGGTAGCTGCAGAGCCAAAATATGTGGGGTATTGGGACTGTCACATAAATTGTAAAGAAAAGTATGTAAATTGGGGAATAAATGCATAGAAAATGCGCACAAAAGCAGCTGCAGATTTACATAGTTGTTAGGAGAATAAACAATTGGTAGCAGAAACCTGGAAGCAAAAAAATAAATAAAAATAAAAACGAAGGCCTCCTCCCCCCTCCAAACGGGACATTTACATGGTAGAAAAACAAAGCTAATGACAAGGGAGCCATCCCGTCCCTGACAATTTGAAGCAAATGCAGAAATCCGTAATCTGGTGCAATCTCACAACTTCTCCAAAGATTGCCTCTGAATCGTAATTTTAAATCTGCAGCAAGGTGCAGTGATTATCATTTTTTTTTTTTTTGTCCTGGTTCTACCCATTTTATTTTATTTTTATTTTTTTCCACATTTTGTCCCCTCGGGGAAAAATACGTCCCAGAGTTCCATTCCAAGCACAGATGCAACCTCTGCACCAAAATATCTTACCTCCTCACTTCTAACATCAAGCATCTGGATGATGGAAGAACCGCATGTGAAATCTTGTGAACGCTCTCAAAATACAGACGGATCATAATTCCCTAGCTCGATGTTCTTAAGAGAACTTCAACCTTCAAAATCCTTGGCAAAAAAAACCAACAAAAAACCCTATGCAGCGCCAAAGCGATGCAGAAAATTCTTTGATGGCATCTACTGGTCCTCCGTGTGTTTGCAGCCAACGGGGGCTCTGAGCTAGGAGGTTGTAAGTTGTGAAGTCCACATATGTAGAGAGCCTCGGGTGAGGGAAGGCCTTTGGTAGGCCTTGATGTCTTTGATAGAGAAAAGTCTGCATGTTGGAAAGCTGGTCATAAAAAGGAATGTAGGAGAAAATATTGGTAGGTGGGAGTTGAACTGCGGGGTCCTTGGTGCTCTCTGATCTTGGTTGTTGGCTTGAAGACATTTCATTATCCAACTGGATAACATCATCAGGGCTAGAAAGGAACGGGGATTCTGGAATGATGGAGGAGGAGGAGGAGGAGGAGGAGGAGGAGGAGGAGGAGGAGGAGGAGGAGGAGGAGGAGGAGGAGGAGGAGGAGGAGGAGGAGGAGGACCGTGGGGTCCTTGGTGCTCTTTGGGCTTAGTTGTTTTCTTGCAAACATTTCATTACCCAACTAGAAACATCATCAATCCTATAAGGAAGTTGGATTTGCAGAAAAGAGGAGGAGGTGATGGTGATGGTGATGGAGGAAGAGGAGAGGAGGAGGGAGAGGAGGAAGAAGAAGAAGAGGAGGAGAACGACTGTGGGGTCTTTTGGTGCTCTCTGATCTTCTGTTTCTGCCCCAGCTACAGACCCCAAAGAACGCAGCACACACAAACTCTATACAAAGCTTATTTTACTCAAATAACTCAGTCTTTATCAACCAAAAGCTGTTAATAAACTGTCTTAACAACCTACAAGAATTCTAAGATAAGGTAATCACAGTCTTACTAGAGTTGGCAGAAAACCCAGAAGCAATTTTGCAAAGAATCCAGACGCGAAGGAGATTGAACTAAAATTGTTCCCTACAGCTTGCTGCAATCGGCGTTCCTCCTTAAATAGGCTAAGGGAGTGGCCAATTAGCCCCAAGCCTTACTCTCGAGGAGACCTCCTCCTGAGGAGCCACTCCTGCCTTTTGGCAGCTCTGCGCGCCCGTGCATCGAGAAGAGGCTCCTCCTCTTCATCCTCTTCACTTAAGGGAGCTTCTGGAGGTTCTGAAGGCCCTGGCTGAATCCCCGCCTCTGGCACCACATCTTCTCCAGCCTCCTCACTGTCCGACTCAAGCGCCAGCTGCACAGGCTGCTGGCGCAGCACCACACCAGCCTCTTCGTTGTCGGAATCAGCTACAATCTGCGCAGGCCACTGACGGCCCACAACATCTTCGCTGTTGTCTTGCAAATGTTTCATTACCCAACTAGATAACATCATCAGTCCTATAAGGGAGTAGGGAAGAGAAAGAAAGAAAGAAAGAAAGAAAGAAAGAAAAGAAAGAGAGAGGAGAGGAGAGAGAGAGAGAGAGAAGAGGAGAGAGGAGAGAGAGAGAGAGAGAGAAAGAAAGAAAGAAAGAAAGAAGAAAGAAAGAAAGAAAGAGAAAGAAAGAAAGAAAGAAAGAAAGAAAGAAAGAAAGAAAGAAAGAGGAGGAAGAGGAGGTGAACTATGGGTACTTTGTGCTCTCTGATCTTGGCTGTTGACTTGCAGACATTTCATTACCTAACTAGGGAACATCATCAGTGCTAGGATAGTTGCGCTAGACAAAGAAACATCTGTAAGAAAACAACCAAACTCGGAATGCACCAAGGACCCCATGGATAGAAATGTGTAGATTTGCAGAGAGGAGTATTGCCAACGGGACCACATCTGGAGCAAATGGTAGTACAGTGGTTTAATGCACCCTGTTATTAACACAGCTGCCTGCAATTTCTGCAGGTTCGAATCTTACCAGGCTCAAGGTCGACTCAGCCTTCCATCCTTTCTAAGGTAGGTAAATTGAGGACCCGGTTTGTGGGGGCAATAAGCTGACTTTGTATAAATATACAAAAGGATGAAGGCTATTGCTTAGCGCATTGTAAGCCGCCCTGAGTCTCTGGAGAAGGGCGGCATATAAATCAAATTTTAAAAAAAAAAAGTGCTATGACACAATCCATTTTTCTAGATTTCTGGGCACCTCAGCCTGGGGAAACCTGCTTCTGATCCTACTTCTGTAACACTCCTGTTTTGGGATCATCAAATCCCGCGAGTCTGAAACTTTTCGAAGACCAAACGCTTTTATCTCTTGCTCGGCAGTCTCTTCTTTGAGTTCGCTTTTGAAACCCAAGCACGTAGCCGAGGGACTCCGTCTTGCCAAGACTCTGCAATCTTCTCGAAACAGAGAAGGAAGTGGGCTCTTTGGCTTTCTCCTTTTACTTCTCAGGTTGGCGCAGGGTCTCGCCACCCATGCCTAAACCGAGCGTGGAAATCTTTCTAGCTCAGGGAGGTCCAAATGATGACAGATGTGCTTGCCTGCCCGGTCCACAACCGGAGAGCGAGAAGAGAGATTGGAAGATGGTAATAAAAATAGCAGCAGAATGGCTCAGCCGATGATACAGCCTGCATATTAAGATAACATGGATGATTGCTAAGATTGCATTTCAGGAAAAAATAATAATAATAATAATAAATAAATGCACGGAGAAAGCTCACCAGCCACTTTCTATAGAGATAATGTTCATAATCAGCAAATGCAGGCCGTGGCAATTTTTAGCATCCCTAGGGAGCAAAGCCAACAGGAAGGATGACGGAAACACATCTGGAGGATCCCGAGTTTCCCATCCTGGTTTTAGGTTTCGGTCTCACAGGAACTAGCTTGGATGGCTAAAAAAAGTCAGATCTGGACTCAATCTAGGATTTGCATGATATCGTTATAGGAGGGGTGGTTTCCCCTCCCCCCCCCGAGAAAATACAAAGCATGGAACAAATGTGAAAGGATTAAGGGAGCAGGGAGAGGAGGATATTTTATTACTGAGTACTGCATCTTATTTCTATTTTTTTTTAAATATCTGAAGGCCATAAAAAGTATGGTTCTGATGTGAGATATCCAATAAAGGGCAGATCTCCCAAAATATGGGCTCATATCCTCCCTCCCTCTCTCTCTCTCTCCCTCCCTTCCCTTCCGTCCTCTTTCTTCCTTCTTTCTTTCTTCCTTCCCTTCCACCCTTTCTCTTTTTTCTTCCTTCTTTCCTTCTTTTTTCCTCCCTCCCTTCTCTTTTTCTTTCTCATCTTCCTCCCTCCCTTCCCTTCCTTTCCCTCCTCTTTCTCATTTTACTTTCTTCTTT
>NW_026844048.1:18604267-18902146 GCF_029531705.1 Pantherophis guttatus | reverse complement strand
CTTCCTCCTTTGCTTCTTTCCTTCCTTTCCTTCCCTCCTCTTTCTCCTCTTCCTTCCTTCTTTCCTTCTTTCTTTCATCCTTCCCTCCCTTCCTTTCTCTTTTTCTTTCTCCTCTTCCTTCCTTCCCTTCCCTTCCTCTTTCTCACCTCCCTTCCTTCCACCACAAATGCACACAGACAATCAAAGTGCTCTCATTTGATGAGCACTTTGGGGTATGGGGATTGCATAGTTAAGGGGTCACACAGGTTGACCACTCCTGGTGTAACAGGCCCAGCATCACCCAATAGCAGCCAAATTCTGCCACCCTTCCACCTGGAAAAGCAAAAAGAAGAAGAAGAAGCCATTTTGGCTTGTTTTCATGGCAACTTTGTTGTTAAAACAAAAATAGAGAGCTTAGCGTAATTAAAGACTGAACAGACAAAGGTGTTTGCTAAGGAACTGCGGAGCTGCTGAATCCACATGGGGCACAATTAACTGATAAGAGTAAACTAATTGTTATTCATATTAAATTAGAGCACAGGTGATTTGGAAAAATCTATAGACCCTCCCATATGTTGGGTGTTTTTTGTTTTGTTTTTGCTTTCCTGTGTTTAATTTTTATCTGTCTTTTTTTTCCCCCATGGCAGATTACAGCTCTCCAAGCCTGTTCCAGAATTCAGGTAATAAAACTAGGCCCCTATGGGAAGACACCTTTTCCTTGAATAATGGCATTTTTTAAAAAAAATCATAAATTAAATGTAAGAGGATTTAATCTCTCATTATTACATAGAAGTTGTCTTATTATTAACTACTGGGAGTGGTTGGGATTGTGGGGAAAATTTATTGCGTTAACATCAGTTAAAGTAAAGGTAAAGGTTCTCCTCGCACATATGTGCTAGTTGTTCCCGACTCTAGGGGGCGGTGTTCATCTCCGTTTCAAAGCCGAAGAGCCAGCGCTGTCCGAAGACGTCTCCGTGGTCATGTGGCCGGCATGACTCAACGCCAAAGGCGCACGGAACGCTGTTACCTTCCCACCAAAGGTGGTCCCTATTTTTCTACTTGCATTTTTGTACGTGCTTTTGAACTGCTAGGTTGGCAGAAGCTGGGACAAGGAACGGGAGCTCACCCCGTTACACGGCACTAGGGATTCGAACCACTGAACTGCCGACCTTTCAATCGACCAGCTCAGAGTCTTAGCCACTGAGCCACCCCGTCCCATTTAACATCAGTTAGAGAGATGCAATTTAAGGGAAGTATTTTATGTGCAAAGATACCAAGTTCCACTTTCAGAGATACGCAGGAGACCTTCAGAGGACGTGGAGATATTGAAGGAAGAACTGGGACACCTCCTGTTCCTTTTCTATTTGGGAGGGGAGCGCTGAAGATCAGAATCTGGATACTTCTGCTCCTATTCCAACTCTCCAGCCCTCCCTAACATTAAACCATAGTCTACTCTCTGCAGCTAATTGACTCTTCCTGGACTTCTGAATGTCAAGGAATGTCAGCACGTTCTAAGGATTTAGTCTGAGAAGCAACAGTAAATAAATAGCCCAGGGTAGAACTGGCAAAAAAAAAAAAAAATGAAGAGCTTTGGTGAGTTGTTCTACTTAATCCTCTGTAGTTCTTCATCGAGTTTTGTTAAAACTATATATTTAGGCATTGGTGAACTGCTCTACTCAAGGCCGCTTGAAGCAGTGTTCAAAAGCCATAGCTACAATCGATGTGACAATCAATCATGGCCACAATCAATGGGAGGGCTCTGCTCACAGTTATTCGTGCCCTTAACACCTCTCATATGGTCTACTCTAATGTGCTCTACATGGGGCTGCCCTTGAAGAATATCCAGAAGCTGCAACTGGTGCAAAAGTTGGCATGGCAGTTGTGGGTGATGTGGTCCGCCAGCAGCCTGCAGAGCTGGCAGCGGAGTCAGACAATGAGGAGGCTGGGGAGGACTATCCCCAGTCCTGGCGTCTGGGGAAGGTCTGGATGAGGGCTCTGTGTCAGAGGCAGAGATGGGGCCAGGGCCATCTGGAAGTGATGCGCGGACTCTGGAGCCTCCAGAGGCGGATAGCAGAGAGGCAGAGGAGCAGGAGGAGCCTGTTCCTAGTGCACACATGCGAAGAGCTGCCAGAAGGCAAGAGCAGCTAAAGCAAAAAGGACAACTCAGGAGTAAGGCCAGGAGATGATTGGCCCCTCGCTTTGGGCACTCAGTCTGGAAAAGATTAAGCATCACTGACCTAGGATGTCGTAATGTATCACTGTAGTATGTATGTGGATCCAAGCCACGTGGCATTTTTTTTCATGGACAGATGGAAATGTTGTCAATGCACAGATTTTCTAAGTGCCATCGAAGATATATTTTCTTTTGGTACAGCACCCAGTGTGCATATAACATTACGATTATTATTGTTGTCCTGGCTTTGAGGGTTGGGCTGTTTCTACTTTTCATTCCCCTCTTGTGATAGCGGCTGATAGGTGGGAGACCTTCAGCAGGATGTCCTCCTTTTGCAAATCAAGCCCATTACTTTTCCTCACGGCCCGTCCTGATTTCCCGTTTGTTTTTGTACATGCTGATTGAATCACAGGTGGAGATCTGCACAGGAAAAAAAAAACCCATATCCCATAAGCCTGTAAGGAGAATCCAGCTGAGTTAGGTCCAGGGGTTCAGTTACCTTCGCTACTGGTTCGCAAATGTGAGTGTGCATACACACACACATACACACACTCTTCGCTCGCATGTGCCACCTCCACACATGTGCAGTGGGTCAAAAACGGGATGTGATGATGTCCGGGCGGGTGGGCGGAGCCTCCTGCAACCACCGCTACCGGTTTGCCCAAACCGGATAGAACCATCACTGGTTAGGTCAAAGGATCAACTAATCTAGGCAAACTACTATGTCTCAGTGGTGGGATTCAAATAATTTAACAACTGGTTCTCTGCCTTAATGATTTCTTCCAACAATCAGTTCACCAAACTGCTCAGACAGTTAACAACCGGTTCTACCGAACTGCCTGAATCCCACCACTGGTCTCTCTCTGCCAAGTTCTGCAGTCTTGTTTCACAGAAGAAGTAAACTCCGGAATAAACTGCATCGCAAATTTCAACACAGTCTATCCATTACAACCTGGATAATCCTCCTCCTCTTCCTCCTCCTCCTCCTCCTCCTTCTCTTCTCCTTCTCCTCCTCCTCTTCTTCTTCTTCTTCTTCTCCTCCTCCTTTCTCTTCTCCTTCTCTTCCTCCTCTTCTTCTCCTCCTCTTCTCCTCCTCTTCCTCCTCCTCCTCCTCCTCCTCCTCCTCCTCCTCTTCCTTCTTCTCCTTTTTTTCTAAAATAAGATTGGTTGCCTTGGTCCATCAACAAGATTGTAGCTCAAAAATCTTTGAACGTGGCCTCAGGAAAAACATTGATTCGGGCTAAACTACTTATTGCATTTATTATGCATGGAAGGATACCGGCTCAGAGTTACCTTTATCCATTTGGGGGCTCATGATCTATAGCTACCTGAGCCGATTCTGGCAAACGTCTGCATAGAAGGAGTTTACTAAGTCACGGAAAGCCAGCAGGAGTGATTCAGTAACCGCCGGACGCGTCATCCGACTGCCCATCGCTTCTCTCCGATGCCTACCTTGGCAAAAGGCCAGGATGGAGATTGTTTGGGGACTAATGTCTCCTGGTGAGCAGTAAATCACATGCCTTTATAAAGTGTCCTCAGTAGGATTTTAATTCAGTGCCCAAGCCAGACTCCCCAAATAAACCCACCAACAAAAAAAAAAGGGGGGGAGGGGAAGAAAGAAAGCAATACTTTATCTTAGTCTGTGGTGTGCTTTTGCAAAAAAAAAATAAAACAAAATTGTGTAACCTACGGGTATGTCATTTCCTGGACAGGAGGGCTTCAGGCATGTTATACTAATCAAGTGCCAAGCACGGAGAGAATAATGAGACTGTTCACGCCGAAAATTGGAATGTCAGAAGGAAAACAAAACAAAAACATAACAAAACTACCGGTAGATTCCTATCAAGCTAGAACATCTGTTTTGCACAGAGAAGTGGCTCCCACGGAGCGAATCCCAAGACCTCCAGCAAGAACCACAGAACCGGTAGTAACAAATTTTACATTTCACCCGTCCTAGACCAATGATGGCTAACCTTTTCTGGACCGAGTGCCCAAAGCGTGCGGCCCCCACGCATGTGCCCCGCCCCCACACATGCCCCTCTACATGCGCCCTCCTGCATGCGCGCCCTGACGCATGTGCCCTGTCCCCTGCTCATGCACCTCCCTTCCTCCGCACATGTGTGCACAGTCTCAAAGACCAGCTGGCTGGCGGGAGGTGCGAGAGTATGCGCAGCGGAGCTGAACTTGGGCGATGGCTCTTGTGCCCACAGAGAAGGCACTGCGTGCCACCTGTGGCACACGTGCCAAAAGTTTGCCATCACGGTCCTAGACCAAATTGTCCAAAGCTTTAAAAACTACTTGCTATCTTTCTGATGGGTCCATTTGTCATGTACGAAGAGATGCATTTGTGGGATAGTCCTAATCGCATCACCCCTTCTCCATCCCCTCTGTAGGCCAGATGAGGTCAACAGGTGTCGATAAAGGGGAAAAAAAACCATATTTCAATCATTTTGGGCAAAAGGACGAATGATGATGGAGTGATAAAGGAGTGTGTGTGAGAGAGAGAGAGAAAGAGAGGTGTTGTGAATGCCTATTTTCACTTTTTAGAGCAGAAGACATTCTGGAACATCTCTGAAGTCAAGAAGCTACCTAGAGCTCTGGTTTCACCTCCCTATAGAACATTTAAAATAAAATAGAATAGAATAACAGAGTTGGAAGGGACCTTGGAGGTCTTCTAGTCCAACCTCTTGCTTAGGCAGGAAACCCTACACCACTTCAGACAAATGGTTATCCAACATCTTCTTAAAAACTTCCAGTGTTGGAGCATTCACAACTTCTGGAGGCAAGTTGTTCCACTGATAGATTGTTCTAACTGTCAGGAAATTTCTCCTTGGTTCTATGTTGCTTCTCTCCTTGATTAGTTTCCACCCATTGCTTCTTGTCCTGCCCTCAGATGCTTTGGAGAATAGCTTGAATTTCTAGCTTGACTCCATTTTCTCGCTGGAATTTCTACGTGTTGACTCAGACTTAGTTATGGAGAGCATCTTCCATGGCATCCACATAATTGAAAAAAACCACACCCTCTTTTGTAACAAGGCCATGCTCTGTGACCAGTTATTGCTGTAGATGGAAAACGCAGAAATACTGCAGATGTGTCTGCATCTTAGAGTCAATGCTCAAACCCAAGGTTCATGCCTGTAGCAGTAGTCTAATAACAAGCTAACCATCTGCTCTTAAAACCCTCCGGGGCTTAGGCAGGCAGCTCTGTGGTCTCTCTTCTTTCCAGGTCCTTCAACTTGAAGAATCTCCATAAACTTCTTCCCTAACTTGTGTTCCACTCTCACCACTTAGAAAGCTACTCTTCAGCTCCATCTTCTGGTTCCCAGATTCCAAGTTATGGAAGGCAAAATAGGTGGATTCAAAACCCAACAAATTATCATCTTATCCAACACGAAGAGGAAGAAATCATTCTGGAAGAGCTGTCAATGTCACCGTTGACCTAGGAGATCAGCGTTAAGGGGGGAAAAAAAGACCATCCTTTTACTTGAAAAGCGGAGTTGGAAGGTTTTTTTGGGAAAAAATCCTAAGAGGGGTATTATCTATGAACTCCAACAATCCTGATTAACCCAGTGGAAGAGGAGGGTTGGGTTTCCCCATCTCTTTGCTGCCTTCTAGTGGTCATCTGGATCTTTACAGCCCAGACATGGCAACCTTAAAAATTGAATTAAAAATTAAGAATGGAGGCCTTTGAACTTTGGTGCTGGAGAAGACTCCTGCGAGTCCCTTCTACTGCAAGGCAAGCAAACCGGTCAGTCCTAGAGGAGATGAACCCTGACTGCTCTTTAGAAGGCCAGATCCTGAAGAGGAAACTCAAATGCTTTGGCCACCTAATGAGAAGGAAGGAAGGACTCCCTGGAGAAGAGCTTAATGTTGGGAACGATGGAGGGCAAAAGAAGAAGAGGATGGCAGAGAACGAGGTGGCTGGATGGAGTCACTGAAGCAGTCGGCGTGATCTTAAATGGTCTCTGGGGGATGGCAGAGGACAGGAAGGCCTGGAGGAACGTTGTCCATCGGGTCGCAATGGGTCAGACACAACTTCACAACTAACAACAACAACAAATTGTACTAACCCATCCTTGCTAAGTCAATGGAGTGACCAGGCACAGTGCAAGAACAAGAACAAACAGGAAGCAGGATTTCTACCAGGAGAGCGATGACTTCTTGCCAAAAATGAAGAATGGAAGTTCAAAAGCTTCGGCGCTTCTCTAGAGTCGATGCCTGAAGCTTTCAACCATGCCAGCCTTAGACCATTGGCCAGCCTTGAACTTCGCTAGCCATGGGGGAGTTTTCCAAGCTGGCCTCCAACCTCACGCTTCCCCCCACACCCCCACCCCGAGCCCAAGGTTTCCCCCTCCCCATCCCTTCCTCTCTTTTGCTCCTACAGTAGTTGCCACTGCTGTCCTTCTTCCTAGGGCTGTTGGTGGCGTTAGCATTTCCTACCAACTCCAGCATGCAATAAGGTCAGCGGGAGATGCTATGACAAATCGGCCAGCAGAAACCAATTTGGCGAGGGGACCTCGGGGAGGCTGGCGTGGCTCGTCTTCCCTTCGCTAGGAGAAATGCCCCCCCTGCTTAAGTGCAATAAATTGGTACAGGCCATTATCAGCATCAGGAGAACCTCTTATTCTCCAAGGGGGTGGGGGCCAAGGCTTAAGGAGAGCGAAGCCCCATCAGACACAAATGTGAAGCCAGCATCAGCCTCTTTTTTTTTTCCCTGCTCCCTCCCACTGCCCTTTCCCTCCCCCTTCCTCCTTCATTCTCTCTTCCTCTCCTCCTCAAGGCTCTCTTCCTCGTTCCTTCCTTCTTTCCTTTCTCTCCGAAGCCGCTCTTGTTATTTATTTATTTATTTCTCCCCTCCCTCCCTCCCTTCCGAGGCAAGCCAGCGCCAAGGCAGGGTTCTTTACAAGAAGACAGCAAACCATGCAGAAGAGAGAAACTGTGATGCTGTGCTATACAGACACAGTATATATTTGATTTTAATCCTCCTCCTCCTCCTGGTTATTGCTCGGAGGTGGAAAGGGAAACGGAGAGGGGGAGATTGCTTGGGAATTTTTTTTCCCCCTCCTGAAAAAAAACCCCAACAACAACAACAAAAAAAACCCCCCCACAACCACAACCTACCCCCCCCCCAAAAAAGGCAAGGCAAGCAAGCAATGGGAAGGAGCCATTGGGAAGAACCTCGTGCGAGACGATGTTTTGAATTGTGCCTCTGTTTTCAAGGATTAAAGGATGAATAGGCACGGCTGCGATGAAGAGAGAAGGCGATTCAGGCTCCCCGAATAAGGTACCTCTCTCTTTCCCTCCTCTCCTCTCCTCTCCCCTCACCCCAACCCTTCCTCCCCCCCCCCCCTTTATTTCTTTTGCAGAACTAGACACAGATCCTTTATGCTCCGGGAATCCGTCTCTGGAGGGGGGGGTGGAGGGTTGGGGGGGCAAGAGAGACAGGAACGAGAGAATAGACTGGTCTTAGATTGAAAAGATGCGATGGGTTCCCAGTGACCCAGGCTTTGGGGAAGGAGCTGGGGGTGGGGAGGGTTTGAGGGCGCTGCTGTTGAGCTCTCTGAGCTATTGGGGAGTTGCTAGGGATGAAGCCAACAGCATCTTCATTGTTGAGTTAAGACCCCTTTCCCTTGCTGCCCCCCCCCCACCCCGCCCTTGGAACCAGACCGAATATTCATTCCCCCATCACCACCACTACTTCTCCATCCTTTCTCTCTGCCTTGGACTTGGGTGTTCTTTCCCTTTGACCGTACCACGTTGCTAGTCTTCCTTCTCACCCCACCTCTGTCCACCTCAAATGGTCTCGTGGTGGGCAACCGTTACAGACGTGCCGTGGACAAAGCACTGCAGCCTTCTGACACCCCACCCCACCCCACCCCCACCCCCACGCACCCGCACGGCACACACGCAAACACAGGTCAATACAGGCATGGCATTCTCCGATGGCAAGGGAGAAAGGAAGAGAGGGTTTGCCCCCTTCCCCTTTGGTTTGTTCCTTGGGGTGGGTAGGTGGGTGAAGGAAGGTTTCCTTCTTGCATTTCTTCTTGGTCTTGCCACCTTTCTTTCCGGTCTCTCACCCAACTCCTGGACCAATTGAAAAATGGGGGAAGCGTGATCTTTTTGCCAAAGGGAGAATGGGAGGTAGAAAGTCTTATTTTGGGGGGTGGGTGGGTGGGTGGGGAGGTATGGAAAGAGACAT
Organism: Pantherophis guttatus; assembly: GCF_029531705.1. The sequence goes on along the minus strand of NW_026844048.1, from coordinate 18,893,795 downwards.
CTTTCTCATGCTGCAAATCATACTTTGGTGGTTGGGTCTCTGTGTTAGGGATTGGTCTTTCTCCTGGAATCTGGGGTCTCAGAAAGAATGGACAACTGGACCGGGAAAGATTAACAGGGGGCAGCCTTTGATCCCGAGCCAAATTTGGAGGAATGAATGATCAAGTCTCATTTGTTTCATGACGCTTTGACCGTCTAGGTCCTGTAGCTAGCCAATGTGTCTTGAGGTCTTCTCAAATCAGTGGAATAGCTCAAGTTATTCTGTGGGTGTTCATGTGTCGGGCTGGAAAAACTCAACCCTTTGACTTTTGGAAGAACAAAAGGTTTGATTTCTCAGTTCAGGAGAAGCAACAACTGCGACTATCACCTCGGGGGAGGGGTGGGTGGGACAAAATCCCCAAGTGACAGAATCCACCCTGGAAATGAACAGAGAGGTCTTTTGCCTCTCTGGATCCTATTTTACTTGCACTTTCCTAAGCTGTCAATCATGGGAAGATATCAAAACAGCTAAATCCAAGGCACCGACTGTGTGTTTGGGAGAACTTCCGTATCATTTAGATAGTTCTGGTCAGGGGAAATGCAGTGGAACTATATATGTGGACATCTGGGCTGTAACGGAATTTGGTAGGATTATTAATTTTAGCACATGTTTGGGGCTGTTCGTGCCAAAGGATGCTAGTTCAGTCATCGGCATTTTCAGAGGGAACCCTTAAAAAAAAAAAAAAGGAAAATTAATTGGAACTCAAGTAGGGAAAGCCATCTTGAGTTAGATAACCTAAGTTCTGAATTAATCCTTAATATTGTTTCCTTTCCTTTGAAAGAATGAGTGGCTTCGCTTTTATCTCAGAATCGAATCCATCCAAGAAGTCACATCTTAATCGCGTTGCTCTTTAGAGGTGGATAGATACAAAATCAATAAATGTTACTGTCTTTTATAGGACTGGCTTGTACAAGAATAGTAGGGAGGCTTGTTCATTGCCCAAGGTGTTCACAAGATGAAATCTTGGCCGCTCACAGGGAAGACAATGAAAAATATGGATTTCTGGAAACCAGAGATGATGTAGATAAATGAGCTGAAGATGGAGGGCACAGAGGGCATATAAGGATCTGGAAATCTAAGCAACCAATCTTGCAAAAAATCGATTGGTCTTCCAAGGCCCGGCATCTAGATTATTTTCAAACACAAATCTAGGTTCTTAAATGTAGGTTCAATCAATGACACGTATATATTTTGGGCTTCAGTATCACTGCCCAAGTTCAAAATTCCTGGAACAAGCCAACTGAGTGTGACTTTGATTGCCAAAGATTTCACGATGCGAGCAAAGGCAACAGCTATGCAACCATTCTGATGGGATTGCGTTGCATGCTTCTGGTGGTGGTGGGGGGACAGGATTTCTGAATTGAAAGAGGGGGGGAATGCTTGAAAATGAGAGGAAGGATGTGAGGATGGGTGCGCTAGTGAAAACTCTCACCGTGGCTGCAAGCTTTGCGACCACAGCCAAATTACAGCATCTCCTAAAAATAGGAATTCTTCTAATTAAATGCTTCCGGCCTGTCCAGCAGAACCAAGAAGTTTTTTTTCCAAAGATCACAGGTTTCTGATCTGGAGATTTCTGGATGACAATTGGGATGGGTCAATCAGTCTGTGATCTCTAGGTACCCCATCTCAGCCACTAACTTTTGAGTTGGGACCTACTACCTTTTGTAGATTAAACCATTTGGGAAGCAATTACGAAATGCCAGCCTTGGTGCTTCAACTGTCTGTTGGCCATGGCTTGGTGTGATTTTTTGCTGATGGAACTTGACAGACAGCAGCTTTCCCCTACAAGATTAGTTCCTTCAGATGGGTTGGAGTTTAGCTACCTTGATGTTCAACCTCCATGGCCTCCCATGGCTATCTTGGATGAGAATCTGAGGGCTTTGGGATAGGAAGCCCTCTAGAAGTCAACGTTAATATATGAGATTGCATAATATAGCAAGATATTTTGTTCTTTGTTCAGTCACCCAGCTGGAAATCTTTCATCTGAAATTCATCCTGCTTTATATAATTTCTGCCACGTGACCCGCACCTCCTCCTTCTCTGTAACAATTCTAAAGGTTCGTTGTGGACTGCTTGGGGAGGGAATAGATGTCGTAAAATTCAGCTTCTCTCAATAAGACTAAAAAGCAAACTGAGATTGTCATGAGATTTGATCGAAAATCAAGCTGAACCCATCTAGGGGTGAGCTATGTGGAGATGTTGAGGGGAAGCAAAGCTTTCTTAAAAAGAAAAAGTGGAATTCACTTATCTTAGATAAGTGAATATCTATGCTTCGGATATTGCATAAGTCGCAAAAACGTTACCACTCAAGGTTGCAGGATCTTACTCAGAAAATCCTGCAGAATTCCGAGGGGAAGATAATAGCTTTACGCGTGGGAATTTTAAACACTTTTTTCACACCATAGGGAATTGGGGGGGAGGGGAAATGGAAGAAATGAAAAAAAATGGATTTTTTTAAAAAATGAAAAAATAGATTCTAAACAAGGAAGGGACTTTGATGGTTTTCCTATTAATCTTCAGCATCTAACATATAAAAAGATGACGGATCTTTCTTCAGGGGGCATCCCAAAAGAAATTTCTGGAAGGCTGAACCAGAAAGTGATCTGTTGGTCCCCAGATCTTGAACATTTCCCACAACCCTGTAAAGAACCATGTTGATTTGTCATTATTTAATGGTGCCTGCAAGCCTAACATCTCAGGGAACCATCTCTGTTTAGCGTAGAGCAGGGGGTGGGCAAATATGGCTCCTTTATGACCTGTGGACTTCAACTCCTAGAATTCCTGAGCCAGTTTGGCTGTCTCAGGAATTCTGGGAGTTGAAGTCCACAGGTTGTAAAAGGGCCACAGTTGCCCACCCCTGGTGTAGAGCAAGCTCAGCCTCGTGGAAGAGTTTGAGTGGTTGGTCAAGAGCTCAAGAAAATCTGCTTCCTTTTGAGGAACAAGGACTCTGGTCATCTGAAGAGCCCACAAGCAGTTAAACCTATAGAACCAATTTACCATTTCAATTCATGCAGAGGGGAAAAAAAAAACCCTATTATGTTAACTAGCGGGTGGTAATCATAGTGAAGCCATCCAAGCAAAATGCAAGGTTGTTGGGAAAGGGGACTGACCCGAACTTCACTTTGGTTGTGATTGTTCAATCGTGAAGTCGTGTCCGATTTTTCGCAACCCTGTGGGTCATAGCTCATCAGCCCCCATCATCCACTGTCTCCCAGAGTTTGCCCAAATTCAGGTTCATTGCATTGATGACACTACCTAGCCGTCTCCTCCTCTGCTGTCTCCTTCTCCTTTTGCCTTCCATTTTTCCCAACAGCAGAAAGATAGATAGATAGATAGATAGATAGATAGATAGATAGAATAGATAGATAGAAGATAGATAGATAGGATGGATAGATAGATAGACAGACAGACAGACAGACCAACAGAGACAAATAGATGATAAAAAGAGAGGTAGAGGTAGAGGTAGAAATAGATAGGATAGGAGGATAGGATAGGATAGGATAGGATAGGATAGGATAGGATAGGATAGGATAGGATAGGATAAAATAGAGAGGAAGAGAGAGGTAGAGAGATAGAGAAGTATATATATATATATATATATATATATATATAGAGAGAGAGAGAGAGAGAGAGAGAGAGAGAGAGAGAGAGACAGACAGACAGACAGACAGACAGACAGACAGACAGAGACAGACAGATGATAAAAAGAGAGTAGAGGTAGAGGTAGAGGTAGAGGTAGAGGTAGAAATAGATAGATGGATAGGATAGGATAGGATAAGATAAAAATAGAGAGGAAGAGAGAGGTAGAGAGATAGAGAAGTATATATATAATATATAGAGAGAGAGAGAGAGAGAAAGAGAGAGAGAGAGAGAGAGAGAGACAGACAGAAGACAGACAGAGACAGACAGATGATAAAAAGAGAGAGAGGTAGAGGTAGAAGATAGATAGACAGACAGACAGACAGACAGATAGATAGATAGATAGGATAAAAATAGAGAGGAAGAGAGAGAGGTAGAGAGATGGAGAAGTAGATAGAGAGACAGACAGACAGACCGACGGACGATAAAAATAGATAAGGGGGAGGGAGGTAGAGAAGGAGAGAGAGAGAGAGAGAGAGAGAGAGAGAGAGAGAGAGAGAGAGCAGACAGACACATACACACAAACAAACAAGGATTCCCCACAGTTCCTTTCAAGGTCACGTCCACTAGATCTCCGCTCCCCCAGTTTTCCCAAAGCTGATCTAGAGATTCCCAACCAGATTAAGACAGAGATAGTCCTCCTCCACCCGCTATTCTATGGTAGGCTGCCTCTGCAATTATCTCGGTTAAGCAATCGATCTTCCCTAATTTATTCCATCTCCTTTTAAAATATTTTAAACCAATCGGGTACTCCTCCCCAATTGGATATTGTTCAGGCCCAGCAGCATCTTGCCGACTTCAGAGAAAATCAACTCTTTAGGAGAGGCGCTAACCTTTAGGAACTCTTGCCACGCGTACTGATTACTGACGTTTTTCCTCCAGAAAAGGAGGAGAAAGGAAGAACAGGATTTTGGGCCAGAGGGAAGAGTCGAGACTTCTGTTCCAAGATCCTTTTTTGCCTTTCTGTTCTGTCCTCGGTGATTGGTGACATTCCACCCAGAAGCCCCAAATTGCTTCATCTCTGCCTTCGATTGAGTTTCAAGGAAATGAACCGTAACCTGCCGTCGAGCAGGAAGACCGATTAACTCTAAATGGATAAGAATCACATCGGTCTCCTTAAGCCAATAGGAAAGGGGTGAACAGTCTGCTCTGAGAATCAGCTAAATATTCATTTCTTTACACTGTTTTTTTTTTTTAATTTGATTTATATGCCGCCCTTCTCCGGAGACTCAGGGCGGCTTACAATGCATTAAGCAATAGCCTTCATACTTTTGTATATTTTATACAAAGTCAGCTTATTGCCCCCACAACTGGGTCCTCAATTTATCTACCTTAGAAAGGATGGAAGGCTGAGTCAACCTTGAGCCTGGCGAGATTCGATCTTACTTTAATTGCAGACAGCTGGTGTTAAATTACAGTGCTTCTGTCTGTTGAGCTAAACCAGGCTCCTGTAAACTAAGGGCACAACTGGCTGGCCGGGGAATTCTGGGAGCCGAAGTCCACAAGCCTTAAAGTTGCCAAGGTTGGACGTTCCTATTATCAAAAGAGCAGAGGAGGCACAGTGGTTAGAGTGCAGCACTGCAGGCTACTTCAGCTGACTGCTAGCTGCAGTTCGGCAGTTCGAATCTCACCGGCTCAAGGTTGACTCAGCCTACCATCCTTCCGAGGTTGGTAAAATGAGGACCCAGATTGTTGGGGGCAAATAGGCTGGCTCTGTAAACCGCTTAGATAGGGCTAAAAAGCACTGTGAAGCGGTATATAAGTCTAAGTGCTATTGCTATCTTCCTTCCTTCCTTCCTTCCTTCCTTCCTTCCTTCCTTCCTTCCTTCCTCCCTCCCTCTCTCCCTCCGTCCCTTCCTTCCTTCCTTCCGTCCGTCCGTCCGTCCATCCTTCCTTCCTTCCTTCCTTCCTTCCTTCCCTCCCTCCCTCCCTCCTTGTGGTTAGAATGCAGTATTTCAGGCTAATTCTGCCGATTGCCAAGAGTTCAATCCTGACCGGCTTCGAGGTTGACTCAGCCTTCCATCCTTCCAAGGTCGGTAAAATGAGGACCCAGATTGTTAGGGGGCAAGATGCTGATTCTGTAAACCACTTCAAGAGGGCTGTAAAAGCACCATGAAGCGGTATATAAGTCTAAGTGCTAGTGCTGTTGCTAACTAAAGTTTTCATGGTCGTGGAGAAAGGTGCTTGCTGATGGAAAGCCTAGCTTCAAAATCCCTGAAAGGGGGCAAGGTGGATCTCTCTGGTTTTTTTGGACTGGTCCATTTCAAACAACCAGTTGGGGAGTCCACGTTTAACAACCTGATATGAGTAGAACAATCTTCAAAAGCCAGTCAACACACCATCCATGACAATTCTTCTAATCAGGGCTGGAAGTTCCTTTGATTTTTTATTTATTTATTTATTTATTTTGCAAGTGACTTTGCTTCTTTGCATCTCCTATTAGTTCTTATATCAGACTCCGCAGGGAAGATCTCCCCCTCTCCCCCTTTTCAGCTTCTCTTCCGGTAAAGGTAAAGGTAAAAGTTCCCCTCGCACATATGTGCTAGTCGTTCCCAACTCTAGGGGGCGGTGCTCATCTCCATTTCAAAGCCGAAGAGCCAGCGCTGTCCAAAGACGTCTCCGTGGTCATGTGGCCGGCATGACTCAACACCAGAGGCGCACAGAACGCTGTTACCTTCCCACCAAAGGTGGTCCCTATTTTTCTACTTGCATTTTTTACCTACTTTCGAACTGTTGGCAGAAGCTGAGACAAGTTACGGGAGCTCATCCGTTACACGGCATTAGGGATTCGAACCGCTGAACTGCCGACCTTTCGATCAACAAGCTCAGCATCTCAGCCACTGAGCCACCACATCCCTCTTCTCTTCATGTACAACATAGTTAATATTCTACCTACACCTGCATTGGAAAGAAGCCCACAAACGGACAAGTTTTGCTGGCAACAGCCTGTATGCCTTTCTCCCTCAGCGGTCAATAATCCGTCTAAATTTCCCAATTTTGCACACCGAAAAGGAGGGAGTCAAGTGTCTGTCAAATCTCCTCTTTGATTGTCAGATGCAAACACAGGTGACTCAAGTATGGCTAGCCAAGTTGATTGTCTTTCCTTCAAGCAAACCCAACATTTGTCACGGAACGAAAAGGATTCCAAAAAAAAAATAAAAATGCAAGCCGCAGCAGATGTTCGTGAAAAACTGGCATCTCTCCCAACTCTTCCTGAGCGATAGATTCGGATAATGCAATTTGCATGGGCTGTTGATATCTAATGACTGGGCACCTGGAAAAAGCTGGCATGGATTTCCCTGGATGCTTGGAACAAGGAGGAAGGCATTGGGTCATTTCAGGTGACCGAGAGAAAGGGATCTTTGGGAGGGGAAAAAAAATCAGAAGCAGCAGGCAACTGAAAATAGAATCTCACAACTTTGGACTTCGGTGCCAGCTTGGGATTGCATCATCAATCTTCCGGGAGATGCATGCAAAACTCATGCACTCCAACAATTGAACTCCTGCAAAGCAATTTTGATGTGGTCCTCAGATCTCTCCCGAAAGCCACTGCCGAACAGTGTATTTCAAAAGAGAGAAAGGCTACATTACGAAGGACTCAGGGTGGGATTCATTTAATCCACATCCTTTGGATTTGGTTAAATTGAAAAGGGAAATTAAACCCAATTCGGTTTCATCCACATCCCACCTGGTTTTGAAGACGGGGACCTGCTGCAGACCCCCTCAAAAGTGAATCAACTGCGGTTCTCCTTCATCTGGAAAAGAGTCCAAAGCAGGGGTGAAATCCAGCAGGTTCTGACAGGTTCTGGAGAACCTGTAGCGGAAATTTTGAGTAGTTCAGAGAACCGGCAAATGCCACCTCTGGCTGGCCCCAGAGTGGGGTGGGAATGGAGGTTTTGCAATATCCTTCCCCCAGGAGTGGGGAGGGAATGGGGATTTTGCAGTATCCTTCCCCTGGAGTGGGGTGGGAATGGAGATTTTGCAGTATCCTTCCCCTGCCACACCCACCAAACCACACCACGCCCTCCAAGCCAAGCCCACATTTCACCACTGGTCCAAAGATCTTCAATATATGGACAATGTGCCTTCTATCTCCAGCCAATTAAAATTGAGGTTCTAAAGGGGAGAAAATTTTTATTATTATTATTATTATTATTATTATTATTATTATTATTATTATTATTATTATATTTAAATTTGTATACCGCCCTTCTCCCGAAGGACTCAGGGCGGTGCACAGCCAAATTAAAATACATACAATACAAAATTTAAAATAATTTAAAACAGAATTAAATCCAATTGGCTTCCCGAAGTATTTAAAACACATTACCCCTTAAAAACCCTTTAAAAATTTTAAGCCAGCCCAGCTTGCTGGAATAGGAAGGTCTTCAAAGCTCAACGGAAGGTCCGGAGGTCCGGGATTAGTCGTATTCCTGGGGGTAGCTCGTTCCAGAGGGCGGGTGCCCCCACAGAGAAGGCCCTCCCCCTGGGGGTCGTCAGTCGGCATTGCTTGACCGACGGCACCCTAAGGAGGCCCTCTCTGTGGGACCGAATTGGCCAGTGGGAGGTTATCGGTGGCAGAAGGTGATCTCGCAAATAGCTGGGCCCTAAGCCATGGAGCGCTTTAAAGGTGAGAACCAATACCTTGAAGCGCACCCGGAAGACCACCGGGAGCCAGTGCAGCTCGCGCAGGCAAGGTGTCACATGGGAGCGCCAAGTCGCTCCCATAATTACCCGCGCAGCTGCATTCTGGACCAGCTGGAGCCTCCGAGTGCTCCTCAAGGGGAGCCCCATGTAGAGAGCATTGCAGTAGTCCAGGCGAGAGGTGACGAGGGCATGAGTGACCGTGCATAGGGAGTCCCGATCCAGAAAGGGACGCAACTGGCGTATCAGGCGAACCTGATAAAAAGCCCCCCTGGCCACGGCCGTCATATGTTCTTCTAAAGACAGCCGTGCATCCAGGAGGACGCCCAAGTTGCGAGCCCTCTCCTGGACCAGCCCAGGATTGCTGGCTGAGAATTCTGGCCATTGCAATGCAAACATTTCTGGAAGGTCCAAGATTGGTAAGGCTGAATTACTAGGATTTTGTATCTGGCCTCATGTCTTTCTAGATACCTTCCTGGTCAAGGATAAATGAATCCCTATCCTTGAAGGGGCTTCATTAAGACTGGATAAGTCTAGGGTATAGTTATAAGGGACGCAGTGGCTCAAGGAATGTGGTGGCTCAGTGGCTAAGATGCTGAGCTTGTCGATTGAAAGGTCGGCAGTTCAGCGGTTCGAATCCCTAGTGCCGTGTAACTGGATGAGCTCCCGTTACTCATCCCAGCTTCTGCCAACCTAGCAGTTCGAAAACACGTAAAAAATGCAGGTAGAAAAATAGGGACCACCTTTGGTGGGAAGGCAACAGCGTTCCATGCGCCTTTGGCATTGAGTCATGCCGGCCACATGACCACGGAGACGTCTTCGGACAGCGCTGGCTCTTCGGCTTTGAAACGGAGATGAGCACCGCCCCGCCTAGAGTCGGGAACGACTAGCACGTATACGCGAGGGGAACCTTTACCTTTATAGTTATAAGTGCCTTGTGTAATATTTTAGGGCCCCATTCATAAGCCCAACTGGTTCATTGAGAAAGAAGGTTGCGTGAACTCTGCAATCAAAAGGGCCCAGCTTTTGTATGTATCTCTCTGATTGCTTCCTTCAAGCATTGTATGCGCAATCAAGAAAGTCAAATGATGCACTCAGGTGGCATTGTTCAGATCTCATTTTGGGCTGCGATTTGGTTTCAGTTCTAGTTGTTTTTTTTTTCCAGTCGTAAGAATCTAATAGTAGAAACTGGGCTGTGATTGGCTCGCTTCATGCAAGAAAGGAGATGGTTAAATTAATATATACGATGTTTTCCACCTGGAGTTGGAACTGTGATAGCCCTGCGAAAGCTATGTGCATGATTTTCTTGTTCCACTTGTACCACGCAGCTCACATTTGTGGTGTTTTATAGTACAGTCATTGGTTAGGGGGCACCTTTCCTCTATTAGGTTGGTTCATTCAGAACTTAGCAGCAAGGTGAAGCTTTTATGCCTAAGGTGGGACTAGAACTCACCATCTCCTGGTGATTGGCAAAGTCACCCAGCCATATTTCATGCTTAAGGTGGTAATAGAACTCACCATCTCCTCATGATTGGCCCAAAGTCATCCAGCCATATTTCATGCTTAAGGCGGAACTAGAACTCACCATCTCCTGGTGATTGGCCCAAAGTCATCTTTCATGCTTAAGATGGGACTAGTATTCACCATCTCCTCATGATTGGCCCAAAATCATCCAGCCATTTTTTATGCTTAAGGCGGAACTAGAACTCACCATCTCCTGGTGATTGGCCCAAAGTCACCCAGTCATATTTCATGCTTAAGGCGGAACTAGAACTCACCATCTCCTCATGATTGGCCCAAAGTTATCCAGCCATCTTTTATGCTTAAGGCGGAACTAGAACTCACCATCTCCTGGTGATTGGCGCAAAGTCATCCAGCCATATATAGGTAAGTACCAGCCACTTCAAGGTGCTGGTACTTACCTATAAAGCCCTACATAGCAGGACCACCTTCTGCCTGCCTCCCACCGCCTTGTGCGCTCACATAGGACTGCCCTCCTCCGGGTGCCATCGGCTGAACAATGTCGACTGGTGGTGCCCAGGATGAGGGTGTTCTCTGTAGCCGCACCGACCCTCTGGAATGGGTTACCCACGGGGCTCCGGACGGCCCCCGACCTCCGCTCTTTCCGCCGTGACCTGAAGACATGGCTTTTCCAACAAATTTGCTGATCTGATGGGTGGTTTTTAATTGGGAGATTTTAATTGATTATTTTAGTTGTTATTTTTATTGATTTTCCATCGTTTTAATTTTTGTGAGCTGCCCCGAGTCCTTTGGGAGAAGGGCGGCATATAAGTATAATAAAATAAATAAATAAATAAATATTTCATGTTTAAATATGAACGGGACTGGAACTCACTGTCTCTTGGTGATTGGCCCAAAGTTAACCAGCTGACTTTCATATCTGAGGCAGGGCTAATGATCATAGCTTCCTGGTTTCCAGCCTGATGCCCCTGCACCAACCTGGTTGCTCCCCTCCCATCCATAGGTGTAGGAATGGAAGGCAGAGATAGCATAATATCTCCAAAGTATGGCCTTTTCTCATCTGCAATCCATTCCTAAAGTGATAGCCAGTTTTGGCAAGCTGGTGGTGTCAGCGTTGCAACGCTGGCATAGAGAGAGAGCAGAGGACAGCGAAAGATAAACTCTGAAACTTTTGCCTGCAAAATCCCTTTGAAGCTTGGTTGTCGCGGAGATCAGGGGAGGGGGGCACATTCCTGAGAAATGACGGGGAAAAGAAGTCTGAAGAATGACTTGGAAGACAGCCAATGAGAAGCAGAGACTTGGGGGTCGGAAAGGGAGGGATTGGGAGGCAAAAGATCAGTCTTGTCCGCGCGAGTCATGATCCGGTGGCTGAGCTCAATTAAAGAAAGATTTCCTTAAAGATTGGCAGTTTGGAGATTCATTTAATTTTGAGACAGTACTGCAGTCTGACAGGTGGGGCCTTTCTCCATTCTGGAAATTTCTCTCCTGTCCTAACCACCCATCTGCAGTACAGGCAGGTATTTCCAGACGTCATTAATAAAAAAAAAGTCTCTTACGAGCGCATGATTAATTTAATAATTCATTTGATATATCTGTGAGAGGATTAGCAATTCTGACCGGCTGTTATTCGCCGTCCAGGTTGATCATCTCGGAAAGTTTAAGTCTCTCGTTCTCCTCCACTTGTCAGGTAAAAACAACTGGAATTTCAGTTGACATGCCTGCCTGCAGTTGTCCATTTAATGATCCATGAAAACATACAGAAAAACACGAGAGTCTACGCTTGTAATTGAACGCAGGGCAACAAAACATCTTGTAAGTCCGTTGCACTGCCGCACGCTTGTAATTCAAGACCCGTTTGCGCAATTGGCACAACGGCAGGAGCGATGCTTTCGTTTGATTGCAAAAGGAAAGGTGACAGCTCTGAGCTGGAAAGTTCAAATATTGCTTCTCCTACCAAAGCAATAAAATGTACCCAAACACAATATTAATTCCAAGATTTTTTTTTTCCTCCCCTGATGGACATGAGTTGTTTCTTATTTGGACAAACACTGAAAGGGTAATAGAGTACAATGCAGGCAAAGCAAGAGCGGGAAGAGTTAAGTGACTCATCAGCCTAGAATTGTTATGTTCCCACAAATGATCCAAGCCCAACCTCTCTCTTGAATTCTGGCGCCAATTTTGTACTGAACTTTAATGGGCTAGATTCTTGTGTATTGTTACGTCCGGATGGCAAGCACGAGCGGCCAATAGAGCAGCCGATTGGTCTGTGTGCCGGCAGGCAGCCGGCGGGAAATTGGTGGCTCCTGATTGGCCCAGCTTCTGACAGCTGAGTATAAAAGAGCTGTCAGTGCCTCAAACGCTGCTCGCTCTCCATGGTAGTTAGCTAACCAGAGCGAGTCACTGTTAGCTGTTATTGTTAGCCAATAAACATGTTGTGAAGTGTTTATCCTGCCTTGCCTCCCTTCTTTAGCCTTTGTTCCGTGAATAGAACATGTATAGGCTTCTGCAGTTAGTCTTCTTAACTGCCATCTCCCGCATCATCACCATCTTCTTTTAACGACCCCGTAATTCCTTGCGGGGTGGACTCTTGGACAACTGAATGGAACTGAGTGTTTACTGGCCGGATGCCCTTCCTGTCACCAATGTGGAGATTGCTTCGGCAGATATATTGTCAGTGTGCTCAGAGAGAGAAATATCTGCGTCTACCTAGGATCGAACTCACAGCCTCCTGATTGTGAGGCGAGAGCTCCACCTCTAGGCCACCACACCACTCAACCACCATCTCCCACATGGTCCTGATTTTCTGCTCCTGACACAACCCAATTCAAGCTTTGCCTCACCATTAAGGTGCTTAAAGGTTCTGTGTGTATCTTATGTGGTGGTGTAATGTCATGGCTTCTGGGAAAGATCTTGGGAGGCCAGAGGCAGAGCTACTGGCTGGACAACCAGTGTGGAAATATATCTCAGCCCAGAGAAGGAAAAGGGGTGTGAGGAACATTTTAGAAGAGGTCCTCCTTAGTTTTTGCCCTCCCCGGACTCCGGAGGCTTTCCTCGAGGCTCCAGAAGCCCTCTAGAGGCCGGAAATGAGCCCATTTTTCACCCTCCCTGAGCCTCCATGCGCGTCCTGCGCTTACCTGCCGTGTGGGGACTCCTGGGAGGGAAGGGTGGGCTGGACTGGGCCACCCAGGAATGGGATTTGAGGGTTCTCCAAACTGCACAGAATCTTAGCTAGAGGTTCTCCCGAACCCCTGCGAACCCCCAGCAATCTACCCCTGTTAGTATTCCTGTTGAGCCTCCTGTCTGGAGTACCTTGCAGGGCTAAGAGGTGAAGAAGGAGATAATTTTTTCATGTTTGGAAACAGCCAGACTCATGATATAGATCAGTGTCTCCCAACCGTTTCAACTTTTAAGCTGTGTGGACTTCAACTCCCAGAATTACCCAGCCAGCATGGGGAATTCTGGGAGTTGAAGTCCATACAGCTTAAAGTTGCCATGATTGAGAAACATCATTATAGAACGGACGGACATGAGGCTGGTGGTCAGGATCATATCCTCCGACTTGGGGATCATCAGGCTCATCGAGCATTTAAATTTCATCTTTTAACAGGACCAAGTTTAGGGATTTTCTTCATTTTCCCCGCTACCAAATTGGGCCAGCCTGAAGCAGGATGGGAAGCCTTGGCTGTAACGGATGGTCTCCATAAATGTTTAATCGTCTTGGCCTCTGGCAGTGTTAAAATAGAATTCACAGCTTCGGATTTTTTAATTGGGGGACTTTCTACATTATAGGTCAAGCATCTTTGCAGAGAAAGGTGGATTTGCAAAGGCTAAAAGCTCTGGGTTAAAATATACATGGTTGATGTTTTCCAGCGTCTCTCTGGAAAACCGGATGTGGTAGCTGCTCAGGCCCCAGGTGGTTTCGCCTAGAGCTGGGCTAAAAATATCAGGATGATGTTTGAGCACTAGAGCTGAAATTCTTGATGATTTCCTCGGTGCCCTCTCTTTCCGGCATAAGCTTTTCTCCAGCAAACCCTGAAGGAGAAGAGAAGTCCCCAGAAAGTGTCCGTGACACCAGGAGAGAAACTGAGGTTGGCTGCTGAGTCTCCTTCATATTATAGATTAAAAGGATTAAAAAAAAAAACAGCAATCCATGAAAGCTAAAATTATGGTTTACAGAGACAAGTAGAAGAAACGTACAATATGTATTTTGAGTATGCGAAGTTGAACTTCTCCTTACTGTCATTCTCCAAAGGGGCTAAGATATAGCAATATGCTAGTTTCCTGATAAGCACATCTTTGCTGCTTTGTTTTCTTCTTCTTCTCCTTCTCCTTCTCCTTCTCCTTCTCCTTCTCCTTCTCCTTCTTCTTCTTCCTCCTCCTCCTCCTCCTCCTCCTCCTCCTCCTCCTCTTCTTCTTCTTCTTCTCCTCCTCCTCCTCCTCCTCCTCCTCCTCCTCTTCTTCTTCTTCCTCTTCCTCCTCCTCTTCTTCTTTCTCCTCCTCCTCCTCCCTCCCTCCCTTCTTCTTCCTTCTTCCTTCCTTCCTTCTTCCTTCTTTCTTTCCTCTTCTTTCCTCCCTCCTTTTGGTGCGTCTTGCCTGCTCTCTTGAGTCCTAGCTCCAGGGAAGTCCTTGTCAAAACCTTTAGGCCAGATTCCAAGACAGAGGTCCTAGAAGGGGAATGCTAGTTTCACAGCCTTGCAGCTCCTCCTCAGTAACCAGTGGGGTGTGTGGGTGTGTGGAAAACCTGGGGTGACATTCACCAGCATTTTCTCTCTTCAGCACAATGGGGAATCCTTGCTAATTATCCTTCTTCCTTTCCATTTTGTACGGAACAGAGGTAGGCACATTTTTGTCACTGCAGTCAAATTTGGCGAGGGCGCAAGGACAGATCCAGACAAATTGCGATTCTGAACCCAACAGGATTTGCACTCGGAGAGCTTTTCCCGAGTAACTGTCCCAGCTACATAGAGAGATCCTCACATGACTGCACATTAAACATCAGCATGCCAGTTTTGGCCACCACACCATAAAAACGACGTTGAGACTCTAGAAAGAGTGCAGAGAAGAGCAACCAGGATGATTAGGGGACTGGAGGCTAAAACATAACGATGAATGGTTGCAGGAACTGGGCCTGGCTAGTCTAGTGAAGAGAAGGACCAGGGGAGACAGGATAGCAGTGTTGCAATATTTGAGGGGCTGCCCCAGAGAGGAGGGAGTCAGGCTATTTTCCAAAGCACCTGAAGGCCAGACAAGGAATAATGGATGGAAACTGAGCAAGGAGAGATTCAACCTGGAAATAAGGAGAAATTTTCTGACAGTGAGAACAATCAACCGATGGAACAGAAGTTGCCTTCGGAAGTTGTGGGAGCTTCATCACTGGAAGCTTTCAAGAAGAGACTAGGCTGCCATCTGTCAGGAATGGTGTAGAGTCTCCTGCTTGGGCGGGGGGTTGGACTAGATGACCTACAAGGTCCCTTCCAACTCTTAATCTGTATCTTGATCTGTATGCCTGGCCTTTTTTCCGACTGACAGCTGCCCAGCTTCCCTGCAGTGCCTACACACAGCTGTATGAATGTTGTTCTTTTGTGACCTCTCCTCTTTCTTCTTCATTTCCTAAAGTAAGAGAATGCAAAGAGCTGCAGCTAAGCCAAGCCAAACCAAATGTAGTACAGGATTTGGGGGGAGGGGGGGCTTGTGAGTAACCAGCAGAAGTTTCAATGCAAACTATTATTCAGGCACATTAACTAGATGATAAGGTTGAGATTTGCAGGGGTTATTAATTTACATCCATCATCATAACGGAGCTGTAAAATGAGCCATTAATATTGGAACCTCAGTAAATGGAATGCCACCAACTGATCAGCAAAACGAATAGCAGGATTTTGGGATCCACCCAAAGGAAAACAGCAACTGAGGGTTTTTTTGTTTTTTTTTTACAATAACACTTTTTGCCAAGTTAAAGATTTACTGTAGAGATACTACGTGCAAAACCTGGCTAAGAATAGCTTGATCCAAGCTATCAATTAGTCTGTGCTTCAGTGCATTAGGCCAACTCCAAAAACAGACCCATCAATGATCCATCAAATAAATCGTGGGAAGACAGCCATAATATATGAAGAAGGGTTGAAGGAGTTGGGTTTGGCAAGTCTAAAGAAAAGAAGGACTAGGGGAGACATGATAGCCGTGTTCCAATATCTCAAGGGTTGCCACAAAGAAGAGGGAGTCAAGCTATTCTCCAAAGCACCTGAGGGCAGGACAAGAAGCAATGGGTGCAAACTAATCAAGGAGAGAAGCAACTTAGAACTAGGGAGAAATTTCCTGACAGTTAGAACAATTAACCAGTGGAACTGCTTGCCTCCAGAAGTTGTGAGTGGAAAATTACTTAAGGTTTTAAAGACTGACCAGCCATTTATTCAGAATGTATAAGTTCTTCTATTTGAGCACAGGGTTGGACTAGAAGACCTCCAAGGTCCCGTCCATCTTTTATTCTGTTCTGTTCTGTTCCATTCCGTTCCGTTCCGTTCCATTCCATTCCATTCCATTCCATTCCATTCCATTCTATTCTATTCTATTCTATTCTACTCTACTCTACTCTACTCTACTCTATTATTTTTTCTATTCTATTCTATTCTATTCTATTCTATTCTAGTCTAGTCTAGTCTAGTCTAGTCTAGTCTAGTCTAGTCTAGTCTAGTCTAGTCTAGTCTATTATTTTTTCTATTCTATTCTAGTCTAGTCTAGTCTAGTCTAGTCTAGTCTCTTCTACTCTACTCTACTCTACTCTACTCTACTCTACTCTACTCTACTCTACTCTACTCTACTCTACTCTACTCTATTCATCCAGCACCAAAAGTTATTTGGAAACCCTTCTCACTTCCCAGTACCACAATCCATTTCATGTGCCTCTCTACCATAAAGATGGATAAATCCATATTTTTTTCAGCTCCTTCAGTTGTTTCTATTATAGCTTCACGTCGTTCCATTTTTGCATCTGTGGCAAAAGTTCCTTTTGAAAATTCAAATGCAGACTCACATTCACAGGCGTTTGCACATTTTTTACAAGTAAATTTTTACAGCACAAAGCCGTTTTTAATGCAATTTTCCCTAAGTTATGTTTTTTTTTTTTAATGTAACATTTCCCCAATGGATATATTTTTCTATGCCCAATTTAATGGAAGAACTGCACTACAAAATTGGGAGAACTGTGAACCTCAGAATGTTTAGTTTATTTGTAAATCGTATTAGCCTTTTTTTAAAAAAAAAATTTTGAACTTGGGGATTGCAAAATAGATTAGCATTCATTAAAATGCAAAATGGGTCCATTTTAATTCAGGAAGTGCTTGCTTTGTCTTGAAATTTCAAAACATTTGGGCATTCACAATGGCTTGAACTGAGCATCTGATAAACCTACCCCCTTTCGGGAGACTAATGATAATCTTTTATTCAAACTTGCCTCAAAATCCCTCAAGTCTAGTCTTTTATGATTCTTACATTCTGGGAGCAAAGCTGAAAAAAAATCTGTAGGGGGGCCTAGCAAACCATTTTCAACCGAAGCAAACAAATCTGTCAGGCGTGAAAGATCAAATGTGAAGTTCCAGTTAAACTGCTTTTTTGCTAAATATTTATGAACAGAATAGAATAGAATAGAATAGAATAGAATAGAATAGAATAGAATAGAATAGAATAGAATAGAATAGAATAGGAATGTAGGATAGGATAGGATAAGATGATAGGATAGGATAGGATAGGATAGGATAGGATAGGATAGGATAGGATAGGATAGGATTGGAATGTAGGATAGAATAGAATAGAATAGAATAGAGTAGAGTAGAGTAGAGTAGAGTAGAGTAGAGTAGAGTAGAGTAGAGAGTAGAGTAGAGAAGAGTAGAATAGAATAGAATAGAATAGAATAGATAGAATAGAATAGAATAGAATAGAATAGAATAGAATAGAATAGAATAGAATAACAGAGTTGGCAGGGACCTTGGAGGTCTTCTAGTCCAACCCCCTGCTTAGGCAGGAAACCCTACACCACTTCAGACAGATGGTTATCCAACATCTTCTTAAAAATTTCCAGTGTTGGAGCATCACAACTTCTGGAGGCCAGTTGTTCCACTGTTCTAACTGTCAGGAAATTTCTCCTTAGTTCTAAGTTGCTTCTCTCCCTGAGTAGTTTCCACCCATTGCTTCTTGTCCTTTGGAGAATCTACTCAACTAACACTTAGAGCTTGCTTGGAGTTAGAGACAAGTAAACAGAATTCAAAGGACAATTCAATGGACGTTGGACTTAGTTTGCTCGTGGCTACGTAGGGATACTAGGCTAATCCCTCTTTTAACCCCACCTCCAGGTTCTGTCACTATTTTTTGTACTGAATTCAAGCAAGCCTGCTTAACTAGGTCAGTTGCAAAACCGGAAGCTTCATTCACTCAACATGCTCGGACAACGTTAAGCTTGTTTAATTGTGTGTCTCTGTGTGTATAAACCCAACTTGTTGGTTTCTGATGCAATGTACTTTACAAATTCAGGACGTGGATTAATTCAGTAACCAAGTTTCAGTGTGCTTATAAACTCGGCCAACATATACAGTATTAGCTTAAGGAAGATCTGGATATTATTCATCTTTGATGGAGAGGTCCTTGACTTCTCACCAAAGTCATAGGTTTCGTTTCTTGCCCTGTTGTTACATCCTCCCTCTGGCCTGAGCTGCCAAACACAGAGCCTTGGCTGAGTCTGGATTTGTTACAACATTCCCAAGCCTTCAACCCATTTAACCTCAACAATTTATCTTTTAATAACCCTGCCAACATTATTTCTCATCTCTGCTTCGTGCGGTGTTCTCAGCTCACACTTTGCTCATCAATCCCTTTCTTGTTTCGCCACCTTATTCTCATGACAACACCATAATAGAAGGAGACACTCTGTGTGGCAATTATTTAACTGATGGTGGAGGGTGGAGGGATCCTTGATTCATGCAAATGTACGAAACATTTGGCAGACTCAGCTCCATCCCAAGAACCTGGATTAAGGAGATGCTCGGTTTCCCCACTGAACCCTAAAAGGTAGAATAGAATAGAATAGAATAGAATAGAATAGAATAGAATAGAATAGAATAGAATAGAATAGAATAGAATAGAATAGAATAGAATAGAATAGAATAATAGACTTGGAAGGGACCTTGGAGGTCTTCTAGTCCAACCCCCTGCCTAGGCAGGAAACCCTATATCATTTCTTCTTAAAAACTTCCAGTGTTGGAGCATTTACAACTTCTGGAGGCAAGCAGTTCCACTGATTAATTGTTCTAACTGTCAGGAAATTTCTCCTTAGTTCTAAGTTGCTTCTCTCCTTGATGAGTTCCCATCCGTTGCTTCTTGTCCTGCCCTCAGGTGCTTTGGAGAATAGCTTGACTCCCTCTTCTTTGGGGCAGCCCCTGAGATATTGGAACACTGCTATCATGTCTCCCCTAGTCCTTCTTTTCATTAAACTAGATATACCCAGTTCCTGCAATGTTCTTCATATGTTTTGGCCTCCAGTCCCCTAATCATTTTTTGTTCCTCTTCTCTGCACTCTTTCTAGAGTCTCCACATCTTTTTTACATTGTGGCAACCAAAACTGAATGCAATATTCCAAGTGTGGCCTTACCAAGGCCTTATAAAGTAATATTAACACTTCACAAGATCTTGATTCTATCCCTCTGTTGATGCAGCCCAGAACTGTGTTGGCTTTTTTGGCAGCTGCTGCACACGGCTGGCTCCTATTTCAATGGTTGTCCACTAGGACTCCAAGATCCCTCTCGCGGTTACTACTATTGAGCAAGGTACCAGATATACTGTACCTGTGCCTTTTGTTTTCCTTGCCTAAATGTAGAACCTTACTTCTTTCACCATTGAATTTCATTTTGTTAGATGTTTGTCAGGTAGCTGTGGGGTTTTTCAAGAATTTCTTTTGGTTTCTATCAATATCACGAAGTTACTTTTTTAAAATGGGAGACTACCAACCAGGGCTGAGCTGCTGGGGGTTTTCAGGGATTTGGGAGAACCTCTAGCTAAGATTCTGTGCAGTTCAGAGAACCTCCAAATCCCACTCTTGGCTGGCCCCGCCCACCCCTCCCCTCCCCTCCCCTCCCAAGAATCCCCACGCGGCCTGTTTTGGATGCAGGTAAGTGCAGGGACACATGGTGGCTCGGGAAGGGTGAAAAATGGGCCTACTGGAAGTTCCGGAAATTTACAGCCTCCAGAGGGCCTCCGGAGCCTGGGAAGTCCATTTTCACCCTCCCAGAGGCTCGGGGAAAACCTCTGGAGCCCGGGGAGGGCAAAAACACCCCCCGCCCACCGTAGTGCAGGAGGCTGACTAGGCCACACCCACCACGCCCACGCCCACCCAGCAACTGGGCAGAGAACCCCTTGCTAAAATTTTTGAAGCCCATCCCTGCTTCCGACCAATTTCAACCTTCCATCTGGGGGAAAACTTGAATTCTTCTGCCGACCAACCGCTTGCCAGCTTGGCACCTCAGAAGTTCTACACCCAGGTCAGGTTTCTCACAGGGTCTCCATATTAAAAAAATAAATAAATAAATAACACACCGGTTAAGGCACAGTTGAGATGATGAACGGGACGAAGACACGGGCAAGACGTCTCAAGCAGGCCGAAGAGCAGCTAGGCAGGGACGGAAGAAAGATTGCGTTTCCGCTGAAAGCATTTGGCATGCCTGGCTTTATAAGACCTGATATGTGTTCATTGGACTGTGAAATTATTTAACTTTCTTCGGGTTATGGGCTCAGTTGACAATTGTTAGGATGGTACTACAGTTTAAAGATAACGTGCGGCTGGGTAATTGAAGATCTGGAGCACTGGTGGGACATTAAGAAACAAATGATCTAATCTTAGGAAAAAGCACATCGGGACTTTGCTCGACATCCTAAAACCAGGCCTGTGTGACGAGGATCGCTGAGGATAGCTATTACATCCTTAGACACAGCTTGACTTAGAAATCAAGAGCTCTGGTGGCTCAGCAGACTAAAGCACTGTTATTAACATCCACTTACATCTGCTGCCTGCAATTACTGCAAGTTCGAATCTCGCCAGGCTCAAGGTTGACTCAGCCTTCCATCCTTTCTAAGGTAGGTAAAATGAGGACCCAGATTATGGGGGCAATAAGCTGACTTTGTATAAATATACAAAAGTATGAAGGCTATTGCTTAGCGCATTGTAAGCCGCCCTGAGTCTCCGGAGAAGGGCGGCATATAAATCAAATTAAAAAAAAAAATCTCTAGTGTGTTTCCGATGGCTACATCAGTGGTCGGTTGCTACCGGTTCACCCCAGTTCGGGAGAACCGGTAGTAACGGTGGTGGGAGGCTCCGCCCACCCGCCTGAATGTCATCAAAAATGCTCTGCGCATGCACAGAAGCTTCTGCACATGTGTGGGAGTGGCACGCATGCTTGCTTCACTCACACTTGCGCACGCGAGCAAACTGGTAGCAAAGGTAAGTGAAACCCACCACTGGCCTACGTGGTTGGGATGCCCACAACTGCCCTCTCGTGTTGCATAGACGGAAAGTCGTTGTTGTCCAATGAAATCCTCCAGATGTTTATCCTACGCTTCTGCCCTTGATTCAAAATTCTGCCCTTGGCAAAAAAAAAAATGCCCTGATGGTGGATCTAGGCTGAAACTTCCTTCGACCTCAATGGAAAATCAGTCTGTTTCCTCAAAAGCATGCTTCTAGAATTAATCTTTGGGGTTATGGAAAACATTCTCGCCTCACAATCAGGAGGCTGTGAGTTCGATCCTAGTAGAGGCAGATATTTTTCTCTCTGAGCACAACGAGAATATATCTGCCGAACAAAACTCCAGATTGGCAACAGGAAGGGCATCCAGCTAGTAAAACACCCTGCTAGCTCCATTCAGTTGCTCAGACTCCACCCCACAAAGGATTATGGAGTCGTTTGTCAGACTTCGATGCTATCTCAAAATAAATGAATTTCCATCTTTAAGGAAATCTTCTCTTTATTCGAGCACAGCAACCGGATCATGACTCGATGCGGACAAGACTGACCTTTTGCCCCCCCAATCCCTCACTTTTCGATCCCCAATTCTCTGCTTCTCATTGGCTATCTTCCAAGTCACTCTCCTGACTTCTTGCCTCGCCATTTCACAGGAATGTTCCCACTCCCCTCTTCATTTCCACGGAGACCGAGCTTCAAAGGGATTTAGCAGGCAAAAGTCCAGGGCTTATCTCCCCTTCTATGTCAGCGCTGAGATGCTGACATCGTTAAGATGTTATGACATCATTCATATTTCCACAAACCCCCCCCATAAGGATCAGGGGAAAGGAAAGATTTCTGATTTTCATTTCACAGCAGTAAAATGGGCGCATTTGCAACTAAGAATAAATACCTTTGGGGGATGCGATGTTACAGAGGCAAACCACTTTTGGAAAGAAAAAAAAATTAAAGCACTTAATGCTCGTTGTGCAATTACGGGAAAGAGGAAGGGGGTGGCAAGAAATGGTGTTTGTGTACCTGTCTGAAATAATGATGACTTGCTGTTCCTTCGAAGAGTTGGTTTAAGTGCCTTTACCAAGCAGACAACAATATTTCATTTTTCTCTCCAGAGATGAGATAATGGAATGAGGGTTGGGCAAAGCCGCTGAAGGTCAAGGAATCCGAGTAGCTTCCCAGGGCAAGAATCCTAAGACAGACATCTCTGACAGAAGGCTCCCCTGCGTGGGTTTGAAAACTTCGAAGGAAAAGTTACTGACCGTCGCTCTGGGTCATTGGTTCCGATGTGAAGCAATAGCGCTTAGACTTATATACCGCTTCACAGTGCTTTACAGTCCTCTCTAAGCAGTTTACAGAGTCAATCTATTGTCCTCAACAATCTGGGTCCTCATTTTACCCACCTCGGAAGAGTGGAGGGCTGAGTCAACCTTGAGCTGGCCAGAATTGAACTCCTGGCTGTGGGCAGAGTTAGCCTGCAACACTGCATCCTAACCAGTGTGCCATCACAGAAGGAAGGAAGGAAAGAAGGAAGGGAGGGAAGGAGGGAGGAAAGGAGGGAGGGAGGGTGGGTGGAGTTGCAGTTTGTCAACAGAAAAAAAGCCCAGAAGCTTGTGAATGAGATTTCACAGAACCAGGGCTGCAGAAGAACTTAGTTTACGTAGGTAAAACCTGGCTAGAAAGAATATGCACATAAAAGCCTACGAAAAACAAAAAGACACATTGTACCTTTACAGGGGGAATATCTGAGAAGTGGGTGTGGCTCACTGACGACGCCTTAAAAGGCAGAAATAGCTATCTGAGTCTCCCAGAGAGCAACACAGAGTTGCAGTTTGTCAACAGAAAAAAAGCCCTGTAGGACTCGGGGCGGCTTACACAATAAAAGAACATGATAAAATACTAAAACCAAAAACCAAGTTAAAATCCCCACAATTTAAAATCACACAGCCGATCAGGGGATTTGCCGAAAGAGCCATGTCTTCAGGTCAGCGCGGAAAGTGCGAAGGTCAGGAGCTGTCCGGAATCCAGGCTGGTGTCTTCGGCTTCGTGCTTCTAGGAACAATGTGTGTGATCGCAGCTGTTTCTTCCTTTTAACTGCCAGTGGGGGTGTGAACTGATTGGGTGGGAGCTTGGCTGTGTTCTGATTGGGTGGAGGTGTATTCTGATTGGTTGGGGCTTTGGCTGTGCTATGATTGGATGGGGGGTTGGCTGTGCTCTGATTGGCTGGGTTTGTGTTCTGTATAGATAGATAGATAGATAGATAGATAGATAGATAGATAGATAGATAGATAGATAGATAGATAGAGACATCTTCCATGTTGGATGCATTTATTATTAAGGGGGGGTTTCAAAACATTTCAGCAGCACCCTCCCCACCCCAAAGTAAATTTCCCCCAATTTGGTTTCCTTGGATCCATCTCTATTGGAGACAGTGGTGGGATTCTGCCCAGCAGTGAAATCCACATTTTTTTACTACCGGTTCTGTGGGCGTGGCTTGGTGGGCATGG
Organism: Pantherophis guttatus; assembly: GCF_029531705.1. The sequence goes on along the minus strand of NW_026844048.1, from coordinate 18,869,992 downwards.
CAGGGGAAGGATACTGCAAAATCTCCATTCCCACCCCACTCCTGGGGGAAGGATATTGCAAAATTTCCATTCCCACCCCACTCTGTGGTGGTATTTGCCAGTTCTCCGAACTACTCGAAATTTCCGCTACCGGTTCTCCAGAACCTGTCAGAACCTGCTAGGATTTCACCCCCGATCCTGCCATTTTAACAACCGGTTCGGTGATTGCATGCTTCGCTGCGCGTCCGTGCGTGCACAGTTTTACGATAACTTACCTTCCGCATTACTGCTGGGGAGTAACACAGCTGAGGCGCGGCAATCCGCTCTGCCGCGCGAATCAGCTGAGAAGATATAGGTCAGTAAAGTGCAGGGAAGGGCGGGAGGGCCCACCTGTTAGTCGGAGCAAACCGGTTCGCTCCCAGCTGATCGTCGGAGCTACCGGTTCTCCCAAACCGGTCCAAACCGGTAGAATCCCACCCCTGATTGGAGAGCAACCGTCCCAGTTGAGAGTAAACTTGTGTTTATGTAGTAACTCTACATGAGCCCTTCCCTCAACTGGGACGGTTGCTCTCTAATAGAGATGGATCCAAGCATACCAAAATGGAGGAAGTCTACTTTGGGGAGGGAGGGGGCTGCTCTGTTCTAAACCTGATGCCCTTTCAAATGTTTTGAACCCCCCCCTCTTGATAATAAATGCATCCAGCACAGAAGACGTAGGCCCCCCCCTGCATCGGGAGTGGATGCCGAACCGACATTCCTTCTTCTGCAGACTCTCTCTCTCTCTCGACGCTTATGTAATGACCCGTCTTCTTTCGGTGCCAGAACGGTAGTGACAGCTGTAATAATAGCAATAAAATTTGCCGGGTTGATTTGAGCTGCGCTGTAATTACTGCATGATTACCGTATTCTTACCGCAGCCCATACCAACAAAAACAACTACTACAATTCCTCCGCCGTCATTGGCAGAGTTCGTCTCGTGCGTGCTCTGTGCCCCCTTCAGGATATTGCCTGCATCGGCGCTGGCTGGGTTTCAGCTGCCGATGATGTCCATCAGACACAGATTCTGAATTGCTTCTGGGGGCCACAGAATGTGACTCAGGGCTTCGGCACATACAAAGCAGATTGTTTGTAGAAAAAAGATGTTGAGACTCTAGAAAGAGTGCAGAGAAGAGCAACCAAGATGATTAGGGGACTGAAGGCTAAAACATACGATGAACGGTTGCAGGAACTGGGCATGGCTAGTCTAGTGAAGAGAAGGACCAGGGGAGACATGATAGCATCTTCCAATATTTGAGGGGCTTCCACAGAGAGGAGGGGGGTCAGGCTATTTTCCAAAGCACCTGAAGGCCAGATAAGGAATAAAGGATGGAAACTGATCAAGGAGAGATTCAACCTGGAAATAAGGAGAAATTTTCTGACAGTGAGAGCAATTGGCCAGTGGAACAGAAGTTGCCTTTGGAAGTTGTGGGAGCTTCATCCCTGGAGGCTTTCAAGAAGAGACTGGACTGCCATCTTTCAGGAATGGTGTTGGGGTCTCCTGCTTGGGCGGAGGGTTGGACTAAATGACCTACACGATCCCTTCCAACTCCTTTAATCTGAATTTATCTAAGATGATCAAAGGCCTGGAGACTAAAACATATGATGAACAATTGCAGGAACTGGGCATGGCTAGTCTAGTGAAGAGAAGGACCAGGGGAGACAGGATAGCAGTCTTCCAATATTTGAGGGGCTGCCACAGAGAGGAGGGGGTCAAGCTATTTTCCAAAGCACCCGAAGGCCAGAGAAGGAATAATGGATGGAAACTGAGCAAGGAGAGATTCAACCTGGAAATAAGGAGAAATTTTCTGACAGTGAGAGCAATCGGCCAGTGGAAGAGAAGTTGCCTTCAGAAGTTGTGGGAGCTTCATCACTGGAGGCTTTCAAGAAGAGACTGGACTGCCAGAAATGGGGTAGGGTCTCCTGCTTGGGTGGGGGGTTGGACTAGATGACCTACAAGGTCCCTTCCAACTCTGTTAATCTGTTACAGAAACCTGGTCCAGGCCCTCTTAAAAAAAAAATTAAACGTTCCTTCCGTTTAACAAATCAAATGTAGAAATGAAGATATCTACTGCCTGTAGACTGCCACGCTCACAGCGTTCCCAGTTGGAAAGTATTTGCTTTATGAATAAGCAATTTACCTTCATCGTTCATTATGTCAGAGTACAATTAACAACTAGAACTCTGCCATGTTTTCAAATACTTGACAACCGATATTAATTTTGGTGGTTTCCAAAGTTACTCGGTGAAATCTGCAAAATTCCAATTACAGGCCAGTTGTTCGACACCAGCAGAGAGCTTAACAAATAGAGGAAATTTACATTTACAGTGATAATATAAACCAATTTGGATCTGCTTAGTTGATTTCACAAAGCCAACTGATTTCTTTGTTCAAATTCTTTGAAAGGGCCTCACGCTTAACAAGGGAACGGTTCAATCCAATGTCTGTTAGAAGGAAGCCGAAGGTGTTTCGGTGGTCATTACGCTCAAAATAAGTGTATATAAAAATTAATTTTAAAAAAATTGAGATGGCAAATCTCCAGTGACTTCGTGGGGACATAAATCCTATCTGAGCTTTTTAATTAACTTCAGTGAAATTCAGGGCACATAATAGGGCTGGGAAGCTCTCTGCTTTCAAAGACTACAAGGAGAAGCATATTCTTGTGTGTCTGTGTGTGCTGCATTTGTGGAGAGAAGCTTTACAACCTGGAAAAGACACAACTTTTGTAGAGAGCTGCCAACATGAAGGACTGGATCTGGATGGGATCCCTGATTAGGATTTAGAAGAAAAGCATAAGTTGATTTAGCCTTGATCAAGATTCCCCAGAAGTTTGGCAGACACAATTCAGCTAAAAAAGATGTGCTTAGCACTAAATCTATAGCTTACAGATGCCTTACTTAGAAGTAAGTCCCACTGCAGTCAAAAGGATTTAATCCAGTGGTGAAATCCCTTTTTTTTTTTTACTACCGGTTCTGTGGGGGTGCCTTGGTGGGCGTGGTGTGGCTTGGTGGATGTGGCTTGGTGTGCATGGCAGGGGAAGGCTACTGCAAAATCCTCATTCCCACTCTACTCCAGGGGGAAGGATACTACAAACTCTCCATTCCCACCCCACTCCAGGGGAAGGATACTGCAAAATCCGCATTCCCTCTCCACTCCAGGGAAGAATACTGCAAAATCCCCATTCCCTCCCCACTCCTGGGGGAAGGATATTGCAAAATCTCCATTCCCACCCCACTCCTGGGAAAAGGATACTGCAAAATCCCCATTCCCTCCCCACTCCAGGGTAAAAAATACTGCAAAATCCCCATTCCCACCCCACTCCTGGGGAAAAGATACTGCAAAATCTCCATTCCCACCCCACTCCAGGGGAAGGATACTGCAAAATCCCCATTCCCTCCCACCCCACTCCAGGGGAAGGATACTGCAAAATCCCCATTCCCTCCCCACTCCTGGGGAAAGGATACTGCAAAATCCCCATTCCCTCCCCACTCCAGGGTAAAAATACTGCAAAATCCCCATTCCCACCCCACTCCTGGGGAAAAGATACTGCAAAATCTCCATTCCCACCCCACTCCCGGGGAAAGGATACTGCAAAATCTCCATTCCCACCCCACTCTGGGGCCAGCCAGAGATGGTATTTGCCGCTTCTCCGAACTGCTCAAAATTTCCGCTACCGGTTCTCCAGAACCTGTCAAAATCTGCTGGATTTCACCCCTGGTTTAATCCCATCTTATTTTGGCCCTAACAGAAGAGAGTATTTGTAGCACAGGATCGAAATGTGGGGGTTCTTGATTCTCTTTGAACTTGGTCGTTTTCTTACAGACGTTTCATTACCCAAGTAGGTAACATCTTCAGTGCTACTAGGTGGGGTTTGCTCCCTGTTTATACAGTATATAAATGGCTTGCCCTGTGGGAGAGCTCTGGTTTCTTCTGGATAATTCTGTACTGGAGCATTGTTTACTGCCTGAATCTCGGTCTAGTATTAATCCTGAGGTAAATTTATGCTTAACTAGGTTTTGATGGCTGGTGAGTGCGCGTTTTGATCTTTCTGTTTGTGTTCTGGTTTTTTGATTGTCTCTTTTGAATGGCGAAGAGAGCAAACCCCACTCCCTTCTAACACTCATGATGTTACCTAGATGGGCAATGAAACGTCGCAAGAAAACAACCAAGCTCAGAGACCATCAAGGACCCCAGAGTTATTTTGGTCTGGTGGACACAGTTATTTTGGTCTGGACTCTGGAAAGTTGAAGAATGTGGTGGACGCCATGATACCATGGTTGCCCCAAAATGGCTGCTGGAGAAGGCATGATGGGTGATCTACTGTTAGAATCAAGATACTGGTAAACATTCTTGCTTCGAAATATATATATTCAAGCAATGATGAGCTACAAACATGTCGGGAGCAACACTTTCATGTCCCGGGATATGTAAAGAGCTTCCAAGTCCTCCTTAAGGTACTGATTTATCTACTCGCAGTTGATGACTTTCGAACTGCTGGGTGAGCAGGAGCTGGAGCGTGTGATGGGAGCTCACCCTGTCCCGCAGCAGCAACCGGGTCTCAAACACGAGCCTGCCAATCGCCATCCTAACCTCGTGAGCCACTGAATTTCTCAAGGCATTTATGGAAAACTCCTGCCACGTAAAGCAATTGGAAAACGAAGAGTGGATGATATGCCCTCCTCACCACTCCCCCAATCTTGTCCCCAAAAACAAAATCCAAACTAGATGTCATTTAGCGTCAGTTCTCAGGCTGTTGCTGCCCTGGTTTTGTGTGAAATGAAGCCTAATGGCTAAAGAAAGATTAATCACGAGCCCCATTTGCTTTCTAAGCGATTTCTCAGCTGAGCACACTGAGTGGGCAGAATAAGGCACGTCCAAAATATCGGTGCCTTTCCTTCCCACACTCCCATCTCTGAGCTATTAAGGTAAAAAGGTAAAGGTAAAGGTTCCCCTCATACATACGTGCTAGTCGTTCCCGACTCTAGGGGGCGGTGCTCATCTCCGTTTCAAAGCCGAAGAGCCAGCGCTGTCCAAGACGTCTCCGTGGTCATGTGGCTGGCATGACTCAACGCCAAAGGCGCACGGAGCGCTGTTCCCTTCCCACCAAAGGTGGTCCCTATTTTTCTACCTGCATTTTTTACCTGCTTTCGAACTGCTAGGTTGGCAGAAGCTGGGCAAGTCACGGGAGCTCACCCTTTACACAGCACTAGGGATTCGAACCGCTGAACTGCCCATCTTTCGATCGACAAGCTCGGCATCTTAGCCACTGAGCCCGCGTCCCTTTTAGATATATATATTTTTGAGACATTAAAGGAAATGTCAAATCATTGAATTAAAACGAACTTCTGGTTATTATTCCTGGCAGTTCTCTTTTTAGACTTTCAACACGCTGTCAGCTCCCTCGGCAACATTCTGGGAACATCGCCCTAGGTTCTTTTATTTTTATTTACTTATTTATTTATTTTAATTTCGGGACTGGAATTTGCGGGCTCTTCGAAGGCTTACATCCCTGCAACTCCATTTCCTTTTCCAATTTCTCCAGCTCCCGGTCTGCCCCCCGAGGAATCCTGATGCATTAAATCAGTAGCCATCCTATTAGAAATGCTGATTGCCACTTATCAGGCAATGGAGTTCAGCCAGTTACTGGAATTGGCTGAAGGGTTTTTAAGAATATATTTAGCTGCGGTGCTTTTTCTTAAAGGAAAACAAAAATTCTTTTTCCTTTCCCACCCCCTCCTCAAACCGCCTGAGAGAAGCATATACTGAAAACTACCATATGGTAATAAACCAGTGGGGAAATGTAAAATTTGTTACTACCGGTTCTGTGGGCGTGGCTTGGTGGGGTGGGTGGGTAATGTGACTGGGTGGGCGTGGCCAACTTTTTTTTTTTTACTTTTAAAAACATTTTTTTCTACAACCTTAAGAGGTTGCAGAAAAAAATGCTTTTAAAAGCCTCTGACGATCAGGCAACTCAGCTGGGATCGTCAGAGGCTTTTAAAAGCATTTTTTTCCTACAACCTTAAGAGGTTGCAGGAAAAAACGGCTTTTAAAAGCCTCTGACGATCCCAGCTGAGCCGCGCGATCATCAGAGGCTTTTTTTTTTTACTTTTAAAAGCATTTTTTCTACAAACCTCTTAAGTTTGTAGAAAAAAATGCTTTTAAAAGCCTCTGACGATCCCAGCTGAGTTCTCCGAACCACCCGCCGCTATCGCTACCGGATCAGGCGATCAGATCTGAACCGAGAGCATTTTTTCACCCCTGTAATAAACTAAGTTTTACCAAGCCAAAATGCAAGTCGCTTACTCTTGGCTTAGCTTGTGGCATGAAGCTAATTATTTCAGTATATAAAGTATGGTTTGAGGCTTAGCGTGAGGTATTAAATGGGATGCTGTAATTAGCTGAACAAATCATGGCTGAAACCAAGCCATGATTTAGCACAAAATATGCTAGTTTGGTCTATCGTGCAGAGCCCTCTCTGTGGGCACGCGTGCCAGAAGAGCTTCTGGTTCCTGGTGTGCATATGTGCACTGGCCAGCTGATCTAAAAAACAGCCTGGAAAAGGGCATGGAAACAGACTGAAAATGGCCTGAAAACGGCCTGAAAACAGCAAAAAAAACTGACCAAAATTTAAGGCACCAGATTAGAAACCAGGAGACTGTGAATTCTAATCCTGCCTTAGGCATGCAAGCCAGCTGGGCGACTTTGGGCCAATCACCAAGAGATGGTGAGTTCTAGTCTCACCTTAGGAACGAAAGCCAGTTCGATGCCTTTGGGTCAAACGCCAGGAGACGGTGAGTTCTAGTTCCATTTTCAACATGGAAGCTAGCTGGGTGACTTTGGGACAGTCACTCTCTCTCAGCCCAACCCAACTGAAAGGGCTGTTGTAGGAAAAATAGGAGGAGGAAACAGTGTTAGGTATGCTTGATTTCTTGAATTATTTATAAAAAATAAAAAAGCAAAATATAAATTATCATCATTTAATGACCCCATAATCCCTTGCGGGGTGGAGTCTGAGCAACTGGATGGAGCTAGCAAAACGTTTTAATGGCCGGATGCCCTTCCTGTCACCAATGTGGAGTTTCGTTCAGCAGATATATTCTCATTGTGCCCAGAGAGAGAAATATCTGCCTCTACCTAGGATCGAACTCACAGCCTCCTGATTGTGAGGTGAGAGCTCCACCTCTAGGCCACCGCACCACTCAAAAAAAGCAAAATATAAATAAAATCAATAAAATATGGGTCAATCTAGATCAGTGGTGGGATTCAAACATTTTTAACTACCGGTTCTGTGGGCATGGCTTGGTGGGTGTGGCAAGGGAAGGATACTGTAAAATCTCCATTCCCTCCCCACTCCAGGGGAAAGATACTGTAAAATCTCCATTTCCACCCCACTCCAGGGGAAGGACACTATAAAATCTCCATTCCCTCCCCACTCCAGGGGAAGGACACTGTAAAATCTCCATTCCCTCCCCACTCCAGGGGGAAGGATACTGCAAAATCCCCATTTCCTCCCGATCAGCTGGGACTCTGGAAGGCAGAGAATAGATGGGGGAGAGGCCAGCCAGAGGTGGTATTTGCCGATTCTCCAAACTACTCAAAATTTCCACTACAGATTCTCCAGAAAACCTGCTGAAACCCACCTCTTGTCAAGTTTCCGAAAGATGCCCTAATTAATTTATGAGCCATGATCCAAACTTCAAAGGAAATATAGTGATTTATTAGGAGCACCATTCCGGCAATACTCGGATGCAGTTAGGACTGATCCTACGTAGATTTACGTTCCCCTATGACCCTGTCTCTCCCCTCCTCTCTGGCCATGTCATAAATCACATTCTCCAATTAACCACTTTGGCTGGCTGTGAAACCTAACACCCTCCTTCTGAGTGCGGTCAGAAAGAATGTATGGAATTCACTTCAGTTCTCCCTCCCTCCTGCTCATGGCAACTTGAAAGCTTTGCAAGTTGACATCTCTGATCTAGATGTCTTGTTATTAATCAGTCCCGTTGAGATAAACAGGGTATACATTCAGATTGGCATTTTGGCTTAGACCAAGGCACAAACCCACCCAATGATAGATCATTCAATAAAGCTAACCCTAACAACGATTTAAGGTTACATGCAAAACAGGTCACTGACTCGGCGAGCCAAATAGTTGCTTCAACCCTTCTTAGCTGCTTCTCCGAGTTAGAGGTAGCAAAATATAGGCAAACCAACGCAATCTCGGCTTGACACTCGCTCCTTGTTTTCGCATTAAGTAAACTTACATTTGTTATTACCTGGAGTTATTAATAAACATTTAAAAGACACCAAGATAAATTGTGCAGGTACCGCTTCCCCCCCGCCCCAGCGCATTTGTGAAGTTTCCATAATTAAAAATAAATCTTGACGGCTAGGAATAGCGCACTGCACGCAGGAGAATGTGAAGGCGTTCAGGTGAAGCAAAGAAGCCTCTTCTGGGGAGGGGAAGCAGTAGGAAGGATTCTCCATCGGAGAAAAATTCAGGGGTTGTGAGTTCTAATCCTGCCTTAGGCATGAAAGCCAGCTGGGTGACTTTGGGCCAATCACCAGGAGATGGTGAGTTCCAGTCCTGCCTTAGGCATGAAAGCCAGGTGAGAAACTTTGAGCCAATGAACCAGGAGATTGTGAGTTCTAGTTCTGCCTTAGGAATGAAAGCCAGCTGGGTGACTTTGGGCCAATCACCAGGAGATGGTGAGTTCTAGTCTCATCTTAAGCATGAAAGCCGGGTGGAAGATTTTGAGTTTATCACCAGGAGACTAGGAGTTCTAGTCTCATCTTAAGCATGAAAGCCGGGTGGAAGATTTTGAGTTTATCACCAGGAGACTGGGAGTTCTAGTCTCATCTTAAGCATGAAAGCCAGCTGAGTAACTTTGGGCCAATCTCTCTCTCTCAGCCTAATTCACCTCAGATTGTTGTTGTTATGGGGAAAATAAGAGGAAGAAGGAACATTAGATATGTTTGCCACCTTGAATTATTTATAAAAAAACAATAAAAAGGTAGGATAACAATAAATTAAAATAATAAAACCAGTGAGAATTTACAGATAATGGATGGAAAGGGGGAAGGCCCAGAGCTTTAGCCCAGAATAAAAACTAAGCTTTTATGAGACGGATGCTCTATGATGCAGCATAGTTTCCTACGAAACGCTACTGTGGGGAATTGTGGGAAAGTTCAAAATGGCAGCTTTCCAAAGGCTAGGAACTAAGCTCCAGGAAAGCCTTTGGAGCCTGGGGAGGGCGAAACTGCCTCTCCCACCGTAGTGCAGGAGGCCGAGTAGGCCAAATCCCCAAGGCCACGCCTGTTGTGACCTAGGCCCAAGTATTATCAGACGCAATAAGTTCTAAACAAACAGATTTTTATTAGAACAGCTGAGAATTAACTCATTCTCAGCGTAGACCAAACTCATTCAAAACAAATTCTTCATAACACAATTCCCTACGCACGGTCACTCAAGCACTCGTCACTTCCCGCCTGGACTACTGCAATGCTCTCTACATGGGGCTCCCCTTGGGGTGCACCCGGAGGCTGCAGTTGGTCCAGAATGCGGCCGCGCGGGGGATTATGGGAGCGACGGGGCGTTCACATATAACACCTGTCCTGCGCGAGCTGCACTGGCTTCCTGTGGTCTTCCGGGTGCGCTTCAAGGTGTTGGTGACCACCTTTAAAGCGCTCCATGGCTTAGGGCCGGGGTATTTGTGAGACCGCCTTCTGCCGCCAATAGCTTCCCACCGGCCAGTATGCTCGCACAGAGAAGGCCTCCTCAGGGTGCCGTCGGCCAGGCAGTGCCCTCTGCAATGACCTGCCCCTGAGATACGCATGATATCAGACCTCCGGACTTTTCGTTGGGCCCTGAAGACACACTTGTTCCATCTAGCTGGCTTGATCCCATCCTCTTAGTTTTTTTAATCGAATTCGGTTTTAATTGGGTTGTTTTAAATTCGGGCCAAAACTATTTAATTTTTTTTTTAAATGTTTTTAAATTTTATTTGCTATGTTTTATTTTGGCTGTACACCGCCCTGAGTCCCGCAGGAGAAGGGTGGTATAGAAATATAATTAAATAAATAAATAAATAAATTCAAAACAAATTCTTCATAACACAATTCTTCAGCCTTATCACCAACCTTGGTCTACTTTGGCAACCTGCCGAAGGCTTTTCTTAGCAAAAGTTCAGAAGCAGAAGACACCGCCTTACTCCCGAGTCGTCCTTTTTGCTTTAGCTGCTCTTGCCTTCTGGCAGCTCTTCGCATGTGTGCACTAGGAACAGGCTCCTGCTGTTCCTCTGCCTCTCTGCTGTCAGCCTCTGGAGGCTCAGGAGTTCGCACATCACTCCCCGATGGCCCTGGCCCCATCTCTGCCTCCGACGCAGAGCCCTCATCCAGGCCTTCCCCAGCCTCCAGGACCGACCCCTGTTCTTCCTCAGCCTCCTCACTGTCTGACTCCGCTGTCAGCTCCGCAGGCTGCTGGCGGACCACAACAACGCCACCCAGGGCAAATTTTTCAATCCCACCCCGGTGTCATCTTTATATTCAATCTTTACATTATTCATGTTGTCTTGTATTCTTGCATGGACTGCACCAGCATAGGCTAAATCAATTTCGTTGCATACATGATGTACAATGACAATAAAGGTTTTGAACTTGACTTTTTTTTCCCATACCTCTCCTGATGTCTTCCCTACCTCCTGACAGCCCCTCGGATGCTGAATTAAGTAGAAATGATGTGGGCTGGAGTTGAATTGTATGATTTCTGGCTCTTTGAGCTCTTCTTAGCATTTATAGGCAAGCTGGAGGCTGAAACTATGGACAGACTCCATCCTAACCCACTAAGTGATTTGTCTGGGCTTCACAAGTCGTCGTGCGTTTTAAATCATGGTTCTCGGTTAGCACATTTTTTTAATGAATCCAGTCAGTTATAGTTTATTCAATAACTCATGCTTATGGGAGCCATTTAGCAGAGGTTGTGAGGGAAATCCATACTTTTGAACGGAATGAAGTCGAAATGGAGGACGGTGAGCCTTTTTCAATGGTGCTCCAGCCAAAGGAATAAAATAGAAATCCAGAGTCAAAATGTTCTAGCTTAATTCTTTGCTTGTCCTGCTAGTTTTCTATTGGTGGGGAATTGTGTGCACAAGACTGTGAGTTCAAATTCTGCCTTGGTCACAAACGTTGGTTGGGTAACTGGACCAATCACCAGGAGACGGTGAGTTCTGGTCCCGCCTTAGGCATGAAAGCTGGTTGGGTGACTTTTGGACCAATCACCAGGAGATTGTGAGTTCTGATCCCGCCTTAGGCATGAAAGCTGGCTGGGTGACTTTAGGCCAATCACCAGGAGACAGTGAGTTCTGTCCCGCCTTAGGCATGAAGCTGGTTGGGTGACTTTGGACCAATCACCAGGAGACTGTGAGTTCTGATCCCGCCTTAGGCATGAAAGCTGGTTGGGTGAACTTTGGACCAATCACCAGGAGACTGTGAGTTCTGATCCCGCCTTAGGCATGAAAGCTGGCTGGATGACTTTAGGCCAATCACCAGGAGACGGTGAGTTCTGGTCCCGCCTTAGGCATGAAAGCTGGTTGGGTGACTTTGGACCAATCACCAGGAGACTGTGAGTTCTGATCCCGCCTTAGGCATGAAAGCTGGTGGGTGACTTTGGACCAATCACCAGGAGACTGTGAGTTCTGATCCCGCCTTACGCATGAAAGCTGGCTGGGTGACTTTGGACCAATCACCAGGAGACTGTGAGTTCTGATCCCGCCTTAGGCATGAAAGCTGGTTGGGTGACTTTGGACCAATCACCAGGAGACTGTGAGTTCTGATCCCGCCTTAGGCATGAAAGCTGGCTGGGTGACTTTGGACCAGTCCTTCTCTCAACCCCACCTACCTCAAAGGGTTGTTTTTGTGGGGAAATTAGGAAAGTATATTAGGTGTGTTTGCCACCTTGAGTTGCTTTAAAAAAAATAATAAAGGTGGGATATAAAATAACTAACTAACGAACCAACCAACTAACTAACTAGCTCTCCTCCTGCAGTGTCTTCAACCTCTGTAGCAATGGTGAAATCCAGCAGGTTCTGACAGGTTCTGGAGAACTAGTAGCAGAAATTTTGAGCAATTCGGAGAACCGGCAAATACCACCTCTGGCTGGCCCCCGAGTGGGGTAGGAATGGGGATTTTGCAGTATCCTTCCCCTGCCATGCCCACCAAGCCACGCCCACCAAGCCACACCACACCTACCAAGCCACGCCCACAGAACCAGTAGTAAAAAAATTTGGATTTCACTACTGTAGTCATCTAACACTTAATTTTGCTGGAAGGCAGAGCAAGTGCCTATGAAGGAGAGGGGAGAGGAAAGGAGAAAATACCCTCTAAAGTTGGAATTGGAAAGAGGGAGGGGCATTCATTGGATGGAACAGCAGCGATGGAGGACTCCCAGAAGACCTGAAGGATGGTCAGCAGACATCCTTCCTGTGGTTGGGCGAGAGCAGAATTCAGCCAGACAGAAAAATAATTACTGGGGGGGGCAGGAAGGGGGGAGTTGATTGGGTGTCCCCCTCCCCACTTTCTTCTCTATAATAACTGCACAGTAATTAGTTTCACAATTTTGCTGCTATACTTTATAATAGCCTCCATTAAAGTTATGGGTTTTTTTTAAGGCAGTAATGGCTTACAGAGTAATTAATGAGGATGAACTTTATTGCTACTTTTTATTGGGTGGGGGTTGCCCATTCTTCTCTCTTTATCTCCCTCCCTCCCTCCCTCCCTGTCTTTCTTTCTTTCTTTCTTTCTTTCTTTCTTTCTTTCTTTCTTTCTTTCTTTCTTTCTTTCTTTCTTTCTTTCTTTCTTTCTTTCTTCCTTTCTTTCTTTCTTTCTTTCTTTCCCCCTCTGTTTCTTTCTCCCTCTTTTTCCTTCTCTGTTTCTCTCACTCCCGCTCCTTCTCCCTCCCTCTCCCTCTCCCCCCTCTCTCTCACACACACAAACACCTTTTCCAAACTGTTTTCCTCTAACCGAAAATCCTTAGCCCCTTTCCTATAATATTAATCTTCCCACTTTTTACTAACAGCCCCCTCCCAAAATTTAGCTTATGAGAAGATAGACAGGACGAAGTTTTCGTTTCCCTCCCATAAACACTCAGGGGAGAGGGACGGTGTAAAAATTGGATACGTCGATAAGATAAAAGATAATAGTAGAACTCGACACCTTCCATGAAATGAGCTAATAGGTGACTTTTAAACCTGCTAAGGAGGAAATATTTATTCGTACAGCACGAAATCCCGTATGTGAAATTTCCTGCCACGAAATTTGGTGTGGGCGAAGGGGTGAGATAGCTTCAAAAGGGCCTTGGCGATTTTAAGACGTGTTGGGGGCCTCTTCTTCTCGTTCTTAGTTAGAGAAAATCTTTCTTTCTCCCGGAGAAATTTAGTGAAACCATCCCCCAAAATTTCTCGCCTTACCAGTCCAACGAAGAAATTTGCAAGACCCTTCAGGCCAGCTCTAAAATAAGTACCGTATTTTTCAGACTATAAGACGCACTTCCCACCCCCCACCCCCCAAAAAAGTGGGTGGAAATGTCTGTGCGTCTTATAGACCAAATATGGCCTCCCAAACCTTCAGCAAGTCACGTTTTCAACCTCCCCGGCCCCCAGAAGCTCTCTGCGGGCCAAAAATGGGTGTGTTTTTGGCAAAAAAGGGATGCGCAGAGAGTTTGGGAGACCTGTTTTTGGCCTGCAAAGTGCTTCTGGGGGCCAGGAAGGGTGAAAACGCAATGCGCGGAACCAAAAACTATTTTGTTCCCCCTTGTTTTTCTCCGTTAAATCTAGGTGCGCCTTATAGTTTGAAAAATACGGTATCTCACTTTTCTGAAGGACAAACCCCCTCCCCCCAAATTCGACTGTCGTTGATTTTTTTTTAAAAAAAGGATGATTTGAATGGATCCTAGTGGGCAGTGCTGGATTTTACATATCCCCCCCCCTAGTGCAGCGGTCTCCAACCTTGGCAACTTTAAGCCTGGCGGACTTCAACTCCCAGAATTCCCTAGCCAGCTCTGCAGGTAGTTTGGAGAACCGGTAGCAATGGCAGCACAAGGCTCCGCCCACCCACCCGGTCATCATTGGTTAAATCACCCTCTGTGCATGCGCCAGTGGTGGGTTCCTCCCGGTTCGGCCGAGCTGGTAGCGGTGACGATATGACGTCATTGAACCGGTTCTCTTTGTTCGGGAGCTGGGGGGCCCCGCCCCCCCCGCGTTATTCTTACCTTTTATTTGGCCCCACCCCCAATCTATTGCTGCCTCCTGAGTCCCAGCTGATCGGCTAGAAGGAAAAAAACTGTTTAAACTCTTGCTGCGGGGCTTCAAAGGGCCGCCCTACAGCTGATCAGTGTTAAAAGGCAGTGTAGTGGTAGACCGGTGCCTCCAAAAACAAATGAGTAGACTGGTGTCTGCAAAAATAAATGAGTAGACCGGTACAGCTCTGCAAGCAGTTAAAAGCCTGGTAGACCAGTACCTCTGCCAAATCCTAAAGAATTGTCACATGACCATCAAGCCACGCCCACAAAATAAGCCACGCCCACAGAACCGGTAGTAAAAATTCATAGAACCCACCCCTGGCATGCGCAGAAGGGTTTTCGCATGCACAGAGGGTCCAAGCACGCATGTGACAAACCGGTAGGGAAGGTAAATAGATTTCACCCCTGCACTGTCCCCCTGCCTGTCAATACACACACACATACACACACACACACACACATACACACTGCCTCCCCCCACCCCATTTGTCTGCGTTGTCAATTGCCTGTTGATGTCTCTTTCTTGATCCCATCCCAACTTCTCTCTCAGAATTGCAAATTATCCACTCCGGGCATTGCCACTGAAGTGATGTATACCGCTTGCCAAGATAACCCCCTTGGTAAAATATGGCCTGCTTAAATCTTGTCTGGGTTCCCATTAGAATCTGAGCTAAACCTTGGTGTCAGCTTAATATACTCCCAGCCTTGAACTTCTTTTGGCAGGAGGAAGCAGTAGGAAGTGGAAAGAGATCGAACGGAATCTAGAGACGATCTAAGATTTTTATTTATTTTTTTCCTGGTGGGAATCTAATCGAACAGGACAAGAATGGATGCTCCATCACCGGAGGTTTTTAAGGAAGAGATTGGACAGTCCCTTGTCTGCAATGGTATACTTGATTTCATCGAGGGCTGCATCAGGGTTGTGTTTGACCTTCGGGGTGTGTGGCCAGAGTGGGCATGGCCAGCTCAACATCACTCGTATCAGGGGTGTCTGTGGCGGCCCGAAACAGAGGTGAAATCCGATTATTTTTTACTACCGGTTCTGTAGGTGTGGCTTGGTAGGCATGGTGTAGCTTGGTGAGTGTGGCTTGGTGGGCGTGGCAGGGGAAGGATACTGCAAAAGCCCCAATCCCTCCCCACTCCTGGGGGAAGGATACTGCAAAATCTCCATTCCCACCCCACTCCTGGGGAAGGTTACTGCAAAATCTCCATTCCCTCCCCACTCCTGGGGGAAGGATACTGCAAAATCTCCATTCCCACCACCGCTCCAGGGGAAGGATACTGCAAAATCCCTATTCCCGCCCCCACTCTGGGGCCAGCCAGAGGTGGTATTTGCCGGTTCTCCGAACTACTCAAAATTTCCGCTGCCGGTTCTCCGAACTGCTGAAAATTTCCGCTACCGGTTCTCCAGAACCTGTCAGAACCTGCTGGATTTCACCCCTGCCCCGAGAGCTCGGCCAGTGAAAATGGGCTCCTGAACTCCGTTTTCAGCGGTGACGGCCTCCTGCAACCTTTGTCAGCAAAAACGGAGCTCGGGAGGGTTGCACGTGGCCTTCTCAAGCTCCCTTTTTGCTGGCCGAGCTCCATTTTTGCTGGCAGAGGCACTGCGGGCCAGTCCTTCTGTCAACCTTGGAAGCCATATTAGGACGGAAGCTTCAATGCTGCCACCTCCTCATGTGTGGGAAAGTAGGAGGGGGGGATTTAGGAGAGTGGAATTAGTAGACATAATAGCATTCTTGCTATTGGTCAAGGTCAGGGGCTGGGTCGAGGTGGAATGGATGTTGATTGGAGCATGTAATGAAAGGAGAGAAATGGGATGGTTTTGGGAGATTTTGAATTACTGAAGGAAAGCCCTGGATTTTCAGATTCGGGATTTCTCAGATGTGCCAGTTTACCTATTCTAGTAAAGAGAACTTTGGAAAATGCCTGCGTCCATATCTTTACTGGGAGTTGGGGGTTTTCTGGAACGCTGACACCTTCGCTGTTTCCAGGGCGGCCCCACAGGCCAGATCTAAGCACCCCATGAACCAGTGGGCCTTGAGTTTGACACCCCCTGGTATAGAGTTTCCAGCTTGAGCAAGGGGTTGGACTAGAAGACCTCCAAGGTCCCTTCCAGCTATACATCTCTGTGGTACAATTGTGGAATGGACAATGGACCCATCCATCCTTCGGTGTCTACCCCCCTTTTTTTTTTTGCTTTGTTTCACAGGCATCCTTCCAGAAGGGATCCTGAAGTCCCGGCCAATAACATCACCCAGAGAAGGATCTTCCCTGCTGGGGACAACCTGGCCTCTCTTTGGTGGCAACTGCTGCCTCTTCAAACCTGCTTGTGAAATGGGTGGGTTGTGAGCGCTGGTAAGACTCGTGAGCCTCGTGGCCTTTGAACTGCCTTCTGATCCCTTCTTGCTTTGATCTCCATGTGGTCTCCTGTTCTGTCTCTGGGGTTTCTGCTGTCAGGTAATGAGGAGCTGTGGGTCCCATCAGCCTTGGAGATGCCGAAGCGACGAGACATCTTGGCGATTGTGCTGATTGTGCTTCCCTGGACGCTGCTTATCACCGTCTGGCATCAGAGCGCCATTGCGCCCCTGCTCGCAGTGCATAAGGGTGAGGAGAAAGCCCACGCCAGCTCTGACCATCTCTGGCCCCATCATCCACAACCACCACAACTCATCGTCAACCTTCCCACCATTGTATTCATTTCACCACCTGGTCTCCCATACGTTCCTTCCAAGATTCTGAACCCAAAACATCTTAGCGATCTTGAACCTTGTTTCTTGCTTAGTTTACACATAGGAAAGTCCATGGTGAATACTGAAGTTTCCTTATTGGCCATGAACAAAAATCCATCTTGCCCACCAGTCTTTAACTGATGAAGACAGTTCAGTACAAGCTCAGTAGGAATTCAGCTATGGTTCTTCAAGAATTAAGCTGAATGGAAGGCCACCTTCCCATTCCATATCTCCTGGGAGGATGGAGTTCAACAGAGAAAGAGCGCTCTCTTCCAGAATGGCCTTTCAAAATAAATTTATTTGATTAATAATAATAGTAATAAATTTCAATATGCTATTTCAATATGGAACTCATATTTTCTTCATGAGTTCTGAAATGGTTTCTTGCCCAGAGGAAGAGATAGGCCTTTATTAAAATGTCCAGCTAACTATCTAATTTATGAAAACCCATACAATTATTGTGCTACCTACAGTAGTGGCCAAAATTATGGAAACCTTTTGGGAAAAGTGTATTTTCTAAAACTAGGTCATAACACCACTTGGAGTAGTACCATAACATTATATATCAATGGGAAGATAATTTAATCAAGAATGTAATGCAATAACTTTTATGAAGGATTTGCTATTAGAAAAGCAGTTACAGTATAAAGAAGAAAAGTGAAACAGGTAGAAAAAAACGAGATATACAAAAATGATCACCATAGAAAAAACAAGATATACAAAAATGATCACCATAGAAAAAATGAGAGATACAAAAATGATCACCACGTCAGTTAATCTTTAGTTGGGTAACCTTTAGCATGAATTACGACCTTACAACATCTCCCCATGGAGTGAACCAAGTCTTTTAGTTCTGCAGCTGTTATCACGTGAAACCTAGATGGAATGATGGCTTCTATTAACTGGGTTTTATTGCTGGGTCGCTTCTGACTAGCAAGTTTCTTTAGTCGGCTCCATAGATTTTCAATTGAGTTAAGGTCTGGGCTATTCCCAGGCCATTCCAGCAGTGGAATAGGATTATCTTGAAAGTCAAAAAAAAAATATAATGGTGTTATTAGCCATCAAAGCTCGAAAATACACTTTTCCCAAAAGGTTTCCACAATTTTGGCCACTACTGTATTTCTCTGTTCATTTTACAATGTCCAACATACGTTCACCCCTTTCCATAAAGATTCCAAAGTTATTGTTTTCTCTAAATCAGCTTAACGGGGACCCAGTATTTTGTTTCTTATCATGGCCAACCTTGCAAGCTTTCAAACAGGCTCAGGTCAAGTTTAGCATCCTTTAAGACTCATGCCGAGAAATGTGCCTTGACCCCCTTGTTACTATGTTTGTATCCCTATATGGTCGTCTTGCTTACAAGCTATGGATAGGCTGGATTTACACATCGTGCTAAGCAGAATATGGCTTGTTTAGTGAAATGTGTGAATACAGCCAATCGTAGCTTATTCAACCAACCGTACCCAGCACAGGCTTACAGTGTCATGTATGACATTGGTCAAGGCCATTTTCTTCATCACAACCTCTTCCCTCTACTATCTTATTAGTCTTGGTGGCGTAGTGGTTAGAGTGCAGTACTGCAGGCTACTTCTGCTGACTGCCGGCTACCAGCAATTCGGCAATTCGATTCTCACTGGCTCACGGTTGACTCAGCCTTCCATCCTGCCGAGGTGGGTAAAATGAGGACCCAGATTGTTGGGGGCAGTAGGCTGACTCTGTAAACTGCTTAGAGAGGGCTGTAAAGCAGTATATATGTCTAAGTACTATTGCTATCAGGGTTAGAGTTCCATCTTGCCTATCGTTCTTTTTCCAACTACTATATAAATATGGACCAACAAAATATAAACACAATACCTTCTTTCCTCTGGTGGTTTAAGCCCTGAGTTTTAGAGATTCAGGACCTGCTCAGTAATCTTCCATAAGGGACAACCGGATTGACTTTGTTCTCCCAATTCCTGAGCCAACACCTTACCCAGCACAACACACTAGGAATGAAGAAGATATAGCAGTTACCCAAAAAAACTTTAAATCCATTCCTTACAGTATGGAAAAAATTTGCACAGGAGCAGGTGAAGCTTGGCCAATAAATCCCAAGGAAGCAATAATATTTAAGTGTAAAATCGTTTTCCTGGAACCCCGAGGAACCATATCTTGGTCTTTCTTGATTGCATTGAATCAAAAATTGGTAGGTTGACTGACGTTCAGATCGAAAGTGTCGCATGAATCATTTCATCATTTCTGTGACGTACGTTGGTAGGAATAAACGGATTGTCTGTGTGTGCTTTTTAAAACTCCTTCTGACCTTTAAAAATGAACGGTTTTATTTATACACGGGTCTTTTACGAGCAATCTTTCACTTGGGGTATGTTGCATGTTAGCTAATTCTTTGCAACTGCAAGGCTGGTCCAATTTGATCAATCTTTCATTTCTTCCTTGAAGAATTATAGATGACGACAATGATGATATCAATACTGTATTTATTCAATAGGTAAAGGTAAATTTCCACATGTAGGACATTGCTGTCCATGGTCCTGAAGTCAAAATCTCTGACCTTGCTGTCCATGGTCCTGAAGTCAAAAAATCTCCAACTTTGCTGTCCATGGTCCTGAAGTCAAAATCTCCAACCTTGGCACTAGAACATTTCTATTTCATTTCTCCTAGGCCTGTTTCAGCTAGCTATCTCTTCTTAATCTTTTTATATAGAGAGAAGCACATTCTATTTTCTTTTTTTTTTAAATGATTTTATAATGGTTTTTTTCTTTAACATATATGAGTACTTACTGAACAGTAGATCGTCTGGGTCATTTTACTATATGCAGAATGCTAATAAGAATAATAATACTATTTAGATATACATAATATTTTCCAATCCCTATCAGATGGGTGTCAATGCCAGCACCCAACCTCTCCACTCACACCTTTTTCCTCAGCCTTCTTCATTTTTCATTCTTTCAGTTCACCAGGCAGCCGTTTTGCAAATCGTTGGTTTCCTGTTGCAGTAGATCGGTAGATTTTTTATGCAGTTAGAGGATTAGGAGAATCCTTTGGCTGGGAGAAATGAGATGATTGTTTTGCTTCTGAGCACAGTAGGAAAAAAGGCAACGTTCCCCAAGGCATCCCTTCTGCAGACACAGGTCAGGTTTTTGAGTCCATATAATACTTAGTGAGTGCTATCAGGCTGTGTTTCTGATAGCTCTGGATTATTCTCGTCTCCCTAAAGAATTGTGAGAAGTATAATAATGGAAGCTAACCCTACATCAGATCCTTGTCAAATGGCAGTTGCCAAGATTTCCTGGTAGGGAAGACAACCCCGTTTCTTGAGCTTTATTGTCTTGAGAAAAAGATACCCAACTGATTTTGGTCCACCCATTGGCAAATTATTAAGAGCAGACCACAACAAAGAAGAAGGAGCAGAGTGAGATTTCCATTCAATTCATTAGTTTTAATTGGAATTGCGTTTGATTGCTAAAATACACTTAATATGATTATTCCCTGGTCGTGCATGACTTGCTTATGGAATTAACAAGTTTCCTACAATACTCTGACTCATAAACGAATCAGACTACACGTACACAATAGGTTGAAGCACCCAAAAATTAAACCTAATCAGCTTTAGTAATATTAGATGAATGAAGTCACATAATCTTGATCTAATCTGGTGATGTTTACTATGTGAATGCAATTGGTTACAGATACAGATACAGATTAACAGTGTTGGAAGGGACCTTGTAGGTCATCTAGTCCAACCCCCAGCCCAAACAGACCCTACACCATTTTTGACAGATTCCCACAGATGCCGTCACATCCTCATTCCATCATACAGACAGTCCTTGACTTATGACCATGATTGAGCCTCAAATTTCTGTTGCTAAGTGAGACATTTGTTAAGTGAGTTTTGCCCCACTTTACGATCTTTCTTGCCACCGTTGTTAAGTGAATGACTGCAGTTGTTAAGAAATGTGGTTGTTAAGTGAATCTGGGATTCGGGATAGAATCGGTGGTGACTGAATGAAGTTAAGAGTTTACTGCCCGGATGCCCTTCCTGACACCTACGCGGGGTTCACAGCAGATATTTTCTCTTTGCGCCCTGATAGAGAAACATCTGCCGCTGCCTAGGATTGAACTATCAACCTTCCGAGTGGGAGGCGAGAGTCTTCACCTCTAGGCCACCACGTTGCTCTAATGCCACTATTCATTAAGCCCCTTTAGATAACTGAATGCTATCCTGGTGCATTTGTGTTTTCCCCATTCTTCATTCACCTAGGTGTTACTGCTAATTTGCTACCCTTAGTTCAAGACGAACAGTGCTTGCCTGCTTCTATTTCTTTATAAAAATATAATCAGAACAAAAGAGGTGTTAGCTGAAAAGAACTGTATTGATGAAGTTGTTTCGCTCCTTTCAAAATGCAGCATTCCAATCTCGTGAAGTATCTGATGAAATAATTATATTTTGCACCCCCACGCCCAAAGCTTGATTATTTTCAGACTCAAAAGGTAATTCACGGTGTATTTTTTCAGGGATGGGGGGGGTGGAGATGTGAGCCAGAGGAGAACACCGAGTTGAAGTATAAAATGTACGCTTGTATAATCTGATGTAATCCCAGTCACGTTCAGGATTTCAAGTAAACAAGCTGGAGAATCAATAAAACAAATCAATGAACCAAAATAAGGGTAGAGCGATTTCACAAACTGTTTTCTCCTGAAATTACTTTGTCAGTTTTTACAGAACTGGGGTTGAATTGCTCACACCGGCAGTCCACACACTGGCTGCACCACCACCACCCCATTTTGGGCTGTGCCTAGCTGGGACTTCTAGTACCTTGGATCTTCCAAAACTGTCTTCATTGACACAAAGCACCTCTCTTAAAATACTATGAAAGCCAGTACGGTCTAGTGGTTAAGAGGCCTAGAAACCAGGAGATGGTGAGTTCCAGTCCTGTCTTATGTAAGAAAGCCGGCGGGGTGACTTTGAGCCAATCACCAGGAAATTGGGAATTCTAGTCCTGCCTTAGGCATGAAAGCCAGCGGGGTGACTTTGAGCCAATCACCAGGAAATTGGGAATTCTAGTCCCGCCTTAGGCATGAAAGCCGGCGGGGTGACTTTGAGCCAATCACCAGGAAATTGGGAATTCTAGTCCCGCCTTTGGCATGAAAGCCGGCGGGGTGACTTTTGAGCCAATCACAGGAAATTGGGAATTCTAGTCCCGCCTTTGGCATGAAAGCCGGCAGGGTGACTTTGAGCCAATCACCAGGAAATTGGGAATTTTAGTCCCGCCTTAGGCATGAAAGCCGGGCGGGGTGACTTTGAGCCAATCACCAGGAAAATTGGGAATTCTAGTCCCGCTTTAGGCATGAAAGCGGCGGGGTGGGTGACTTTGAGCCAATCACTAGGAAATTGGGAATTCTAGTCCGCTTTAGGCATGAAAGCCGGCTGGGTGACTTTGAGCCAATCACCAGGAAATTGGGAATTCTAGTCTCGCTTTAGGCATGAAAGCCGGCAGGGTGACCTTGGTCCAGTCTCTTACTTTCAGCCCAACTCACCTCACAGCAGTAGTGGGTTGCAAAACCCATCGCTACCGGTTCGCTCGTGTGCGTGCACACACACAATGCTTCTGCACATGCACAGAATGTTTATGCGCATGCGTCCAGCATGGGTGGGTGGAGCTTCCACCACCGCCGGCGCTACCGGTTCGCCGATCCAGGTAGAACCGGTAGCAACCCACCACTGCCTCACAGGGTTGTTGTTGCAAGGAAAATAGGAGGAGGAAAAAGTAGTAGATATGTTCCCTGCCTTGAATTATTTATTTAAAAAATAAAATAAAATGGGAAACATCACACACACACACACACACACACACAAACACAAACACAAACACCAGAGATCTCCAAAGACTGTGTTTCTCAGGGTAGAAACACAACCTTATAGCTCTGGATAGTTACCCTATGCAGGAACGGCCTCTGTAATTCAATTTGGTGCCCTTCAAATGTTTTCAGCTTCAACTCTCACCAGCTTCAGTTTTCGAGGCCGATCATTCCAAGTTCAAAGCATTTGCAATTGCCCCAAAGGTTCTTCGCCCTCGCAAGTAACCATTCCGCCCCGATTCATTTGAGTCCATTCAGCTTCGCCATGGTTTCCTCAGCCTTGATTATTATAGTTTTCTCCCACAACGTTATTTATTTTTTTTTTGCTCCAAATACAAATTATGGATGAGGATGATGATTTATTTATTTATTTTATTTTATTTTATTAAATTTCTATACCGCCCTTCTCCCGAGGGCGGTGAACAGCCACAAGATAAAACACAGAAGTACAAAAATTTAAAATAGATGAAAAACGAATTAAATAATTTGGCTGAATTTAAAATACCCCATAATTTAAAACAGATTAAAATTTGTATTTAAAATTTATATTTAAAAGGGGAGAAGATTTAGGCCAGGCCAGCTTGATGAAATAAAAAAGTTTTAAGCGCGCGACGGATGATGATGATGATCAGGGGTGAAATCCTCCCGGTTCGCACCGGATCAGGCGGTCCGGTAGCGATTATTTATTTATTTATTTAATTAATTAATTATTTAAATTTTTACACCGTCCCCTCTCCCGAAGGACTCGGGGCGGTGAACAGCCAAAATTAAAAAAACATACAATATAAACATTAAAATACTATAAAACAAAATTAAATTTATGGGCTTCCCCCAATTTAAAACCCCTTACCCATAAAATTCACCAATTAAAAAATGTTTAACCCAGCCCGGCTTGCTGAAATAAAAAAGTCTTCAGGGCCCGGCGGAAGGTACGGAGGTCCGGGATCAGTGGTATCCCTGGGGGTAGCTCATTCCGGAGGGCGGGTGCCCCCACAGAGAAGGCTCTTCCCCGGGGGGGGGTCACCAGCCGACATTGCCTGACTGGCGGAACCCTGAGGAGGCCCTCTCTGTGGGAGCGTATTTGCCGGTGGGATGTTATCGGTGGCAGAAGGTGGTCTCGTAAATAACCGGGCCCTAAGCCATGGAGGGCTTTGAAGATGAGAACCAATACCTTGAAGCGCATCCGGAAGACCACTGGAAGCCAATGCAGCTCGCGCAGGATAGGTGTCACATGGGAGCGCCATGTCGCCCCCATAAGTACCCGCGCGGCCGCATTCTGCACCAGTTGGAGCCTCCGAGTGCTCCTCAAGGGGAGCCCCATGTAGAGAGCATTGCAGTAGTCCAGCTGGTTCAGCGATCCGGTAGTGATGGTGGAGCAAAGCTCCGCCCACCCACCTGGGTGTCGTTACTTCCTGGTTTTAACCAGGAAGTAATGCGTTCATTACCTTCTGGGCATGCGCAGAAGGTCTGTGTGCGCATGTGACATGCGTGGCGCGTGCACTTCCAAACTGGTAAGGAAGGTAAGTAGATTTTACCCCTGATGATGATGATGATGATGATGACAATTATTTATAGAAGCGCATCAGCCTCTACAGCTTTTGCCACAAAGTCAGAAGGCAGATTGTCTTACCCCAAAGAACTGATAGTTGATACAAGGAAATGAAGGAGAACCAAGGAGCTTCAGGATTAAGGTGACAGATTAACAGAGTTGGAAGGGACCTTGTAGGTCATCTAGTCCAATCCCCCCTGCCCAAGCAGGAGACCCTACACCATTTCTGACAGGTGGCAGTCCAGTCTTTTCTTGGAAGCTTCCAGTGATGAAGCTCCCACAACTTCTGAAGGCAACTTCTGTTCCATTGGTTGATTGTTCTCACTGTCAGAAAATTTCTCCTTATTCCCAGGTTGAATCTCTTCTTGTTCAGTTTCCATCCATTATTCCTTGTCTGGCCTTCAGGTGCCTTGGAAAATAGGTTTTGAGTCTTATTATCAAATGCAGAATTGAGAGTGACTTAGGACATAGGGGAAGACGGTGCGCAATCAAATATGATCTGCCCGCTTTCCATCCGGTACGCCTGATGGCTTCTGCTCTTCTGCTTGTTTTCTTTTCCTCCTTCCTGACCCTTGCCAAGAGGAGATGTTTACCTGTTCGCTACTTCAGCTCTTCTTCTCTTCTTCCTTCTCTACTGCAGAGGATGGTGGGGACACCCGTCGTGACTTCTCTCAAGGCTCGGACTCTAAGGAGTACTGCTTATCTGACCGTGACATTGTGGAGGTGGTTAGGACAGAATACGTCTACACCCGCCCACCTCCTTGGTCGGACGCCTTGCCCACTATCCACGTGGTCACTCCTACTTACAGCCGGCCGGTCCAAAAGGCGGAGCTGACACGGTTGTCCAATACTTTTTTGCACGTTCCAAACTTGCATTGGATCTTGGTGGAAGATTCTCAACGTCGGACTGCTTTGGTCACTCGGCTTTTGCGAGATACCGGGCTGAACTACACCCACCTCAACGTGGAGACCCCACGCAACTACAAGCTGAGAGGGGACATGCGGGACCCCCGGATTCCTCGGGGAACCATGCAAAGGAACCTGGCCCTACGGTGGCTGAGGGAAACATTTAATAGAAATAGCAGCCAACCAGGGATTGTATATTTTGCGGATGATGATAACACCTATAGCCTGGAACTTTTTGAGGAGGTAAGATGCTCGCGGGCCATTCAGCCAACTGGGTTAAGTTGCTAATGCTGGCCTGCGGCGGATCATGCTTCCCTCTGTTAGGAAGCCTTGGTGGACCTTCTCCACCAATATTGAGATGGTGCAGAAGAGATTGAAGGTAAGTGGAAACACCGCGCTCAATTCTGGGTAGTTGTTTTTTTTTTTTTTATGTAGGTTATTTGTACAGATGAAGGTTTGACTTTAATCTTGACTTTAAGAGCCGCGGTGGTGCAGTGGTTAGAGGGCAGGACTGCAGGCTACGTCTGCTGCCTGCAAGTGGGCAGTTCGAATCTCACCACGCTCAAGGTTGACTCAGCCTTCCGTCCTTCCGCGGTCAGTAAAATGAGGACCCAGATTGTTGGGGGCAATATGTGGACTTTGTAAACCGCTTAGAGAGGGCTGTAAAAGCACTGTGAAGCGGTATATAAGTCTAAGTGCTATTGCTATCTTCCTTCCTTCCTTCCTTCCTTCCTTCCTTCCTCCCTCCCTCCCTCCCTCCCTCCCCCCTTCCTTCCTTCCTTCCTTCCTTCCTTCCTTCCTTCCTTCCTTCCTTCCTTCCTTTCCTCCCAGAGGTTAGAATGCAATATTG
Source organism: Pantherophis guttatus (assembly GCF_029531705.1). The sequence continues at coordinate 18,843,787 of NW_026844048.1, read as the reverse complement.
CAAGCTAACTCTGCCAGTGGTTTGATCCTCATTGGCTCAAGGTTGACTCAGCCTTCCATCCTTCCGAGGTGGATAAAATGAGGACCCAGATTGTCGGGGACAAGAGGCTGACTCTGTAAACTGCTTAGAAAGGACTGTGAAGCTCTGTGAAGCTGTATATAAGTCTAAATGCTATTGCTATTGCTATTCATCTACAGAAATTGCCTCATCCTCCATTCCCTTCTGAAATTCTGAGGGTCTTCAAGTCCATTTATGGTGGGTGAGAGCAGTGGTCATTTAAACCCATTTCCCATCATAGCTAGATGCCTTAAAGACGTTGCAGATGGATTGAGACAAGGATAGTTTCTCAGTCTTTTTGACCCCTCCCCATCAGACAATGATTGTTTACTGTTTCGGTACCAAAGGGGGAGGATGGAAGAAAGATGGAAGAGATGAGATGAATCTCTCTTATTTTACAAGCCATACCATTGTACCTTGTCAAATTGTATTTTGGGATTTTGAAAATTGAAGTCCAGCAGATATGAATGCAGCAATTGCTGCTCCGATCTTAATGATCGTGGCATTCAGGAGTGGCTGGTTTCTCCTCGATAGATCTTTTCAAACCAAGCACCTCCGCCTTTGGGGCAAAGAAAATATGTGATCGGCAAGCTAGTTTATGTCTTATGAAGAACGGCTGCAAGATTTGAGTTTGGCTAGTTCTAAAGAAAAGAAGGACTAGGGGTGACATGATAACAGTATTCCAGTATTTGAGGGGTTGCCACAAAGAAGAGGGGAGTTAAATTATTCTCCAAAGCACCAGAGGGCAGGACAAAAAATAATGGTTGGAAACTAATCAAAGAGAGAAGCGACCTGGAATTCAGGAGGAACTTCCTAACAGTGAGGACAATTAATCAGTGGAATAGCTTGCCTTCAGAAATCGTGGTGCTCCATCACTGTAGGTTTTTAAAAAGAGACTAGAATAGACAGTCTTTTCTATTATTTCTTATTCTATTCTATTCTATTCTATTCTATTGTATTCTATTGTATTCTATTCTATTCTATTCTATTCTATTCTATTCTATTCTATTTCTATTTCTATTTCTATTTCTATTTCTATTGTTTCTTATTCTATTCTATTCTATTTTACTATGCCCTGCCCTGCCCTGCCCTATTCTATTCTATTCTATTCTATTCTATTCTATTCTATTCTATTCTATTCTATTCTATTCTATTCTATTCTATTCTATTCTAATTTCTATTTCTATTTCTATTGTTTCTTATTCTATTCTATTCTACTCTACTCTATTCTATCTTACTATACCCTCCCCTCCCCTCCCCTCCCCTCCCCTCCCTTCCCCTACCCTACCCTACTCTACTCTACTCTACTCTACTCTACTCTATTCTATTCTATTCTAATTTCTATTTCTATTTCTATTTCTATTGTTTCTTATTCTATTCTATTCTACTCTACTCTATTCTATCTTACTATACCCTACCCTACCCTACCCTACCCTACCCTGCCCTACCCTACCCTACCCTACTCTACTCTACTCTACCCTATTTTGGAAATAGATGTTGATACTACAAGGAATGAAAGAGAGAAGGAAGTTGTTTTTTTTAGGAAGGACTCACAGGTGGCACTGAGAAAATAGTCCAAGCAGCAAAGGAAAGGGAAAAAAAATCTGATTTATAGGGGTGTGTATTCCACATGCTAGATTTGAAAGAATCTTTTAACAGGTTTCAATCTCTGCTAAGGATGTGCCGAGCGCTTTAAAAAAAAAGAACAACTCCGTTTAGCTGTCTGCAACAGTCGGGTGGAATTCATTTTTGACGTACATTTTTTTCTATAGATAATAATTTCATAACTGTCTATATTTATAATGCCTCATTACATATCGTGCTGTCCCCATTATCGTCTCCTAATTGACAAACTGTTCCTATAAATTGTCCACGGATTATTATTTTTTAAAATTGCAAATCACCTGCTTTCCTTCATTTAAAGGTTGTTGTGAATTGAATTCCCCTGACGTAGATTTTTTTTTTTTTATGCAATGCAACTGTCACTACGATGCAGATTTCTAGGGCGTATACATAGTCCTCGCTTAACAACCAGTCGCTTAGCAAACATTCCTAGTTAGGACGGACCTCACCAGGACTACTTAACACCCGATTTCGAAGTTCTAACAGCGGCTTACACACAAACCCACATACACACTTAACACAACACCACATACACACAAATTGCAATCTTGAGTGTTTGGCAGCTGGCTCGAATTTAGGGATCATTGGCAGAATCCTGTGGTCACATGAATTTTTAGTATTTTTTTTACCCGTTTCCAAGCGTTTTCAACAAAAAATGCCCACTGGGTAAAATGGGCTCATTTAATGTCTATAGTGTTTGCTTCATGACTGCCTCATTCATTCAATGACCACGACGGCGGCTTAATGACTACTGCAAAAGAGGTTATCAATCAGGCATGGTGAGGTGGTGACCTGTTTAACAACCTCCAAGACTTACAGCTGTCATTCCAAGTCATAAATCAGGGACTATCTATACACATGATGGTGAACCTATGGCACGCGGAGCCATATCTGCGGGCACCGAGCAGTTGCCCTAGCTCAGTTCCAGCGTGCATGCCCACCACCGGGCAGCTGATTTCTCGGCTGGCCCCGCCGACACCACCCCCTCCCCTCCTAGGAGTTTCCACGCGGCCCGTTTTGGATGCTAGGTAAGTACAGGGCTCACGCAGAGGCTCCAGGAGGGCATTTTTTCAGCCTCCAGAGTGCCTCCGGAGGAGTGGGGGAAGCTGTTTTCACCCTCCCCAGGCTCCAGGAAAGCATCTGGAGCCTGGGGAGGGCGAAAAAATGTGCCTACCGGAAGTCTGGAAACAGGCTGTTTCCAGCCTCCGGAGGCTTCAGGGTGGCCTGCTAGGCCCAAAACGGAGTGCAGGGGAGGGGTCGTGCATGCATGCACAGGGGAGTCTCACGCGCCTAAGGAGGGGCGCAGAGTGCAGGGGGGCATTAAATTATGGGTGTGGACACACGCACGCGTGACACACACACACACACCCCGTGCTTCCCCCATTTTTGGCACGCGACAGCAAAAAGGTTAGCCATCACTGACCTATACCTTTTTTGTTTCCAGATTATTTTTGGGGGGAGATGTCTGTGTGGCAAAATTTTGATCAAAGGTCATTAGATTTCGTTGCATGTCTGTATTTCCCACCTATAAACATCCACCCAGATTTCCTTCCAGGGGGATGTGATCCGATCAAGGTGAAAACGTCCGCACTTCTTTTCTAAATAGAAGTTGATTCCAGAATTCAGAATCACAGAATAACAGAGTTGGAAGGGACCTTGGAGGTCTTCTAGTCCAACCCGCTACTCACACAGGAGACCTTACTGGAGGCTAAACCATACGAAGAAAGGTATACCGCATTGGATAAATCATTATTCATGAGCTGCTAGTTCGCACTCAGAGAAACCCAGCGAGGTTGGGAGTGAGCCCGAAGGTCTTTAAGGCAAGACCACTATGCATCCAGGGGTGAAATCCAGCAGGTTCTAACAGGTTCTGGAGGACTGGTAGCGGAAATTTTTGAGTAGTTTAGAGAACGGGCAAATACCACCTCTGGCTGGTCCAGAGTGTGGGTGGGAATGGAGATTTTGCAATATCCTTTTCCCAGGAGTGGGGTGGGAATGGAGATTTTGCTATATCCTTCCCCCAGGAGCGGGGAGGGAATGGGGATTTTGCAGTATCCTTTTCCCAGGAGTGGGGTGGGAATGGAGATTTTGCTATATCCTTCCCCCAGGACTGGGGAGGGAATGGAGATTTTGCAGTATCCTTTTCCTAGGAGTGGGGTGGGAATGGAGATTTTGCTATATCCTTCCCCAGGAGTGGGGAGGGAATGGAGATTTTGCAGTATCCTTTTCCCAGGAGTGGGGAGGGAATGGAGATTTTGCAGTATCCTTCCCCCAGGAGTGGGGAGGGAATGGGGATTTTGCAGTATCCTTTTCCCAGGAGTGGGGTGGGAATGGAGTGAGATTTTGCTATATCCTTCCCCCAGGAGAGGGGAGGGAATGGGGATTTTGCAGTATCCTTTTCCCAGGGTAGGGGTGGGAATGGAGATTTTGCAGTATCCTTTTCCCAGGAGTGGGGGTGGGAATGGAGATTTTGCTATATCCTTCTCCCCAGGAGTGGGGAGGGAATGGGGATTTTGCAGTATCCTTTTCCCAGGAGTGGGGTGGGAATGGAGATTTTGCTATATCCTCCCCCCAGGAGCGGGGGGGGAATGGAGATGTGTACAGTATCCTTCCCCTGCCACACCCACAAGCCACGCCCAGAGAATCAGTAGTAAAAAAATGTGGATTTCACCACTGTACTTTCCCCATACACATAGTTCTCGACCTATACGGCCACAATTGAGCCCAAAATTTCCACTGCTATGACCAGTTAAGTGAGTTTCAGCCCATTTTACATCGTTCCTTGCTACAGTTGTTAAGTTAGTAATACGGTTGTTCAGCGAATCCAGTTTGCCCACCGATTTGGCATGTCAGGAGGTCGCAAAAGGGGATCACGGCACACACACACACACACACGGGACTCTGCAATTGTCATAAATACGAACCAGTTGCCAAGCATCCGAAATTCGATTCTGTGACGGCTGCCACGGTCATAAGTGTGAAAATGGTCACGAGTCGGCTTTCTTCGTGGCCGTTGTAACTTCCAAAAAAGTCACTAAGGAAAAAAAAACAAATAGGAAAAGTTTTATAACCAGTTCTTTCCACTCAGTCTCATTAATTTTGCATAAATCCACAAATCCAAAATTTACAAGTATTCAATCAGGCTTTCCTGATTTTCTTATTTTCTTGCTCCCCCAAGTAATTTTGTTTCTTCATTCAATTCATTTTCTTCTGCTTGGGTCAATCCACTTTCTTCGCCGCTAAACAGCTGAGGGTAGAGAGCTGACACACTCTCTCCCGCTCTCCCCTCTTCTCTTTGCTCCCTTCACTTTCCTTCAAGTTGTTTCCGGGGTTTCTGCAAAGGAAACTTCAAATCAGAAAACAAAAAGAGAAGTCGGCTTTCTCACCCTGATGAATCCACATCTGTTGCCTCTCTGCTGTGACTGCCCCGGCTTTGTTGCGGCTCATTCAATGGGCCGCTTTCTAAATCGTCTGGTTGAAGGGCTACTTCTTGACTAACCAGGGAATTGCGATTTCCCTGCGTTAGCCAGTCTGTGCCCTTCTTGCTCACGTCCCTCCGAGACAGTTTTCGGTCAATAAAGACCCCAAACGACTTCGATATCAACGTTTTCTGGAGCATCCGAAGAAAAGCTTTGTGCCGTCGGACGCTGGCCACGCCTCCTCCAAAAAAGTCGCTAAGGGAATCGTAAGTCGAGGACTACCTACAGCACCCCCATAAGAGAGATTGTAGTTTGGCACAAAACAAATGGGGAGGGGGGGGCTACATCTTGGTTGTAACTTCTGTATGGGGGAAAAAAATCAAGCTTTTTTTTCTGGCTGCATGCAGAAATGAGCTTGCTTCAAGAGGGCTTAATGGGGAAAGGACATGAGATTAAAAGCAGGGAGACAGGAATAGAAATAGAGGAATCTTTTATCGATACTCAGAATTCAAATACTGTAATTCAAATTCAATTCCATTCAATTCAAACCTTTATTGTCAATGCACAATAGTGTATACAATGAGATTGCATGAGCCTCCTGTCAGGCTTCCGAAGGATGCCCTAATTAAATCATGAGCCTCGAGCCGAGCTTCAAAAGAAATCCAGTTATTTATTAGGAGTTTCATGTCGGCAACGTTCCCAAAGTAATTTATATCCCAATCTGACCCTGTTTCCCCCCCTCCACCCCCCAGGGTGTGTCATCAATCACATTCGCCAATGGAGCAATTTTCGCGGGTTGTAGAGAGCCACTCCCTCCGGCCGCTGTGGGTAACCCTGGGATACAGCCTTGAGAGAGATAAGTCTGGATGTGTACATCTGTCTTTGGCTGCCATGTCATTTTGTCGGTTTCCCATCCCCCCCTTGCTTATGGCAACTCGAGAGCAGCCAAGGAATCTTTGCGAGTTGACATCCCCCTTAGTGCAGGCCCCCCAAACACAAAAATACATCAAAATGACTCATAAGTGAAAGAAGGAAAAAAAACACTAACCCAATAGATCATACTAACAGACACATAATCCTTATATACATATATGTGCATATTATTACTTATTGTATTAACATAACTGTACAGCCTTAAAAATTGCCTAAATGTGAGTTTGTGTTTCTGTTTGGGCTTTTCTTTTAAAAAAAAAAAAGTCTTCTGGGAGGCCCATGAAATGGCACCCACCTCTTCTCTTCCAATAACGGCTTATTTGCATATTACCGCTATTAAAGAACACTAACTCTGATTCACTGCCAGCGGCGTGCAGTGGTTTTTATAGACCAGAGCGCATGACGCATTCCTTTCCCCTCAGGATTTTTATAAATTAAGTCATTTTCAACCCGCTGTAAAGTTAATTAATTTAAATGCAGGCAAATGAAATGTTGCCTCTTGTCGAAGTGTGGCGTCCAGGCTGAATCTTTTCCTTCTATTTTATTCTTTTCAAAAAGATTTGCCCCCAAACAGCAATCTGAAAACGAGAAAAAAGGAGCTGAGACGGAGAACAGTTTGAAATCGGCAGGAAACAGGTTTAACGACTCGAAATAGGACCATTTATTAATCGTACACAAAAATGCGAGAGAGATAAAAATACAAAGTATAAATGTTAAAATCTAAAATATTATAAACCAGAGAGGCCCCTAATTTTTTGGACACCAGGGACCGGTTCCGTGGAGAATGGTTTTTCCATGGACTGGAGGCGCCTGGTTTCGTTTGATGTGCTGCTGCATCCTGCGGGTGGAGCTTCGCTTGTTTGTGTGACTCTGTTTCTGACATGCCGCGGATCAGTGTCAATCCACCGATTGGGGGTTGGGGGATTGCCTCGATTACAGATTATAATTTTTTGGTTTCATTCGTCACAGCCGGGAAATCAACAAAATCTCCTTTACAGGCTCTGTTTTGGCCCTCTTACACTATAAGTTGGATAGTTTGGTTTTTTTGGGGCCCATCAGTGGTGGGTTGCTCCCGGTTCGCACCGGTTCGCAAGAACTGGTAGTAAAAATTTGTAGTAGTTCCGAGAACGTAGGTAATAACATTGGCTGGCCACGCCCCCGAACTGGTCCCCAGCCGGGTCGCCGCTCGCTTAACCCCGCCCACCTCATCAGAGACTTTTTTTTTTAAATTTTAAAGCAGATTTTTTCTACAACCTCTTCGGCTGAAAAAAATGCTTTTAAAAGTAAACAAAAGAAGCCTCTGATGATCCCGCGCTCAGCTGGGAATTGTCAGAGGCTTTTCAAAGCATTTTTTCTACAACTTCTTCAGCTGAAGAGATGGTAAAAAAAATGCTTTGAAAAGCCTCTGACGATCCAGCTGAGTTGCTGATTGGCAGAGGCTTTTCAAAGCATTGTGTTTCTGCAACTCTCTTCAGCCAAACAGGTGGTAAAGCAAAAAAAAAATGCTTTTGAAAAGTCTCTGACGATCCCAGCTGAGTTGCCTGATCGGCAGAGGCTTTTCAAAGCATTGTTTTCTGCAACCTCTTCAGCCAAAACAGGTGGGTAAAGCAAAAAAAAATGCTTTGAAAAGCCTCTGACGATCCCAGCTGAGTTAGTTGGCATGATCGGCAGAGGCTTTTCAAAGCATTGTTTTCTGCAACCTCTTCAGCCCAAACAGGTGTGTAAAGCAAAAAAAAAAAATGCTTTGAAAAGCCTCTGACGATATCCCAGCTGTAGTTTGCTCTGATCGGGCAGAGGCTTTTCAAAGCATTGTGTTTTCTGCAACCTCTTCAGCCAAACAGGTGGTTAAAGAAAAAAAAAAATGCTTTGAAAAGTCTCTGACGATCCCAGCTGAGTTGCCTGATCGGCAGAGGCTTTTCAAAGCATTGTTTTCTGCAACCTCTTCAGCCAAACAGGTGGTAAAGCAAAAAAAAAATGCTTTGAAAAGCCTCTGACGATCCCAGCTGAGTTGCCTGATCGGCAGAGGCTTTTCAAAGCATTGTTTTCTGCAAACTCTTCAGCGAAGAGGTGGTAAAGCAAAAAATGCTTTGAAAAGCCTCTGACGATCCCAGCTGAGTTGCCTGATCGGCAGAGGCTTTTCAAAACATTTTTTTCTGCAACCTCTTAAGGTTGTAGAAAAAATGCTTTTTAAAGTGTAGTAAAAAAAAAAATGTTGGCCACGCCCACCCAGTCACATTACCCCACCACCAAGCCACACCCACAAAATAAGCCACACCCACAGAACGGTAGTAAAAAAGAAATTAGAACACACCCCTGGACCCAACAATTCGGGAATGGTGTATTTTGCCTAACTTATAGAGGGCATCAGAAGGGCGCGATGGCTCAGTGGTTAAAGGCGCAGAGCATGTCAGATGGAAAGTTGGCAGCCTGGGTGTCAGGGTTCCAAGTAATACACCCATAACACAAACAGAACTCCGAGGCAGGTAGATTCCTGAAAGAACAGTTTTATTGATATATCATATTGGCAGCTCAGACTGGCAAAAACCGACTCTAAGGTTTCTCATGGTTTTCCACCTAATTAAAAGTAAAGGTTTTCCCTCTTCCAAATACATCACATCATCCAATCAGGGTGCTATCCAGTTGCTGGGTAACATCACTCCTCCTCTCTTCAGCCACCTGCTTGGTTCCCAAAGGGAAAGTATTTTGTTGTGGTTCTTTGGATGCTTAGCGACCTAAATTCCAGCCGCGATTGCGGTCGTAACTTGAGGATTACCTGTATATGCACCAAAGACAAATTCCTTGTGTGTCCAACCACACTTGGCCATGAAAGAATTCTATTCTATATTTATATTCCCCCTTTTGCCACGCATGAACAATTGCAATTTAGGAGAAATTTCTAGAACGGCCTGGAAGCTCTCGTCTGGATATTGTAACGCTCTACTACATGGGGCTCCCCTTGGGGTACACCCGGAGGCTCCAACTGGTGCAGAATGCGGCCGCGTGGGGGATTATGGGAGCGACGGGGCGCTCCCATGTGACTCCTCTCCTGCGCGAGCTGCATTGGCTTCCGGTGGACTTCCGGGTGTACTTCAAGGTGTTGGTGATCACCTTTAAAGCGCTCCATGGCTTAGGGCCAGGGTACTTACAGGACCGCCTTCTGCCACCAATAGCCTCCACCGGCCAGTTCGCTCCCACAGAGAGGGCCTCCTCAGGGTGCCGTCGGCTAGACAATGCCGGCTGGCGACCCCCAGGAGGAGAGCCTTCTCTGTGGTGGCACCTACTCTTTGGAACAATCTACCCCCAGAGATACGAGTGATCTCCGACCTCCGACTTTTCGTCGGGCCCTAAAAAACTCATCTCTTTCAGTTAGCCGGTCTCTCTTGATTTTATGATTTTATGGTTGGTTTTAAATTTTGATATGGATTTTAAATTGATAAATTTTAAACTATGGGCCAAATTTAATTATTTTAAGTCTATTTTTAATCGTACTTATGTATATAATATTTTTTTATTTTGGCTGTTCACCGCCCTGAGTCCGAAAGGAGAAGGGCGGTATAGAAATTCGAATAATAAATAAATAAATAAATAAATAAATAAGCTGTTCTGAAGAATTGCAAGGAAGCACAAGCTGCGCAGTCTTCTTTAAGATGGCATTAGGGACAGAGGGGATCCTGCAATCTGAAGCATGTTGACACCGATATAAAGACTGAGCTTTTGATATATTACTACAGCATTATCCACTGCCTTTGACAGAGCTTAAATGTTATTGGCAGAAGCCGTTCACTCTTAGTACCTGGTTGCCCAAAGTCAGATTTAACAATGATAGATGGAACAGGAATCCTATGCAGCTGTCAATGTACACACCAGAGTTGTTCTACATGCAGTCAGTCTTTTCCAGGTAGCACACTGGGATCAGAAGCTCACTGTTGTGAGGTCCAAGAATAGAACAGGTAGACATCATCTCCACTTTCTCATGGTCTTCAACAAGTTCCTGGAAGAATATCCTGGGAGCCTTGTTTAATTGTTGACAGGGTCTTGCTTTGCCAGTTCATCTTAAGAACAGTTGCTGGAACTGGGTATGTCTAGTTTAATGAAAAGAAGGACTAGGGAGACATGATAGCAGTCTTCCAATATCTCAGGGGCTGCCACAAAGAAGAGGGAGTCAAGCTCTTCTCCAAAGCACCGAAGGCAGGACAAGAAGCAATGGGTGGAAACTCATCAAGGAGAGAAGCAACTTAGAACTAAGGAGAAATTTCCTGACAGTTAGAACAATTAGTCAGTGGAACAACTTGCCTCCAGAAGTTGTGAATGCTCCAACACTGGAAGTTTTTAAGAAGAGATTGGACAACCATTTCTCTGAAGTGGTGTAGAGTTTCCTGCCTAAGCAGGGAGTTGGACTAGAACTATATAGTTGGACTATAGAAACAGGCTGAACTGGAGCAACTCACCACTGTGTTTTAGGCAGAAAAGTTCTCCTGGATGACTTGGCCAATGAGCAGAAGACGGTGAGTTCTAGTCCTGCCTTAGGCACGAAAGCTGGCTGGGTGGCTTTGGGCCAATCACTAGGAGAAGGTGAGTTCTAATCCCGCTTAGGCACGAAAGCAGGCTGCTGTCGGGTGACTTTATTCATCTCTGTCCTTCTGCCCCACTGTGAGTAGCGAGCGCTCTTAGTAAGTGCGTTTATGCAAGAGGGCAAGTACTACAAGCTCATTTGGTTTCCCTTGTAGTAATTAATAATGCTGAAAGACAGGTGAAGAGGGAAGGTGAGCAGAGAACGAGCAGTACCAGCAAAGCTTCTGTGAGAAGAGCAAGCTGAACAATCAGCTGCTTCTAGCTATTCTGAATGAGAGGTTCTGTTGAAGGGGTGTAGAGTAGTTGGGTGCATATTCCTCTAACAGCCCCCTGGAGCTCTCTTTCTTTCTTTCTTCCTTCCTTCCTTCCTTCCTTCCTTTCTTTCTTGCTTTCTTTTCTTTCTTTCCTTTCTTTCTTTCTTCTTTCTTCCTTCCTTCCTTCCTTCCTTCCTTCTTTCTTTCCTTCCTTCTTTCCTTCCTTCCTTCCTTCCTTCTTTCTTTCCTTCCTTCTTTCCTCCCTTCCCTTCCATTCCCTTCCCTTCCTCCCTCCCTCCCTCCCTCCTTCTGTTGGAAGAAATATCCATCTGATTCTTTCCAAGTCGAGAGGAGGGACACTGGAGGCTGATTGGAAAGATGGTTTAATGATGAAGCAGAACCGCCAAGCACATGGTTCTCTGGCACAGCTGAACACATGGGGTGAGAGCGAGGGGTATTTATACCTTCTCTTGGGCTTTGCACTTGAGCTTCCTGTTCCTGTGCAAGAGCATGTATTCTATTGGCTGTTGTCAGACTCCATGGGGCCATGTGGGGTCATGTTTGTCTGAGTCAAGTTTGGTTGAAGTTTGCTGGGTGATGCAATGCCCTTAGGAGATCGTGCAATGCAGTGAGCTCTGCTGCTAGATAATCCTATAACGTCCTGGAGGGTCATGTCTTAATCCCATCATCCTGGAGCTGAAGGTCTTTTGTCTTATAGATAGGCTGGCCCAGTCCTGCTGGGGCTATTAGCAGAAGTGGAGGCTGCTTTCCAAGAGCCTATTTCTCCTTTAGAGAAATATAATATTCTGCCCTTTTAATATTTCTCAAAATATTTCATTCTTCTAGGAGGGGTGTTAGCCTTCCTTCTTCCTTCCTTCCTTCCTCTTCCTTCCTTCCTTCCCCTCTCCTCCATCTCCTCCCTCCCTCCCTCCTTCCTTCCTTCCTTCCTTCCTTCCTTCCTTCCTTCCTTCCTTCCTCCTCCTTCCTGTTTCAGCATGGGAACTAATTCAAGGAGTTATTCATGCCTTTCTTTGGCTAATACACTAGCTTTCATTCATGTGAAAGTGACTTTCATCATGGCAGCTCCTTCAATTTTTGACCATTACCACCACAATATAGTGAGATAGTTTGTATTGGCCAAAAGGAAGATTTTGTGGCTGAAGATGGATCAGAACATGGGTTCTCCCAGTAGTGAAATCCATTTTTTTTTACTGCCAGTTCTGTGGGCGTGGCTTGGTGGGTGTGGTGTGGCTTGGTGGGCGTGGCTTGGGGAAGGATACTGCAAAAAACTCCATTCCCACCCCACTCTGGGGCCAGCCAGAGGTGGCATTTGCCGGTTCTCCAAACTACTCAAAAATTTCCCCTACCGGTTCTCCGAAATACTCAAAATTTCTGCTACCGGTTCTCCAGAACCTGTCAGAACCTGCTGGATTTCACCCCTGGGTTCTCCCCAGTCCTAATTCAGCAGCCTTCACTGCTACACTGCGCTGACTCAGAAATGCACCTTTGTATAGTCTCTATTTGAAGGGGAATGTTGGTGGCTCAGATGCTAAGGCATTGAGCTTATCGATCAGAAAGGTCGGCAGTTCAGCGGTTCGAATCCCTAGCGCTGCGTAATGGAGTGAGCTCCCGTTACTTGTCCCAGCTTCTGCCAACCTAGCAGTTCGAAAGCACGTAAAAAAATGCAGTAGAAAAATAGGGACCACCTTTGGTGGGAAGGGAACAGCGTTCCGTGCGCCTTTGGCGTTGTGTCGTGCCAGCCACATGACCACGGAGACGTCTTTGGACAGAGCTGGCTCTTCGGCTTAGAAACGGAGATGAGCACCGCCCCCTAGAGTCAGGAACGGCTAGCATATATGTGTGAGGGGAACCTTTTACCTTTACCTTTTAAGTCTCTTTTGACCGGTTCGCTCGCACAGAGAGGGCCTCCTCAAGGTGCCGTCGGCCAGACAATGTCGGCTGGCGACCCCCAGGGGAGAGCCTTCTCTGTGGCAGCTCCTGCCCTCTGGAATGACCTGCCCCCTGAGATACGCACGATATCAGACCTCCGGACTTTTCGTCGGGCCCTGAAAGCACACTTATCCATCTAGCGGGCTGCTTGATCATCCATCCTCTCAGTTTTTAATTGAATTCGGTTTTAATTGGGTTGTTTTAAATTTTTAGGCCAAAATTATTTAATTGTTTTTTAAACTGTTTTTTAAAATTTTATATGCTATGTTTTATCTTGGGCACACCACCCTGAGTCCCGCAGGAGAAGGGCAGTATAGAAATAAAATAAAATAAAATAAATAAATAAATAAAAAATAAAAAAAAATGAAGGGAAAAAAGACTTTCTCTACAGATAAACAAATATCCTCCACTTGAGGTCTTCGAGAAAGGTTGATCGGTCACCCATCAGAGATACTTGAATAGATCCTGCCTTGGGCAGAGATTGCCACTAGATCAGCAGTTCTCAAAACATCTTATAGTCTTGGGACCCTTTTATGTTCTTTAAAAATGATCGAAGATTTTGGTTCGTGTGAGTTAAACCCAGTGGTGAAATCCTCCGCAGATTGCCACGGATTGCGCTCCTGTGCTTGCACATGCACGGCAGCGTGTCAAATGCATCCTTTGTGTAGAAAAAAGAGGCTTACAAGGTAAGTAGAACAGCGGAGGGGGAGGAAAAGCTGTGCCGCGCAATTTACTTATGCTAGAAAGCAGGATTTCCTGCTTTCTAGCCAATATAAGTTCTGCGGAACAGCTGATCGTCGGAAATACTGGTTCTGACGAACTGGTAGCTTTTTTTTACTACTGGTTTGCCCGAACCGGTACGAACCAGTAGCATTTCACCCCGGTTAAATCTAACCGTATTTACTGTATTAGAAATTAAAGCCAAGAAATTTTTAAGTTATGGATTTGAACACCGCGACCCCCGAGAAGAGTCTCAGGGATCCTCAGGACACCCCTTGTGAACCACTACACAACTCTACTTCCAATTCTAATATTCTGGGACAGTAAACTCAAAGGATGTGATTGTTTTCTTACCCAAGGCATGCACGAGTATCTAAAGTGGCTTCAGCTAAGTTTCCTCACCCTGGTGCCCAGCAAGTTCCAACTATTATGTTGCCTGGGGATAATGGGATTTAGAACCCTCTTGAAAAAAAATCACCTTGGAGAAGAGCTTGTGCTCAGCTGTCAGAAAGATCAGAGAGATAATATTCCTCGGTTGCCCAACTGTGGTCATAATGGCATCCTCTTCCATCGAGCCAATCCAAGGGATGTCCGGTCATTGTGTGGTTCTCCTCTTGTTTTCCAGATGCGGACCACCCGCAGAGTATCCGTCTGGCCGGTGGCCTTTGTGGGAGGCTTGCGTTATGAATCCCCAAAGTCAAACGATGCCGGGGAAGGTGTATGGATGGAAGACCGTCTTTGATCCACCCACGGCCATTGCGATCGACATGGCAGGCTTTGCTGTCAACCTCAGGCTAATCCTTCAGCGACCTCAGGCATACTTCAAACTGCGAGGGGTCAAGGGGGGCTATCAGGAGAGCAGCCTGCTCGGGAGCTGGTGACCTTGAATGACCTCGAGCCCAAAGCTGCCAATTGCACTAAGGTACGGCCGGAGGCCGGCGTCACATACTGTAACAACCGGTAAGCCCAGAACCAAAAATGTGAGCGCGAAATATGCATGCGGCAACGAAAAACTGATGGCGAATGGGAGGGCCCAGCTGCTGGTCGAAACTACAGGTTCGTGCAAACCGGTGCAAACTGGCAGCAGCCCACTATAGGTATGGCTGCCTTTGGTATCCCAAGCAGAGAATTGGTTTATACAGATGCTGGTTTCTCTGGAGAACATGGCTGGAGAACCACAAATCTCTCCAGTGGTGGGTTTCAATTTTTTTTACTACCGGTTCTGTGGCGTGGCTTGGTGGGCATGGCATGGCTTGGTGGGCGTGGCAGGGGAAGGATACTGTGTAAAATCTCCATTGCCTCCCCTCACTCCAGGGGAAGGTTACTGCAAAATCCCCATTTCCTCCCGATCAGCTGGGACTGCGAGGAGCAGAGACTGGATGGGGCGGGGCCACTCAGAATTTTTACTACCGGTTCTCCGAACTACTCAAAATTTCTGCTACCGGTTCTCCAGAACTGGTCAGAACCAGCTGAAAACCGCCTCTGCTCCAGACCCAGCCTGAAGAAGCTTGACTTGAAGGCCTTTTGGGTAATAAAGCAAATTCTGAGTCTCCATAGAATAGTGATGGCTAACCTTTTCCAGACTGAGTACCCAAAGTACATGCACATGTGCGCAAATGTGTGCACGCACTCCTGAATCCCCAAATATGCAATGCGTGCGTAGCCATGCCCATCTGCCCCACTCCCCATGCATGCATCCCGGCCCCCACACATGCACGGCAGAGACCCGATGATCAGCTGGCGGCGGGAGGCCCACACGCATGCGCAGTGGAGCTAAACTGGGGGCAACGGCTCATGTGGCCTACAGAGAGGGTGCCGCGTGCCATAGGTTCGCCATCATGGCCATAGAAGATAATCTTTGTAGTAGGATCCATCAATAGCTTAGCGCTCCATGGCTTAGGGCCGGCGGCGGGGTACTTACGAGACCGCCTTCTGCCACCAATAGCCTCCACCAGCCAGTACGCTCGCACAGAGTGGGCCCTCCTCAGGGTGCCGTCCGCCAGACAATGTCGGCTGGCGACCCCCAGGGGGAGAGCCTTCTTTGTGACAGCGCCCACCCTCCTTTGAGACACCTTCCCCCAGAGTAACGTACATAACAACCTCCTTCCCACCGGATATTAAAACCATCTTTCCCATTAAAGCCACTAACAACAGGCTGGCTTTCTTCAATTAATTTAAAATTAAATTAAATACTGTTTTTAATAGTTACGGCCAAAATTTTACCGCTGTGACAACTTTACCGCCTGAGTCCTAAATGGAGAAGGGCGGTTATAAAAATTTAATGTCATATAATAAATGGGTCCAATGGTTTATTTTAATTTAAGCTTTCATAAATCAACACCAAACATTTTCCCCTTAAACATGGACTTCAACTTCAGACACCTGTGAGCCCAAGTGTTTGAAAGTGTAACCCCTTGGTCCCCCTACTAACCCTGGATCCTGCAATATCCTGGGACACCACAGATTTGCCTTCCGTTTGTGAGAATCTTTGTAGCTCAAAGTAGGAATCTGAATAATCCACAACTATAGCTTGGTTTGGTTGCATCTTCATCCCAGCACTCAATTCTTGGGCAACAACCCCATAACCAGCAAGTGTCATCTCCAAGGCACAAAAGCAAAGGGATTGGTCCCCCCTCCATTTTGATTATTTCCAATGTCATGAGTCTTTTCAACACGGTCGTTTTTGCATCCAATGTGTTAATTGCGATTTAAAAAACAATGCTTTCTATTCAGGAGCAATTCGCAACAATTTATTTGATCTCATTTCACAATGAAACATTAAATTAGAGACCCCCTGGAACTAGAACTAGTAGAAACTACATTTTTAAGCGCTCTTGACTATCATCTTGGACAATCTGCATTTACATCCTTGTACTGTGCTCCCCATCTTTAAAGCTCCTCAGCACGCCATTTTGGGATCCTACGGCAGTGCTTTTCAACCTTGTGACTTCAAGATGGGTGGACGTTGATTCCCAGCATTCCCCTGCCAGCAAAAACTCCACCCATCTTGAAGTCGCCAAGGTTGAGAAACACTGCTCTAAGGAATACACTTAGAGGTGGCACAGTAGTTAGAATGCAGTACTGCGGGCTACTTCTGCTGACTGCCAGCTGACTGCAGTTCGGCAGTTTGATACTGATAGGTCAAGGTTGGCTCCAGCCATCCCTCCGAGGTGGGTAAAATGGGACCCAGATTGTTGGGGGCAATGGCTGATTCTGTAAACCGCTTAGAGAGGGCTGTGTAATAAGTCTATTTATATCTCCTTCCTTCCATCCTTCCTTCCTTCCTTCCTTCCTTCCTTCCATTCCTTCCTTCCTTCCTCCCTTCCTTCCGTCCCTCCCTCCCGACCTCCTTCCTTCCCTTTCCTTCCTTTCTTCCAACCTAATAACTTTAGAATCAGTATTTCAGGCTAACCGATCCCACATCCAGGAGTTCATTCCTGACGCTCAAGGTTACACTCCTTCCATCCTCCCAAGGTGGGTAAAAATGAGACCCAGATTGTTGGGGGCAAGATCTGATTCTGTAAAACCGTTCAGAGAGGCTGTGTTAGCGGTATATAGTCTAAATCCTATTGTTCCTTCCTTCCTTCCTTCCTTCCTTCCTTCCTTCCTTCCTTCCTTCCTTCCTCCTTCCCTTCCCTTCCCTTCCCATCCTTTCTTTCTTCCATCCAACTTAGTATATATGCGGTATTGCAGGCTAACTCTGCCCAAGGTCGACTCAGCATTCCATCCTTCCAAGGTCGGTAAAAAAATGAGGACCCGGATAAATGGGGGGCCAAGATTTCGAGAGGGGCGTAGAAGCCTTAGGAAGCGGTAAAAAAGTCTAAGCTATTGTAGTTTTCTTATTTTCAAGGGCCAAAGATATTCTCTAGGCTTCCACGAATGGGGAGGGCAACTTCCGAAGCTTCTGGCTGGTATTTCGCTTCTCCATAAAGCCTAAACGCCTGCCTGCCTTTCTACGGCTGCCTGTGCGCCTATAATCCTCTATGGATTAACCTTGGGTTGCCACTTGGAACTGGAGAAGTGGGGTGTGGACCCAAAGCTCAAATACCGAAAATTGAGGAACAGCGGGACTCTGCTTGAGAGGCTAATGAGGAAGCGCTGTTTTTCATGCCTTGGAAGCAGAATCGATTGCTTCCAACCAGGCAAAAACCCCAACCCGGGTCTTCTCGACATGAAAACGGGGGGGTCTCGAGGTCTCGATAGCATGCTGTTCATTGCTATGGCAACCAGACCCATGGCAAGGTAAGGAGAGTCACAAGGAAGAGCTAAAAAGATACTGGAGACATTTGGCTGATCATCCAAGATGACTTGTAGGTCATCTAGTCCGACCTCCCCCCCACCCAAGGAGGAGACCCTACCACCAGAGGTGTCAAACTCAAATTTCATTGAGGGACGCAATAAGGTTGTTTTGGACCTCATGTGGGGGCTGGGAGGGCATGGTCAAGGTGGGCGTGGCCAGCTCGATGTCACTCATGTCAGGGGGCACCTGTGGTGGCCAAGTGCTAAGACAGGACTTCCCTCAGATCCTCCCTCACTCTCATTATAATCTATCTTCCTTCCTTCCTTCTTCTTCCTTTTCCTTCCCTCTCCATTCTCCTGCCTTCCCCTCTTTCCTTTATTTTTCCTTCCTTGGCTCTTTCCCATCTTCCCATCTTTTTGTTTGTTTTTTCCTTCTTTCCTTTTTCTCCTTTCCTGTCCCTTCTTGCATGCTCAGATGCAAAAGGGGAAACATTTCTCCTTTTGTTTTGTTGTGAACCTCCTTTTGCTAGCCCTCTGCCAGCAAAACGGAGCGGGAGTGGGGGCTACGCCCGGCTCCTCCTGGCCCCATTTTTGCTGACAGAGACACGCCGGGTCCTTTGCTGTTTCCAAGGGAAGCCCCCCAAAGCCAGATCTTTGTGTGTTTGACACCTCTGCCCTACACCATTTCTGACAAATGGCTGTCCGGGTCTCTTCTTGGAAGCGTCCAGCGAGTTGTGATTCCATTTTTTTTCTTTTCTTAAAAAATCGAGATCATTTTGGTTGCCGGGCCCCCCGATTTCAGCAGCCCAAAACAGATTTAGACATGACAGCCCGTTGGAGAGCTGACAATTATCCTCCTTCTGTTTTAATAACTAAAGATAATGGTTCTGACGGTTCCCGTAATTGGGAGAGGCAGCATGAGATGCCGAGACTCGTAGGTGTGAGTGTAATTAAAATAGCAGTAGGGATTAATCAGATTCATGTGATCTGCCAAACCACAAGTGCTTCAAGTGTAAAGAGACGTCGGAGAGACTTGGCCCGGTCCATTTTTTAGGTCTTTTCGTAGCTGAGGTTGCATGGCTGGCTGTGGAATTCTGGGAGTTGAATTCTGCAAGTCTTAAAGTTTGCCAGAGGTTGTAAGCACTGGAAGCTGTGAGAATCATGCTTAGGAGATGCATCGGCTTTGTTGCTTCACAAAATTACAAATCATTATATATTCAACCCTGAGCTACAAATATTCTCTTCTACCAGGATGAAAGCAAACCAGGGACGAGCAAGGAAATGCCCGCATTGCTGTTTTCAAAAATGCATAGTCACAATTATAATTATAAACTCAGGCGATATGTTGAAAGGAAAGCAAGGGTAGCTAAGTGTTTTCTTGGAGATGTGTTTGGAAACACGTTTGAAGCACGTCTGAATGGGGCTGAAGAAGCCACTGGAAAGATTTGCTAGTCTCCTGGCAACAGGAATACAGTAGTGGCCAAAATGGTGGAAACCTTTTGGGAAAAGTGTATTTTTGCGGTTTGATGGCTAATAACACCACCTTTTTTTTGGAGTTTCAAGATATTCCTATTCCACTGCTGGAATGGCCTGGGAATAGCCCAGATCTTCTTAACCCAATTGAAAAATCTATGGAGCTGACTAAAGAAACTTGTTAGTCAGAGCGACCCAGCAGTAAAACCCGGTTAATAGAAGCAAACCTTCAATCTTGGTTTCACATTATAAAAGCTGCAGAACTCAAAGACTTGGTTCACTCCATGGGAAGACGTTGTAAGGCCGTAATTCATGCTAAAGGTTACCCAACTAAGTATTAACTGACGTGATGATCATTTTTGTATATCTCATTTTTGCTATGGTGATCATTTTTGTATTTCTCATTTTCTCTGTTTCACTTTTCTTCTTTGTACTGTAACTGTTATTCTAACAGCAAATCCTTCATAAAAGTTATTGCATTACATTCTTGATTAAATTATCTTTCCATTGATATATAATGTTATGGTACTACTCCAAGTGGTGTTATGACCTAGTTTTAGAAAATACACTTTTCCCAAAAGGTTTCCACAATTTTGGCCACTACTCTATGTTGTTGTTTTTTCTTACCCTGCTAATCTTCCACCAGCGATTTCCACTACCGGTTCGGGCAAATACCACCTCTGGTTCCATCACTATTTTTATCTCTGGAATCCCATCTTATTTTTCTCCGATCTGTTGTAACAACTGGAGATACTCCAGGGGTGAAATGCTCTCGGTTTGGACCGGATCGCCCGATCCGGTAGCGATGGAGGCGGGTGGTTCGGAGAACTGGTAGCAAAAATCCCTGCCCCTCCCCCATTTCCCAGCTGAGCTGTGCAATCAGAGGCTTTTTAAATTATTTTTAAAAGCATTTTTTGTACCACCTCTTTGGCCGAAAAAATGCTTTGAAATGTAAAAAAAAAAAAAAAAAAAAGCCTCTGATGATCGTGAGGCTCAGCTGGGATCATCAGAGGCTTTTAAAAGCATTTTAAAAGCCTCTCGACTGAAGAGGTTATAGAAAAAATGTTTTTAAAAGGAAAAAAAGCCTCTGCTGATCAGGCAAGTCAGCTGGGATCGTCAGAGGCTTTAAAAGCATTTTTTTTACAACCTTTAAAAGTTTTAAAAGTAAAAAAAAAAAAGTTGGCCACGCCCACTCAGTCATATTACCCCCACCACCACCAAGCCACGCCCACAGAACCGGTAGTAACAAATTTTACATTTCACCACTGAGATACCCCATCTGTCTTTGGAGAACATAGCTAGCGATGCCCTTAAATTTAATAATGTAATGTATAGTATGTTGCATGTTAAGAAGACTGAGGAACTGATCCTCCTAATCCTTCTTCTTTGATCCCCAGATTCTCGTCTGGCACACAAGGACCGAAAAACCCGTGCTGGTGAATGAGGGAAAGAAAGGCTTCACAGATCCCAACGTGGAAATCTGACATCATGCTGCAAAGCCAGGAACAGATGCCAACAGGTACCGACCCGGTGCATGAGTAAATCGCAGCGCTCTGGCATGTTGGCATTTGGTACTACGGAGGTGCCTCTTCAAAGTGGGACTTAGGAGGGGAGAATGTGAATCTGAGCCAAATTTGTGTCAGCTGCTCAAAACAGTAATCCCCGGTCTCTCTTTCTTCTGAAAGCTTGATGCATGATGCTAACATGCATGATGCATCAACATAACAGGCCCGTGCAACTGGGAGGGAGAGGAATGCCATGTTCAGCTCTGTTCCAAGACACCTGAAGGCCAGACAAAGAATAATGGATGGAAACTGATCAAGGAGAGATTCAACCTGGAAATAAAGAGACATTTCCTGACAGTGAGAACAATCAACCCATGGAACAGAAGTTGTGGGAGCTTCATCACTGGAGGCTTTCTAGAAGAGACTGGACTGCCATTTGTCGGAAATGGTGTAGGGTCTCCTGCTTGGGTGGGGGGTTGGACTATATGACCTCCAAGGTCCCTTCCAACTCTGTTAATCTAATCTAATCTAATCTAATCTAATCTAATCTAATCTAGTCGTCAAATCTACTCTAATCTAGTCTAGTCATCTAACCTAATCTAATCTAATCTACTCTTGTCTACTCTAGTCTAATATAATCTAGTCATCTAGTCTAATCTAATCTAATGTAATCTAGTCTAGTCTAATCTACTCGAATCTAGTCTAGCCATCTAATCTAATCTACTCTAGTCGTCTAATCTATCGAGTCTAGTCTAGTCTAATCTAATCTACCCTAGTCTAGTCTAATCATCTAATATAATCTAGTCATCTAGTCTAATCTAATCTAATGTAATCTAGTTTAGTCATCTAGTCTAATTAATCTACTCTACTCTAATCTAATGTCACATTAAGCTATATTCTAATCTATTCTAATCTAATCTAATCATCTAATCTAATCTAATCTAATCTAATCTAATCTAATCTAATGTCACATTAAACTATATTGTACTAAACATAGAAGCCGGATAGGAGAGAATAAGGCAGGTGCAGTGGTGGGAATCAGCCGGTTCAATCCGGTTCGGACAAACCAGTAGTGGTGACTGCCGAAGGCTCCACCAACCCACCCGGAGGTAAAGCGTGAGCAATGCGCACGCACGGAAGGCTGTGCATATGTGCAGTGGTGGCGCATAAGCGAAGCGAGTGCAAACCGGTAGGGAAGGTAAGTGAATCCCACCACTGGGCAGGTGGGAACTATTTCCAGGGGCTGCCATGTGCTTCGTTTAACAAGTAGCGCTGGCTGGAGACAGAAGTAAGGTAACAGAATGACAGAGTTGGGAAGGACCCTGGAGGTCTTGTAGTCCAACCCTCTGCACAGGCTGGATACCTATAACATTCCAGACAAACGGTTGTCCAGGCTCTTCTAAAAAATTTCCAGTGTTGGAGCACCCACAACTTCTGGAGGCAGGTTGTTCCGCTGGCTAATTGTTCTCACTTGTCAGGAAATCTCTTCTTAGTTCCAAGTTGCTTCTCTCCTTGATTAGTTTCCACCCATTGCTTCTTATCCTGCCTTCAGGTGCTTTGGAGAATAGGTTGACCCCCCACTTCGTTGTAGCAAGCCACAAATAAAATGTAAATCAGGGTTTGCTTTGGGGGGGAAAAAACAATTAAGCATTCTACTGCTGAACTGCAGCTAAAGTGCGACACTAAAACCCACTTTTTTCCCCTCCCTATTTGCAGTTTGTTCCTACTCCAGGCACCAAGCACCCCGATTCCAGACTCAAACTGGGCCCTTGGTCAACCAGAGGAAAACCACCAAGTCGAGTTGCTCCATATACCAGAGACCAGCTTGGGTTCTTGAGCAGAGGAAGAAAAGAAAAAAAAAAGAAAGATCAATAAATTAATAAATCAGTATTTAAAAAACAACAACAGCTCACTTATGCCTGACCTCCTGGAAACGATCGAATAAAATAAAATGAAACTATAAGAGATTAAAAAGCGAGAGCGACGGAGATGTGGTTTCCCACCCCGGGGCCATCAGTAAAATGTGAGCAATGCAAAAATCAGCAAAGAGGGCAAAAAGTCTGTTTTATCGATTAGTCGGATTCCTCAATCGTGTATCTGCCATAGATATTAGAACAGGAGAATTAGAAGGGATACAGGCGATAAAACACCCCAGGACAGTCTTTCTGACTGGGGAATTCTGGGAATTCAAGTTCACTCTTCTAAAAAAAAATGTGTCTAGCCTAATGTTTCCCAACTTTTAAGATATGTAAACTTCAACTCCCAGAATTCCCCGGCTGACTGGGGAATTCTGGGAGTTGAAGTCCACGCAGCTCCAAATTGCCAAGGTTTAGAAACAGCGCCCTAGAGTGAATCGTCGTCTTTTAATGACTCCATAATCCCTTGCGGGGTGGAGTCTGGGCAACTGAATGGAGCTGAGTGGTTACTGGCCGGATGCCCTTCCTGTTGCCAATGCGGAGTTTTTTTTTCCCCCCAGCAGATACATTCTCATTGTGCCCAGAGAGAGAAATACCTGCCTGTACCTAGGATCGAAGATGCGTTTAAAACTATATCAGCTTATATTCGAAAAGCGGGCTTGAAATTTAAGAGAATTTCTCCCCCCCACTTCAGCTTATTCTGAGCGAAAGACAAAAGTGATGCATGGAAAAAGAGGATACAGAAGATGGGGAATAGCAGGGCATCCTGTTCTATTGGGCTATTCACAAGATCTATTTTTTCCTGGTACATGCTGAAATTATGGGGATATAAAGATTTGGGGGGGGGGAGGGATTCAGGGGTGGGCTTCAAAAATTTTAGCAAGGGGTTCTCTGCCCAGTTGCTTGGGTGGGCGTGGCCATGGTGGGCGTGGCCTAGTTGACCTCCTGCACCATGGCAGAGGGAGCATTTTTGCCCTCCTCGGGCTCCGGAGCAGTGGTGAAATCCAATATTTTTTTACTATCGACTCTGTGGGCATGGCTTGGTGGGCATGGCAGGGGAAGGATACTGCAAAATCTCCATTCCCTCCCCACCCCTGGGGGAAGGATATTGCAAAATCTCCATTCCCACCCCACTCAGAGGTGGTATTTGTCCGTTCTCCGAACTACTCAAAATTTCCGCTACTGGTTCTCCGAACTATTCAAAATTTCCGCTACCGGTTCTCCAGAACCTGCTGGATTTCACCCCTGCTCCGGAGGCTTTCGTCTAGCCTCCGGGAAGGCAAAAACGGCCTCCCCAGGCTCCGGAGGCCGTCTGGAGGCCGTAAAGGGGTTTCTGGGCTTCCTGAACTTCCGGTAGGCCCATTTTTCGCCCTCCCCAAACCTCCATGCATGCCCTACACTTACCTCATCCAAAACGGGCCGTGTGGGGACTCCTGGGAGGAGTGAGGTGGGGTGGGCGGGGCCAGCCAGGAGTGGGATTTGGGGGTTTTCCAAACTGCACAAAATCCCGAACCCCTGCAAATCCCCAGTAACCCACCCTGGGGGGATTGCATAATGAGGGATATGCATGAGCTTGCCGGTAAGAATGGTGGTAACCATCTTTGGATTTTACCCTGATGAATGATGGTCAAAACTTCAGCGACGCAAAATGGAATTGAATCAAATTATGCCTCCTGTGTGATTTTAAAAAAAGCCACACATGAAGAGGGGAGAGGCTTAAAGAAAGTCAGTTCTGACTCTTGCAGATTCCGATCTCTTGCCGAACAGATCAAATACGAAACCGTTTCTGATGGCGAGATGTCTTCTTTAAAAGGGGCCTCGTGATACAGGTAGTCCTTGACTTACGACCACAACTGAGCCCAAAATTTCCGTTGCTAAGCGAGACAAGTTGCTCAGTGAATTTTGCCTCATTTTGGGACCTTTCTTGGCACAGTTATTAAGTGAATGGTTGCGGTGGATAAAAGTTAACAACCTGGTTGATAGGTGAACCCGGCTTCCCCACTGATCTTGCTTGTCAGATGGTCGCAAAAGTGGAACATACGACCTCGGGACACTGTAAGCGTCATAAATGTGTGTCAGTTGCCAAGGGAGTGAATTTTGATCACGTGACTGTGGGGATGCGGCAAAGGCCGCGTGAAAGACGGTCGTAAGTCACTTTTTTCAGTGCCGTGCTTAACGTCAAATGGTCACGAAATGAATTTTTGTAAGCCGAGGACTCCCTGTACTGGATCCTGATTTTTTTTTTTTAATCTCCATCTCAGTCTCCGACACGCTATTAGTTGGCTTTCCTTTAAATCAGAGGTGAAATGCTCCCGGTTCGGACCGGATCGCCCGATCTGGTAGCGATGGAGGCGGGTGGTTCGGAGAACCGGTAGCAAAAATCCCCTCCCCCCCCCCCCATGCCCAGCTGAGCCACGCAATCATCAGAGGCTTTTTTTTTTTTTTTTACTTTTAAAAGCATTTTTTCTACAACCTCTTTGGCCGAAAAAATGCTTTTAAAAGTAAAAAAAAAAAAAAGCCTCTGATGATCGCGCAGCTCAGCTGGGATCGTCAAAGGCTTTTTTTCTTTTAAATGCCTCTGACGATCCAAGCTGAGTTGCCTGATCGTCAGAGGCTTTTAAAAAAAAAAAAAGCCTCTGCCGATCAGGCAACTCAGCTGGGATCATCGGAGCCTTTTGAAATCATTGTTTTACAACCTCTTCGCCGAAGAGGTTGTAGAAAAAATGGTTTTAAAAAAAAAGTAAAAAAAAAAATGGCCATGCCCACCGTCACATTACCCCACGCCCACAGAACCGGTAGTAACAAATTTTAGATTTCACCACTGCTTTAAATATATACACCGTTTCCCCCCAAAAATAAGACATCCCCTGATAATAAGCCCAGTTGGGCTTTTGAGTGTATGCGCTAAAGCCCTCTCTGAAAATAAGCCTCCCCGAAAATATTTAAACACATGCACAGCTGGTCTCCGCCATTTCCTCTGGTTAGGGTTAGGGAGACAGAGCTGGAAATCAGGTAAGACGGCAAGAGGAGCCCCACGCGCCCCAAAATAATAAGACCTCCCTGAAAATAAGGCCAAGCGCTTATTTCGAGGTTCAAAAAAAATATAAGACAGGGTCTTATTTTCGGAAAACACGGTACATTTAAAAAGGCAAAGCAGAATTGTAGCTTTTTGGAAAGGAAAGTAATGTAAAATTGTAGAGCAAAAAAAAAAAGAAAAAAGAACGAAAAAAAAGGCTTATTTTTTTAATCTTTAACCTGAGTGAGTAAGATGCATAAGGCGGTGTGGACTCAAATCATGCTCGGGACTAATGGCAGCCCTCTCGCGATAGAGAAAACGACCATGGCGCCAATAAATAATAAAGAGATAAATTTCCTTTTTTTCCCCCCTTTATTTATTACAAATATCTAGCAAACCAGTCACAGGGGGAGGGGGAAAAAAACCCGAACCAACAAACCAACTAGGCCTTAATACGACTTTCCTGAAAAAAATTCAAAACCTCGGTCACCGTCGGTAGGGGAAAACAGCATTTGAATCAAATTCACATCCAACGATACGGAATTTAATCCGCAGAACAAAAACACCAGCCCAAACCTTTAATTTAAAAAGGGGAAAAGGAGAGGCAATTCTTTCTCTTTTTTTTTTTTTAAAAAAAAGGAAATTCGGTTTTCTCAGCGAAACACGTCTTTCCGATCACCGTTCTTTCTGCTGGTATGTATGTGTGTTTTTCTTCTTTTGCCCTTCCTCTCTCTCTCTCTCTCTCTCTCTCCATTTTATGGCTATAACTCTGCCCGGCTGTAGCAAATCACAGACACCCAAAAGAAAATTGCAATGATTCATCCCAATTTTCCTTCCGTGTTTTTTTTTTTTGGCAAAGGAGCACGTGATGGATGGCAGGCGGTGATAGGCTCTGGCAGGCATCCAAAGGTTTAAACTTTGCTATCAGGGCGCCGGTGAGTTGCAGAGCACAGAACTGGTGGAAGGGGTGCCGCTTTTCCCCACCTCTTTGTCTTCTGTTGTTTTTTTTTTTTTTACAGCTGTACCTTATGTTTTCAATTCAACTGTGGTTCATTTCATAAACAGAATGAAAGATGGTTTTTGATAAGCTTGAAAAGACTAGAGAAAGGATGCCCAACCTTGGCAACGTTAAGACCTATGGACTCCAACTCCCAGAATTCCCAGCATGGCATGGCTGGCTGGGGCATTCTGAGAGTTGAAGTCCACGAATCTTGAAGTTGCCAAGGTTGGACACCTCAGTCTCCAATCCCTTAACCCAGTGTTTCCCAAACTTGACCCTTTGAAGATGTATGGACTTCAACTCCCCAGAATTCCTCAACCAGGCATACTGGCTGGGGAATTCTGGGAGTTGAAGTCCATGCATCTTAAAATAGCCAAGTTTGGGAAACACTGCCTTAACCTGTAAAGGCCAGGATCACAATTCAACTGCCTCGTGACAATCAACCTGAATTATAGTTGGAAAACCAAGCGCCGAATTTATTCGGGGTGGGGTATATGTCTGGGGTGGGTGCCTGCAATATATAACCAACGTCAGGCTGGCAAGAGGATGACACTGGGCACCGATTGTGCCCACGGTTATTACACCACTTGGCTCCAACAGGGAAACTGAGGTTTGATTAAGGAGGAAGGAGGGAAGAGACAGCAGAGATAAAGACTGGACGTATATGGCTTAAAGCAGCTTTTTTTCCCAACCGGTGCTTCCCACAAGGTTAGGGATACAAGATCCATCATCCCTGGCCTTCTGGGGTCATAGGTTGTGCCTCAAAAGCACTGGAGGGCGTCATATTAGGGGAACGTCATATTAGGAGAATGTAGCCATGTTGCGCCTTTTTTCTTTAAAAAAAAAAAAAAGCACGAAAAAGATTATTCGGAAATGCCCTCAAAGCACCCTTTCGGGCTGAATCTCCAATCCTTCGGATCCTGCCTCAGAAACGAAGAGAAGCGGTCGAGTCGAGTCTCGACGCAAGCCGACATAATTCCGAGGATGATCTCCAAAACGGAGCTGCGTTCAGGATTCGGACTTTGGAGGCCCCTCGAGAGATCCAGTCTAGAAAGCTTAAAACGGCTGCGGATGTATCGAGAGTTGCAAGTCCCGTTTTCGCTGAGGGAGGGGCGCCTGTTGCGAACATCCGAAGCGCGCTGCACAGAATCACAACCTAGTTTGGGGGTGGGGGGACGACGGACATTGTGTGACGTTTTGCCGGACGTCTCTATTTTCGGAAACGGCACAGTTTTCGGCTGGTCTTTGGAGAGGGTGGGGCTCTCTACACGTAGGGGCTTAGATTGGAGCTTCCTCCTGGCTCAAGGGGCACTCCAAGAATTTAGCAGCGGGTGAGTACGTGTGAAGTCTTGATGCAAAGGTACATCCCTCCCACCCACCCCTCCCAGTGATCCAACACCCCCCTTTATGATTGGCGATCTCCAGAATCTGTGGTTGAGCTGAGGAGAGTTGCAAGATGTTATCGGCGTTCTCTGTAGCTTGGATGAAGCCCAATTCCAACACCCCACCCCACCCCCAAATCCATTAACATGTCACTGAAATGCAATTCCCATTGGCTTTGCATGGAAGTGCCCATCGAAAGTGGCATTTTGTACGCTGAAACGTGGCGTTCCTTCCTTTAAGAGCTGGCTTGGAACAACCGAACGAAGGCAAAGCTGTTAAAAAAAAAAATAACATTCCTTCACAGCCTGCCTAAGGACTAACTCAGGTGCCTGAGACTGTGCAGCTTCAATGATCTGGAAAGACCCAACGTGGATTATTAAGAGATGCAAAAAAAATGTTCCTTTTCCAGCGGCAACCGAAAGGCCGGTCGACGTCAAACCGCTGCAGATCGGCTGTTTCAATTCATCGGATCTCTCGAAGATTCGTTCTTTTGCCAGGTCCTTAGGATCTACGAGAACTTGTAGTAAAGTCTTGAGTTCCTTTAGGAGAACGTTCCTAACTATCTGGGCATCTTCTCCTTCAAGTACTCTTAAGTCAACCTCCTAAATTAACTCACCGGGCGGGCCTCCCTTGGCCAAACTCCACCCATAACTAGAAAATATAAGGATACGGGGCACGGTTTTCACAACGGGAGGGAGGAAGTTCTGCATTCAGACTTTCTTACCTCCCGCGTTCAGTTAAGAAGCATAACCTTAACCATTACTACCAGTGAGTAGGCGGGGCAACCAGGAAGAGATCAGGTCACGTACTGAACCCTTCCCAAGAAAGCCAGATCTGTGGAATGGATGATGCGGCCTCCAAGACGCTCCTCAAATATAATGATCTGGAGAAGAAAGAAGAAGGGAAGGGACAACCTAGCTCAGATAAAAGAGTGCTTTTCTTTTGCACATATTCCTTCTTCCCATTTTTTCCCCATGACATCAGCTCCGTGAGGTGGGTTGGGTTGAGGAAGAGGACTGGCCCAAAATCACCCAGCTGGCTTTCATGCCTAAGGCAGGACTAGAACTCCCAGTCTCCTGGGAGACTGGTTCAAAGTCACCCAGCCAGATTTCATGCCTAATGTGGGGACTAGAATTCACAGTCTCCTGGTGATTGGCTCAAACTCACCCAGTCAACTTTCATACTTAAGGTGGGACTAAAACTCCCAGTCTCCTGGTAATTGGCTCAAAGTCACCCAGCCAGATTTCAAGCATAAGGTGGGAGTAGAACTCCCAGTCTCCTGGTGATTGGCTCAAACCCACCCAGTCAACTTTCATGCCTAAGGTGGGACTAGAACTCCCAGTCTCCTGGTGATTGGCTCAAAGTCACCCAGCCAGCTTTCAAGCATAAGGTGGGAGTAGAACTCCCAGTCTCCTGGTAATTGGCTCAAAGTCACCCAGCCAGATTTCAAGCATACGGTGGGAGTAGAACTCCCAGTCTCCTGGTGATTGGCTCAAACTCACCCAGTCAACTTTCATACTTAAGGTGGGACTGAAACTCCCAGTCTCCTGGTGATTGGCTCAAAGTCACCTCGCCAGATTTCAAGCCTAAAGTGAAGTAGAAATCCTAGTCTCCTGGTGATTGGCTCAAAGTCACCCAGGCAGATTTCAAGCATACGTGGGGAGTAGAACTCCCAGTCTCCTGGTGATTGGCTCAAGCTCACCCAGTCAACTTTCATACTTAAGGTGGGACTAGAACTCCCAGTCTCCTGGTGATTGGCTCAAAGTCACCTTGCCAGATTTCAAGCCTAAGGTGGAAGTAGAAATCCTAGTCTCCTGGTGATTGGCTCAAAGTCACCCAATCAACTTTCATACTTAAGGTGGGACTGAAACTCCCAGTCTCCTGGTGATTGGCTCAAACTCACCCAATCAACTTTCATGCTTAAGGTGGGACTAGAACTCCCAGTCTCCTGGTGATTGGCTCAAAGTCACCTAGCCAATTTCAAGCATAAGGTGGGATTAGAACTCTCAGTCTCCTGGTGATTGGCTCAAACTCACCCAATCAACTTTCATACTTAAGGTGGGACTAGAACTCCCAGTCTCCTGGTGATTGGCTCAAAGTCACCTCGCCAGATTTCAAACCTAAGGTGGAAGTAGAAATCCTAGTCTCCTGGTGATTGGCTCAAAGTCACCCGCCAGCTTTCATGCCTAAGGTGGACTAGAACTCCCAGTCTCCTGGTGATTGGCTCAAAGTCACCCCGCTAGCTTTCATGCCTAAGGTGGAAGTAGAACTCCCAGTCTCCTGGATTATAACCTGGTGTCTTCACCACTAGACCAAACTGGTCCGGAGTAAATTGAGAGACATGAAAAGAAAGAGAGCAGGATTCAAATTAAGCAACTCACTTCGTTGTACCCTTGTTGGAGCCAGGTTCCCGGGAGGTAGAGAGTTTCCTGAGGACCAATTTTCCAGTAGCGACCGAGGTTCTGGCCATTGACAAATACAACTCCCTTTTCCCAGCCCTGCAAACACAAAAGAGGATCCCATATATAAATGGACTGAGATATTATAGAATTCTCTGATGGATCTCCTGGTGCCCTTACATGTGACAAGTGTCACCTCAATAATGAAATGCCCTGAGAATCACACCCAATAAGCCACGTTTCAGAAACTACTGCAGTGGTGCTAGAAGCCCTACACATATTTTTTCTAGTTCCTGCAAAAAACTAAGTATAAAGAGAGAGAGAGAGAGAGAGAGAGAGAGAGAAGACAAATGCATATTCATCTTTACAAATTAAGTATTCCGAGCCAAGCACACTTTTAAACTATTGTCAACACATGGATGCTAACAAAATAACAGGTCAATCCCAAATGCGTGGAAAGAATACTAACTGGAAGTATACAATTGGCCGTCCAATTGTTTCCTTTCCCTTCCAGTGTCTCACCACCACAAAATGCCGATAGGCCGACCCACGAACCGAGGCACAATTAAGGCCGTTTCATCTAGGAAAGCAGGCGCCGATAAATCCAGGCCGAATTGGGCTGATCTCAGGGGTGAAATGCTCCCAGTTCAGACCGGATCACCCGATCCGGTAGCGATGGGGCGGTTGGTTTGGAGAACCGGTAGCAAAAATCCCTGCGCCCGTCCACTCCACCATGTCCAGCTGAGCCGCACGATCATCAGAGGCTTTTTTTTTTGCTTTTAAAAGCATTTTTTCTACAACTTCTTCCGCCAAAAAAATGCTTTTAAAAGTAAAAAAAAAAAAGCCTCTGATGATCGCGCGGTTCAGCTGAGATCTCAGAGGCTTTTCAAAGCATTTTTTTAACCACCTCTTCCCTGGAAGAGGTTGCAGAAAAAAAATGCTTTTAAAGTCTCCGATGATCCGAGCTGAGTTGCCTGATCGTCAGAGAGACTTTTCAAAGCATTTTTTTAAAAACGATCAGGCAACTCAGCTGGGATCATCAGAAGACTTTTAAAGCATTTTTTTTCTGCAACCTCTTCAGCGGAAGAGTGGTTACAAAAATGCTTTGAAAAGCCTCTGACCATCCCAGCTGTGTTCCTGATCGGCAGAGGCTTTTCAAAGCATTCTTTTGCATTTGCAGAAAAAATGCTTTGAAAAGTTAAAATTAAAAAAAAAACAAGTTGGCCACGCCCACCCAGTCACATTACCATCACCACCCCCACCCCCCAGCCATGCCCACAGAACCCGTAGTAATAAATTTTACATTTCACCCCTGGCTGATCTACATTTATCCTACACCTTGTACATCTCCTTTTTAGGGCTCTGGTCAACCTATCAACAACTTACCTCCAGCTTCAGGAAAGTATCCTGAGGCACATACTGTACTTGGAGTGTTCCTCGGAAGAAGGCGGGGCCCACCGCGCTGTCAGGGATGGCACTCCAGGGGGACGCGCCTCGTAGACTAGGGGAGAAAGAAAAGGTAGTTTCTTCAAAGGGATCACCAGGTGGGGAAAAAAAATCCATCAGCATCCCCAATCAGTTTTGATGTAAGCTAGGTCCTGCTTGAGGGATCCTTGGTGCTCTGTGAGCTTGGCTTTCTTGCAGATGTTTCATTACCTAAATTAGGTAAGATCATCAGTGCTAGAAGGGGAGGGGGCATTGTGGAGAGGAAGAGGAGGAGGAGGAGGAGAAGGAAGAGGAGGAGGATTATGGGGTCCTTGGTACTCTCTGAGCTTGGTAGATTTCTTGCAGATGTTTCATTACCTAAACTAGGTAACATTATCAGTGCTAGAAGGGAAGGGGGTATTGTGGAGGAGAGGAGGAGGAGGAGGAGGAGGAGGAGGAGGAGGAGGAGAGGAGGAGGAGGAGTCCTTGGTGCTCTCTGAGCTTGGTGGTTTTCTTGCTATTTATTTATTTATTTATTTATTTATTTATTTATTTATTTATTATTGATTGATTGATTGATTGATTGATTGGTTCGATTTATATGCTGCCCTTCTCCAGAGACTCAGGGCGGCTTACAATGTGTTAAGCAACAGCCTTCATACTTTTGTATATACCTGCTTAGTAGGGCTTTCGCCCCCCCCCCCAAAGCGGTGTTCTTTTTTTTTTTTTATACAAAGTCAGCTTATTGCCCACACAATCCGGGTCCTCATTTTATCTACCTCGAAAGGACGGAAGGCTGAGTCAACCTTGAGCCTGGTGAGATTTGAACTTGCAGTAATTGCAGGCAGCTGGTGCTACTTAACAGCGCTTTAGTCTGCTGCGCCACCAAGGGTCATTACCTAAACTAGGTAACATTATCAGTGCTAGAAGGGGAGGGGGTATTCTGGAGAGGAGGAGGAGGAAGAGGAAGAGGGAGGAGGAATAATCATCTTCGGGAGAGAAAAAATCCATCAGCATCCCCAATCAGTTTTGATGTAGGCTAGGCCTCGCTTGAGGAATCCTTGGTATTCTCTGAGCTTGGTGGTTTTCTTGCAGACGTTCCATTACCCAAATTAGGTAACTTCACCATCAACATCAAGGACCAAGGGGCCCCTCATTTCAACCCTGAGCTACAAATATTCTCCTTTGTAAGTCTTGGTTTTTGGGTAACGCATGCCTTTCCCCTACTTTCTAGCAACTTTCTCTTGAGTATACTTTCGTAGACATCCTCAACATCGTTCATCATCCCTCGGGTCGAACTCTTACTTCAAAAAAATTGAGATTCTTTCAGCTGGGCATTTGAAAACCTGGCGAGATATTTATTTATTGGTTCAATTTATATGCCACCCTTCTCCGGAGACTCAGGGCGGCTTACAATGCGTTAAGCAATAGCCTTCATACTTTTGTATATTTTATACAAAGTCAGCTTATTGCCCCCACAAACTGGGTCCTCATTTTACCTACCTCGGAAGGATGGAAGGCTGAGTCAACCTTGAGCCTGGTGAGATTTGAACTCGCAGTAATTGCAGGCAGCTGGCAGCTAAGTACTACTTTAACAGCGCTTAGCCCACTGCGCTGTACTAGGGATTCGAACCGCCGAACTGCTGACCTGTCTGATCAACAAGCCCAGTGTCTTAGCCACTGAGCCACAGTGCTCTAGAGCAGGGGTCTCCAACCTTGGCAACTTTAAGACTTGAGGACTTCAACTCCCAGAGTTCCTCAGCCAGCTTTGCTGGGAGTTGAAATCCACAAGTCTTAAAAGTTGCCAAGGTTGGAGACCCCTGCTCTACAGAGCAAACCCGTTCCCGTCTAACGCTGATAACGTTACCTAGTTGGGTCACGAAATGTCTGTAAGTAAACCAAGCTCAAAGAGCAACAAAGACCCCCCCCCCAGAACGTCTAAAAATGTTCACCCATGTAACCAGTGACCCGGAGAGATGACGGGCTCCTCTTGAGAGACGCCTTCAAGGCAGTGGTGAAATCTAAAATTTGGTACTACTGGTTCCGTGGGCGTGGCTTGGTGGTGGGGTAATGTGACTGGGTGGGTATGGCCAATTTTTTAATTTTTTTTTTTACTTTTAAAACCATTTTTTCTACAACCTCTTTGGGAGAGGTTGTAAAAAAATGCTTTCAAAAGGCTCTGACGATCCCAGCTGAGTTGCCTGATAGGCAGAGGCTTTTTTTTCTTTTAAAAGCCTCTGACGATCAGGCAACTCAGCTTGGATCGTCAGAGGCATTTAAAAGAAAAAAAGCCTTTGACGATCCCAGCTGAGCCGCGCGATCATCAGAGGCTTTTTTTTTTTTTTTTTTTAAAAGAATTTTTTCGGCCGAAGAGGTTGTAGAAAAAATGCTTTTAAAAGGGGGGGAAAAAAAAGCCTCTGATGATTGTGCAGCTCAGCTGGGCATGGGATGGGGGGGGGCAGGGATTTTTGCTACCGGTTCTCCAAACCACTCGCCCCCATCGCTACCAGATCAGGCGATCTGGTCCGAACCGGGAGCATTTCACCCTTGCTTCAAGGTGAGTTTAGGCAGCCGTCTGGCAGGTGCAGTTTGGATCCCTGCGGTAAGCAGACCGGCTGCGTTTAATTGCCGCGCGGCTCCTTTTAACTTTTGCCGTTGTTGTGGCGTTTTGCAATTTGGCGAACTTCCTCTGCTTCTGTTCTTTTCTGTGAATTGGTGTTCAAAACCACCATCCCTGCTGACAACAAATTTCAACGGTTTGGAAAACGGGAGAGGGAAGGAGGGAACTTGACAACCAAGCGTGCCAAATTGTACCTTTTTGAGGATTGTTAACGAGATTTAAAAAACACCGTCCCCCCTCGCTCTGAACTGCACAGGGATATTTTGAAAGGAAGGAGAGAGAGAAAACAGAAGAGCCCTTTGTCAAAAGCTGGCATTTATTGGGATTTCTGCAGATGGCAGGAGTTGGAACTGATGGCCTCAAGGGTGCCTCCCGGCTATTATAGCTTTGAAGTGCTTAGCTGTGTGATCGCTGTTATCCAGCCAGAGGCCTCTAGACTACTAGGACTCTAGTACCCGTGCTTTCCCTTCCCTCCTCCATCAGCCAACCTCCCTCCCTGGAAGTGCCCCCTGCCCTCCTATAAAGGGCCAGAATCCAGACCGAAATGACTCCAGCCTGTACTGTAACCAGCAAACAATAATGAGCAATAAAGGAGAATATTTGTAGCTCAGGATCTACCGGAGGGGGTCCTTGGTGCTCTCTGATCTTGGCGGTTTTTTTTTTAAATTTGATTTATATGCCGCCCTTCTCCGAAGACTCAGGGCGGCTTACAATGTGCTCAGCAATAGCCTTCATCCTTTTGTATATTTATACAAAGTCAGCTTATTGCCCCCACAAACTGGGTCCTCATTTCACCTACCTTAGAAAGGATGGAAGGCTGAGTCAACCTTGAGCCTTGGCGAGATTCGAACCCTGCAGTAATTGCAGGCAGCTGGTCTTAATAACCAGCTTAATAACAGGGTGCCTTAAACCCCTGTACTACCAAGGTTTCATTATCCAAACAAGGTAACATCATCAATGCTAATTTTTTAAAGCTGGCAAGACACTTTTTCTTGTGGCAGTCAGTTCCACAGGTTCAGTAAGCTTTGTCTTGCTCTCCTCGGTGGCTAGTCTTTTCTTCTTCCAGCAGCGGGTGGGCAACGAGAGGGGTTCCAGGCTGCCTCCTTTGCTTCGGGAGGGGAGGGGGGCTAATCAAAGCAAGACACCCCCCTCTGCAAACTCCTCAACCCACATTTCTAGAAATCCAGGGGAAGGACTTGAACTCGCGCCACAGGGGCTGCAACGGTTCCAAAGATCATCATTTGTGCCCTCCACAATTCAGAAAAAAAAATAATAATGTCGTATTACAGGATTGTCCATTTAGGGTGTGGGGGGGGGGGTCCGTCCAATTTTGCAACTTTAAGATCTAAATTTAAACCTAGCACCGATGATGTTTACCTAGTTTAACGAGCACTCCTCCTCCTTCTCTTTTCCTTCTCTTCCTCCTCCTTCTCCTCTGCTTCCACAAATTGCACTCTTTGCTTGCACTGAGGATGTTACCTAGTCTGGGTAACAAAACCTCTGCAAGAAAACCACCAAGCTCAGTAATAATAAGGATAATATTGCTTAGTGGTTCTCCAGCTAACAGTTTCAAACCACGACACAGCCTAAGCCAACTTGGCTTGTTCTTGGTCAGGTACAAGAGCGCTGATGTGTATCTCAAAAGCTTCAGTAATTGTAGAAGCTTGCTTCATCCTTCCTTCCTTCCTTCCTTCCTTCCTTCCTTCCTTCCTTCCTTCCTTCCTTCCTTCCTTCCCTTCCTTCCCTTCCCTCCCTTCCCTTCCTTCCCCATCCACCCATCCATATCCCACCTTAATTTTTTTATATAATTAACTGAAAGTGGGAAACATGTTTAATACGCCTGCCTCCTTCTATTTCCCCTACAACAACAACCTTGTGAGGTGGATGGGCTACCAGAGACAGACTGGCCCAAAGTCAAAGTCACCAAGCTGGCATTTATGTCTAAAGCAGGAATTGAATTCAGAGTTTCCTGATGTTTGACCCAAAGTCACCCACTCTAAGAAGGAACTAGAACTCACCATCTTCTGGTGATTGACCCAAAGTCATTCACCCTAAGGAGGACTAGAACTCACCATCTCCTGATGACTGACCCAAAGTCACCCACCCTAAGTAGGAACTAGAACTCACATCTCCTGGTGATTGACCCAAAGTCACCCATCCTAAGGAGGAACTAAACTCATCATCTCCTGATGACTGTCCAGTCACCCACCCTAAGAGAATTAGAACTCACCATCTCCTGGTGATGACCCACAAGTCACCCATCCTAAGTAGGAACTAGAACTCACCATCCTGAGTACATGACCACTCCTGCACGACTACGAGAGTAACTAGAATTCATCATCTCACTCGGTGATTGACCCAAAGTCACCCACCCTACGGAGGAGGAACTAGAACTCACCATCTCCTGGTGACTGACCCAAAGTCACCCATCCTAAGGAGGAACTAGAACTCACCATCTCTTGATGTGATGACACACACACTAACACAAAAAACACCATCCTCTTGAGACCAAAGTCACCACCCACCTAAGGATCAACATCAGAAGTCACTCATCTCCCTGGTGACTGACCAAAGTCACCCATCCTAAGGAGGAACTAGAACTCACATCTCCTGGTGACTGACCCAAAGTCATCCACCTAAGGAGGAACCAGAACTCACCATCTCCTGGTGATTGACCCAAAGTCACCCATCCTAAGGAGGAACTAGAACTCATCATCTCCTGGTGACTGTCCCAGTCACCCACCCTAAGGAGGAACTAGAACTCACCATCTCTTGATGATTGACCCAAAGTCACCCACCCTACGAGGAACTAGAACTCATCATCTCCTGGTGACTGACCCAAAGTCACCCATCCTAAGGAGGAACTAGAACTCACCATCTCCTGATGACTGACCCAGTCATCCACCCTAAGGAGGACTAGAACTCATCGTCTCCTGGTGACTGATCAAAGTCAGTCCAATAGCCATCCTGACTCTTCTAGTTTTATCTATCAAACCATTATCAATACTGGCGGTGCCAGTTGGCACGGAAGCGGGAAATTATATTGAAAAACGGGCACTGCTAAGAAGGGCTGCTGCACGGCTCTGCAGGTTTGAGAGCGACCAGCCCAAATCTTTGCCAGATGCCAGACTGCTGGCAGGTGGAGCTGCTAACTAGGATTTGGACCCTGGCCAAGCATAATTCCAGTAAACAAAGGGAAAGAGGGAAACAAATCACCGGAACAGAAAAAGCAGGGGAGGGGGAGGGAGGAGCGGGGAAGGGGCTGCTGTTGTTGCCGAGATTCACTGAGCAAACCTTTCCATGAAGCTGGGTTTCATTTCAAGGCTGTAAATCTTGAAGTTTCTCAAGGAGGTTTTGTTGAAAACAATGTCGCCAATTAAGCCTGCAAGAGAAACGAGAGCAAACGCTGAGCGGAGCAGGGACAAGGCTGATGAATCACCTTTCAAAGGGGAGGCACGGCCCGTTGCCGAGAGCGGCAGCCGCTGCTGCCAACTTCCATATTTGGCACTGGGGTCGATACAATTCTAAATCAGTTGGAAGGGACTTTGGAGGCCTTCTAGTCCAACCCCCTGCTCAAGGAGGAGACCCTCTACCGTTTCAGATAGGTGGCTATCCAGGCTCTTCTTAAAAACCTCCAGTGATGAAGCCCCTGCAACTTCTGGTGGCAAGCTGTTCCACTGGTTTAATTGCTCTCATTGTCAGGAAGTTTCTCCTTAATTCCAGGTTGCTTCTCTCCTTGATTAGTTTCCATCCATTGTTTCTTGCTTTGGGAAATAATTTGACCCCCTTCTCGTTGTGGCAGCCTCTCAAATAGCAATAGCGCTTAGACTTATATACCGCTGCACAGTGCTTTACAGCCCTCTCTAAGCGGTTTACAAAGTCAGCATATTTGCCCCCAACAATCTGGGTCCTCATTTTACCCACCTCGGAAGGATGGAAGGCTGAGTCAACCTTGAGCCTGGTGAGATTCGAACTGCCAAACTGCAGGCAGCCGGCAGTCAGCAGAAGTAGCCTGCAGTACTGCACACTAACCACTGCGCCACTGCGGCTCATATTGGAGTATTGGAATGAATGAATGAATGAATGAATGAACGAACGAACGAATGAACGAATATTTTTGTGTGTCCATTGTGCCTGGATCTCATCTTGGTTTGGGTTTATATTGATTTTTACATCATTATTTATCAGTCGAGAGTCAGCTTGAATTTGGGTAGTGTCTAATTCAATCACAGCAACAAATAAAGGAAGGCAAATACAATTGCAGCTAAAATAAAAGAGAAATTCTTTGCAGGGTTTGGAAACGAGCAACTGCCCTATTACAAAAACAGAATAGGGGCTTAATGAAGACATTATTTCACAGAGGTTTTTCGGTGAAGGAATCCTGGCTGTGGCATACTCTCTCTCTCTCTCTCATTCTCTCTCTCTCCCCCCCTCCCTTTGTTCTTTGTTAACCTTCGAATGACAGAGTCCATCCTGCTCCTTTCAGCCAGTCATGGCCAAGGATGCTGTTCATTCTATAGTAGCGGCCAAAATTGTGGAAACCTTTTGGGAAAAAGTGTATTTTTGAGCTTTGATGGCTAATAACACCACTTTTTCTTTTGGAGTTTCAAGATAATCCTATTCCACTGCTGGAATGGCCTGGGAATAACCCAGACCTTAACCCAATTGAAAATCTATGGAGCCGACTAAAGAAACTTGTTAGTCAGAGGCGACCCAGCAATAAAACCCAGTTAATTGAAGCCATCATTCAATCTTGGTTTCACATTAGAACAGCTGCAGAACTAAAAGACTTGGTTCACTCCATGGGAAGACGTTGTAAGGCCGTAATTCATGCTAAAGGTTACCCAACTAAGGATTAACTGACGTGGTGATCATTTTTGTATATCGCGTTTTTTCTATGGTGATCATTTTTGTATATTTCGTTTTTTTCTACGTCTTTCACTTTTCTTCTTTAAACTGTAACTGCTGTTCTAATAGCAAATCCTTCCTAAAAGTTATTGCATTACATTCTTGATTAAATTATCTTTCCACTGATATATAATTTTATGGTTCTACTCCAAAAAAAAAAAAAAAAAGTGGTGTTATGAGCTATTTTTAGAAAATACACTTTTCCCCCCCAAAAGGTTTCCACAATTTTGGCCACTACTGTAAGATTCTTGGCCGTGAATCTGATCCATTGAGCAGATTGGAATGGGACTCTGTGTCCAATTTCTCCTGTCAGTTGCAGGAATCCAATTTTTAAGATTCCTAGCGTCTGTTTCAACAATTCAAGAAGGGCGTGTGTGTGTGTCCTTAAGACAAATGATTTTGCTGCCAAGTGTCTCTTATTACAGGCAGTCCTTGTCATACGACCACAATTGAGCCCAAAATGTATGTCGCTAAGCGAGAGTTTTGCCCCGTTTTACGACTCTTCCTGCCACCTGGGTTAAACGAATGGCTGCAGTCGTTAAGCTAGTCACATGGTTGTTAAGTGAAATGGGCTTCCCCGTTGACTTTGCTTGTCAGAAGGTCGCAAAAGTGGGTCACGTGATCCCCAGGGACGCTTACAACCGTCATAAATGCGAGACAGTTGCCAACGGTCTGAATTTCGATGACGTGAGCCTGCAACGGTCGTTAAGGGTGAAAAAAAACGATCCTTAAGTCCCTTTTCTGAGGGCCGTTGCAACTTTGGTCACTAAAAGAACTGTTGTAAGTTGAATACTATCTCTATTAGATTATTTGATTCATCACCTTCAGCTAGAATCTGTCTTCCTGGAACTTTAAATTCATTCTTCTGTAATCTGATTGCTTGGCTCCCCCCCCCTTATTAACACCTTTTCTGGTGTCTACGAGAAATCTTCATGCATCTTTCTGAGTATCTATGGAGATTCTCAGTCATCCAGGTCATGACTGTCCCAAAGATGTTTTTTTTCAAGAGGCAACTGGACTTTCTGTTTCTCCTTGAAGACGTTTCGCTTCTCATCCGAGAAGCTTCTTCGGCTCTGACTGGATGGAGAATTGAAGGATTTATATTCCTCGCAGACAGCTGGTCATTTGCATCCTTTTAGAGGGTCGTTGAGGGCACCTGGAGGTTTATCGAAGAGGCCATCTATGACAAAATTGAACAGCCCTCTCTCAACAGAGGGTGCCCTGCCCCAGCTACGGACCCCAAAGAACGCAGCACACACAAAGTCTGTACAAACTTTAGTTTACTAAATTAAATCAGTCTTTTTTTTTCAAACAAAGTCTGTTAATTAACCTTCTTAACAGTTTACAAGAATCCAAAGAATAAATAATCGTAATCTTACTAGGGTTGGCAGAAAGCCCAGAAGCAATTTGCAAAGAACTGAGATCCAGACGCGAAGGAGTGTGAATGAAGTTGTTCCCTGCAAATTGCTTCAGTCGGCATTCTTCCTTAAATAGGCTAAGGGAGTGGCCAATTAGCCCCAAGCTTTACTCTCGAGGAGACCTCCTCCTGAGGAGCCACTCCTGCTTTTTGGCAGCTCTGCATGCCTGTGCATCGAGAAGAGGCTCCTCCTCTTTGTCCTCTTCACTTAAGGGAGCTTCTGAAGGCCCTGGCTGAATCCCCGCCTCTGGCACCACATCTTCTCCAGCCTCCTCATTGTCTAACTCGAGTGCCAGCTGCACAGGCTGCTGGCGCAGCACCACACCAGCCTCCTCGCTGTCGGAATCAGCTACTAGCTGCACAGGCCGCTGACGGGCCACAACAAAGGGGGAGAGATACGACTTCATCTATCTCCAGTCTACAACACAGTCCTTTCAACAGTTCCAAGAAGCCTCCACAGCCATTTGCACCCATTCAGGTGACTCTGATGACACAGATAAACCTCCAGGCGGCCTCAACGACTCCCTAAAAAGGATGCAAATGACCAGCTGTCTGTAAGGAGTATAAATCCGTAAAGAAC
Source organism: Pantherophis guttatus (assembly GCF_029531705.1). The sequence goes on along the minus strand of NW_026844048.1, from coordinate 18,802,378 downwards.
TTCAATGCTGTTGCTTTAAAGCAGGGAGCAGACAATACAGGCAAAACTTGCTTTCAATTACAATTAAAGTCATGAGAACAGTAAACAGCATGATTTACCTTTCCGCTGGTTATTCAGATTAAGCCCATAGTTGACTCTCCCGGAGTTCTCGACTAAAATTTGCAGCTGCCTATATCCCTGCACGGGATAAGAAAGGAAAAACAGATCATCCTCAACTTACGACCACAATGGAGCCCAAAATGTGTGCTGTTAAGTGAGAAATTTTGCTAGGCGAGCCTTGCCCCATTTTATTACTTCTCTTGCCGCCTTTGTTAAGTGAATCCCTGCATTTGTTAAATTAGTTAAGGCCGTTGTTAAGTGAATCTGGCTTCCCCATGGTCTTGTGTTGTCAGAAGGTCGCAAAAGGGGATGAAGGGACCCCGGGACACCGCAACCGTCATAAATGTGAATCAGCTGTCAAGCATTCTAAATATAAATCCCATTGTCAACTTATATAGCTTTCAAGTTGCCATGAGCAGGAGGAAGAGAGAACTGATGGAGCTGATTGATTTCCCTAACTGAAACTACATTCCACAGATGCTTTCTTACCGCAATCAGTAGGAGAGTGTTGGGTTTCACAGCCAGCCAAAGTGGTTAATTGGAGAATGTGATTTATGACATGGCCAGGGAGGAGGGGAGAGAGAGGGTCATAGGGGAACGTAAATCTACTTGGGATTAGTTCTAACTGCATCCGAATATTGCCGAAATGGTGCGCCTAATAAATGACTGTATTTCTTTTGAAGTTTGGCTCGTGGCTCATGAATTAATTAGGGCATCTTTCGGAAACTTCACACCCATGACCATGCTGCAGAAGTGTGAAAAACGGTCGTAGGTCACTCTTTTCAGTGCCGTTCAGTCACTAAGCGAACTGTTGTAAATCGAGAACTACCTATACCTGAATTTTTGAAAGAAAAGGAAGCAGGGATGCAGGCAGAAATCTGGGTAGGTAAAGGAGATCTGCAATTCCAGCTGTTTTTTCTAGCTGCTCACCTGCAGGTTAGGAATGGACAGCTCCTGTACATTGTAATCGAGGTGACCGATGTAGCGAGTATTAATAAACACCTGCAGGAAAAGAAATCAAAGACAGACATCTTTTAATTTTCACAAAAGTCAGGAGATTAGAGGAGGATTTAAGAGACCGTAACAACGAGGAGGCCAGGAGTACCTGGTGAGAATCGCAGCTGTGGGAATCTGATCCAAGCACCGGATGTAGCCGTGTTATAATTAGAATCATTTAAACAGATCATAGAAACGAAGGGAACGAGGGGAAATTAATTAAGGAAACCTCGATTATTCAGCCTCAGCAAGTTACAATTAAGCAGGTGATGGCCATCCAGTTGTTCCACAAAAAGAATATATATATATATATTCTGCTTTTGATGGCGTTCTGTAAATTGTGAACACCAAAGCTTTCTTCTGTGTGTTTAAAGCAGGTAACTAGCATTCAAACCTAGTTTAATGGGTCAACAGGTAAAGGGAAACCTTTCAGAACAGGGTCTAGATAAGGCAGTCCATATTAAAAGACCAGATTTCTGAGCACAACTGGAGATTATGTGTGTAACACTTACAGGTAATCGTCAACGTACGACCGCAATGGAGCCCGACATTTTAAGTTTCTAAGTGAGAAATTTGTAAAGGGAGTTCCCTCCCCCGCCCCCATTTTACGACTTTCCTTGCCACGTTTGCTGCAGTTGTTAAATGAGTCACACGGTTGTTCAGTGAATCTGGCTTGTCAGAAGGTCACACAAGAGAATCAAGTGACTCCGGAACATTCAACCGTCATAAATACGAATCAATTGCCAAGCATCCGAATTTTGATGACATGGCCATGGGGGTGCTGCAATGGTCATAGGTGTGAAAAATGATCATACAGCAGTGGCCAAAATTGTTGAAACCTTTTGGGAAAAGTGTATTTTTGAGGTTTGATGGCTAATAACACCACTTTTTCTTTTGGAGTTTCAAGATAATCCTATTCCACTGCTGGAATGGCCTGGGAATAGCCCAGACCTTAACCCAATTGAAAATTGATGGAGCTGACGAAAGAAACTTGTTAGTCAGAAGCCACCCAGCAATAAAACCCAGTTAATAGAAGCCATCATTCAATCTTGGTTTCACATGATAACAGCTGCAGAACTCAAAGACTTGGTTCACTCCATGGGAAGACGTTGTAAGGCCGTCATTCATGCTAAAGGTTACCCAACGAAGTATGAACTAACATGGTGATCATTTTTATATATCTCGTTTTTTCTATGTGTTTCACTCTTCTTCTTTATACTGTAACGGCTATTCTAATAGCAACTCCTTCATAAAAGTTATTGCATTACATTCTTGATTAAATTATTTTTCCATTGATATATAATTTTATGGTAGTACTCTAAAAAAAAAAAAAAAAAGTGGTGTTATGAGCTATTTTTAGAAAATACACTTTCCCCCCCAAAAGGTTTCCACAATTTTGGCCACTAGTGTATGTCCCTTTTTCCAGTTCCATTGTAACTTCAAACAGTCACTAAACAAACTGTCGTAAGTGGAGGACTGCCTGTATTAGGGCCAAATGACCTAAACACCTGGGAATTATGGCACCAGAGTGTCAATATGTTTACTCCAAGAAAGTCACCTCGATCCAAGGGTAAATTATGAGTTGACTAAGATCGAGCCAGTTTTTCCCTCCCAGAAGGAGGTAGTAATCTCACACGTCCATCCTCACCTGTGCTCGATCTCGGATGTAATCCCGGGAATACAAGGTCCCTCCGCCAAGGATGACCGTCTCATAGAGGGTGTAGCCAAACGCCTGTCCGTTCCCATTATTTATCGGCAGGTTCTCCATGTTAATGGGGTACTCTGACTTCACAATCTGCAGAAACCAGAAACCAGAACAGGATCCTAACAGCGACTGCTAAGAAATAAGGTGTTTGGTGTTTTTTTTTTTTTACCCTCAACGGGTTCGTGAAACAGACGCGGCTCCATAATAAGTTAACACCTTGGTGATAATAAGGAGAGAGAAAAAAATAGGGGTAGAGTTTTGCTTTGAGGGTGCTTGGTGCATTTTGAGTTTGGTTGTTTTCCGGTAGACGTTTCATTACCCAAGCTAGGTAATATCATCAGTGCTAGAAGGGAGTGAGATTTACTCTCTGTTTACATAAAAGTCCCTTGTATGTTCTCCTGCTTCTCTTCCTAGTACAAGAACGGAGGGCCAATTATAGCCATGCAGGTGGAGAACGAATACGGCTCCTGTGCCCAAGATCAAAATTACATGGCCTACCTAAAACAGGTAAAATTATTCCTCCACCTCTTTTGAACTGAAAAAAAAAATGCTGAAGGTTAGGGTTAGGGTTAGTGACTAAGACGCTGAGCTTGTCGATCGAAAGGTCAGCAGTTCAGTGGTTCGAATCCCTAGTGCTGCGTAACAGGGTGAGCTCCCGTGACTTGTCCCAGCTTCTGCCAACCTAGCAGTTCGAAAGCACGTAAAAAATGCAAGTAGAAAAATAGGGACCACCTTTGGTGGGAAGGGAACAGCGTTCCATGAGCCTCTGGCATTGAGTCATGCCGGCCACATGACCACGGAGACGTCTTCGGACAGCGCTGGCTCTTCGGCTTTGAAATGGAGATGAGCACTGCCCCCTAGAGTCGGGAACGACTAGCACATATGTACAAGGGGAACCTTTACCTTTTACAATGATTCCATTTTAAGCGTGCATCTTATCCATCCATCTCACACCAGCGATATCCAAACACTTAAGATACATGCTGAGTTCTTTAATGTGTGGTTTGTTCCATTTCCATCATCTGGGCCAATTGAAGCACATCCCTCCCTGGAGAATGACTTACCTCCATTCCCGACAACAATTCCCACAGTGAGATATATTGCTGCATCAGGATGGCCCCGTAGGATGCTTTATGTGAAATTATCGGAGGCGGAGGGAGAGGAGTCTCTTTGGAGAAGGAAAGAAAAAGAACCTGGTTAAATTCAAGCACTGGATTGGTGGGAGAAATTACTCAATTTCGCAATTTTTTTTGGCTTGAGAAGAGCTTAGTTAGTCCTTGACTTACGACCACAACTGAGCCCAAAATTTATCTTGCTAAGCAAGATTTCAGGGTTCCGATGCTCTAATTAAATAATGAGCCTCAAGCCAAGCTTCAAAAGAAATCCAGTTATTTATCAGGAGTTTCACGTCGGCACGCTCCAAGTGAAGCCAACTCTGACCCCACTTAATTTATGTTCCGGCTCTGACCCTGTTTCCCCCCTCCCCACAAGGTGTATCATCAGTCACATTCTCCAACAAAGCAATTTTGCGGGTTGTAGAGATCACTCCCCTCTGGCCACTGTGGGTCACCTCGGAGATGGCCTTGACAGAGATATGGCTGGAATGTGCTTTTGTTCTGACTGACGTGCTGCCTCGCTGCGGCTGCAAAGTTCATTTTCCCATCCCCCCCCTGCCTATGGCAACTCGAGAGCAGGGATGCTTTGCAAGTTGACACAAGGCAGTTGTTAGGTGAATTTGAGATATGGGAGGGAGGGAGGATCATTCTCTTTGTTGAATGAGGGGTAGGACCTAGCTGATCTACAAAAGCTAAGCATGGCCAGACCCGGTTAACCCTAAATGGAGGAAATGTTAGGGCTCTTGGCTAAATTGGTAAGATGAAAAAAAACCAAAAACCACACCCTCGAGGAAGGCAATGGTAAAACACTGCGCTAGTGTACTATGGAGAAAATTCAGGAATTTACCGCTTTAAAGTGCTCCATGGCTTAGGACCTGGTTATCTACGGGACCGCCTGCTACCACCAATAGCCTCCCACTGGCCAGTACGCTCCCATAGAGAAGGGCTCCTCCGGGTGCCGTTGGCCAAACAATGTCGACTGGCGGCCCCTAGGGGGAGAGCCTTCTCTGTGGGGGCACCTACGATCTGGAACGAGCTCCCCCCGGAGATACGGAAGATCCCGGATCTATGCACCTTCCGTCGTGCGCTTAAGACTTTTTTATTTCATCAAGCTGGCCTTTATTTCATCTTCTCCCCTTTTTAAATGTAAATTTTAATTTGTTTTTAAATTATGGGGTATTTTAAATTTGTCTCAGCCAAATTATTTACTTACTCTATTAGAACTAATAGAGTTCTTACTCTATTTTAAACTTTGTATTTATGTGTTTTACTCTGTGGCTGTTCACCGCCCTGAGTCCTTCGGGAGTAGGGCGGTATAGAAATTTAATAAAATAAATAAATAAATAAATGTCATCCAGAATGAAGCCCGACTCAAAGGAGGCAGTACTGAAAAAGCCTCTTCCCAGGGTCAAAGCAAATGCTTACAAACAGGGAGGAGGTATTTACTACCCAGCGAAGAGTTCTACAAAGAAAAGACGAAGGAAGGAAGGAAGGAAGGAAGGAAGGAAGGAAGGAAGGAAGGAAGGAAGGAAGGAAGGAAGGAAGGAAGGAAAAAGGGAAGATGTACAAGTTTCTCTCTTTCCCTCCCTCCCTGCCTCCCCTTCCCACTCCCACCCCCTTCCCTCCCTCCCTATTCCTTCCTTTCTCCCTCACTCCCTCCCCTTCCCGCCTGTCCTCACCCCTCTCCTCTTTCCAATCAGCATTTTCTTGAAGTCCACCAATGTTGTTATATAAGGACTCATCCTTCCTTACAGCCTTGGAAGTCACCAGTCTCATAACAAATCTCCCTCTTCCCCCTTCCCCCCCCCCCCCCCCCCCCCAAAAAGAAGCCCCCCCCGGCCGATCAACAGAATGAAGCTACACCGGAAGCATCTGGGGGTCCCACACGCCCAGTGGGGTGAGCCAGTTTTCAAGCTGGGCTCCTCTGGCCTCCAGAGAAGGCAGAGGAGCTGCTCCTTCGTCCGTGCAATTACCTATCATGCTGGAAAAAAGCTTGCGCAGTTTGAAGTACTTGGCGGTGTAATCTCCAGCCTCGGTCAGCACGGCATCGTAATCTGGAAAAAAGAAAAGTAGAGCAAATAGAAAAAAAACAAACAAACCCTAGTTTGCCTTACTTATAGGTGCATGTCATGAAAATCACAAGAATGTAACACACATGCAGACAGACAGACATTATAAGACAATCATACCTATCATCTGATTTTTAGCTCACTCTTAAATTCGCTGTACCAGCGCCAGTAGGACACCGACAAAGGAGAATATTTGTAGCTCTCTGAGCTTGTGTGTTTTCTTGCAGAGGTTTCATTACCCTAAGTAGGTAACATCATCACCACCACAAGTAGGGCATCATAGCAATTTAATAATAATAATAATAATAAATAATACAAATTAACAGAGTTGGAAGGGACCTTGTAGGTTATTTAGTCCAGGGGTGAAATATACTTACCTTCCTTACCGGTTCAGAAGTGTGCAAGCCACGCGCGCGTGCTCGCTTCGCTCTTCTGCGTGTGCGCAAAATCTTCTGCACATGTGCAGAAGGTAAAAAAAACATTACTTCCTGGTTTAAACCAGGAAGTAATGACACCCGGGCGGCGATCGCTACCGGATCGCCGAACCACAGGGAAAAATCGCTACCGGATCGGCCGATCCGGTCTGATCTGGGAGTATTTCACCCTGATCTAGTCCAACTCCCCACCCAAACAGGAGACCCTACACCACTTTTGACCGATGGCAGTCCAGTCTCTTCTTGAAAGCTTCCAGTGATGAAGCTCCCACAACTTCCGAAGGCAACTTCTGTTCCATGGGTGGATTGTTCTCACTGTCGGAAAATTCCTCCTTATTTCCAGGTTGAATCTCTCCTTGATGAGTTTCCATCCATTATTATTCTTTGTCTGGCCTTCAGGTGCTTTGGAAAATAGCTTGACCCCCTTCCTCTCTGTGGCAGCCCCTCAAATATTGGAAGACTGCTATCCCTGCACAGCTCCAGGGCACAATGGCCTTGACTTCTAGAAAGAATGTTATTTTGACTACATATCATCTTCCCTCCATACAATCCCCTCTCCCATTTTCCCACAGTAGAATTTGTGGCAGGCCTCAAAGCTCAAAGGGAAAAGATGGTTTCCAGGAACCTTACCATAGCTGGTGATGGCTGCCTTGTAGTCGTTAAAATGCAGAGCGCCGTTCATGAATCCAAAATTGGTCCCTCCGTGGAACATGTACAGATTGATGGAGGCTCCTGCCCGGAGGACATCCTCAACCCTATCCAGCATCTCTGCAGAGAGAAACAAAGCTTCTAGTGTAGCACGGCACTGGCGCGTTATTCTTGTTACTACAGGTAGTCCTCGACGTACGGTAGTTCACTTAGTGACTGTCCGAAGTTACAATGGCATTGGAAAAAGGGACTTCTGACTGTTTTTCACACTTTAACGACCATTGCAATATCCCCGGGGTCACGTGATCAAAAGTCAGACACTTTGGTAACACAAAGCCATGCCAGAAGACCACATCTGGAGAGATACCTCTGCTTCTACTATTGTTTGGAGCAATAATTAGAATAAAGGAGGAGGGGTTGGGAACACAGATAGAAAAGGAACAGCGCCAGCAAACAACTTACCATCTGCATCAAAGACGTTGTGAGGTCCTCCCCAGCTATCAAACCAACCAGTCCAGTACTCCATCACCATCATTGGCATGTCATGCTGAAAAAGGGCAAACACACCAGGTGAAAACATGGCCTCGTTTGACATTGATGAGTACATGTTCACTCTGCAATCATTTAACTGAACTCAGGAATTTTTGACACTAGAACTCCCAGTCTCCTGGTGATTGGCCCAAAGTCACCTAGCTGGCATTAATGCTTAAGACAGGACTAGAACTCATCATCTCCTGGTAATTGGCTCAAAGTCACCTAGCTGGCATTAATGCTTAAGACAGGACTAGAACTCATCATCTCCTGGTAATTGGCTCAAAGTCACCCAGCCGGCTTTCATGCCTTAAGGCAGGACTAGAACTCCCAGTCTCCTGGTGATTGGCCCAAAGTCACCCAGCCAGCTTTCATGCTTAAGGTGGTATTAGAACTCACTGTCTCCTGGTGATTGGCCCAAAGTCACCCAGCCAGCTTTCATGCCTAAGGCAGGACTAGAACTCATGGTCTCCTGGTGATTGGCCCAAAGTCACCTAGCTGGCATTAATGCTTACTACAGGACTAGAGCTATCATCTCCTGGAGATTGGCCCAAAGTCACCCAACCAGCTTTCACGCCTAAGGCAGGACCAGAATTCAATCTCTGGGATTGTAATACCATTGTGTTACATTAACTCATCCTTGATTTGTCTATTTTTTCCTCTCTCTCTCTTCTTTCCCGTCTCTTTTTCCTTGAATGCTGTACCTTTTAGAATTCGAGCCTACAGGCCAGTATCTAGCGTTACTGAGATATAAGCCACTTTGAAAGACCTCCTGGGTGAAGATCAGAGAATGAATGTCTCTTTTTAAAAAATAAAATGAACACAGAATGCGACGGTAGGATTCAATGAAAACGGAAATGACTTTTGTTATCTTCTTCACGTCCAGATCCTGCACCGACCGAGGAATCAATGAGCTTCTCAGTGGGTTATTTACTGATTGTTGACAAGAAGGCTAAAGACAATTTTCCAACAGCACATCAAGTAAATACTGTATATTTCCCGAAAGCCAGCTTTGTCTGGGTATAAATTCTTTGGGGCACAATTGAGCAGCGACCAATTATGGGTCTCTAATGACCATTTGGGGCTGCAGAAAATGAACCCCAAAGAAACCCAGGGAAGAATTTACATTTGGAAAGCAATCTTCTATATATATAAAAATGGCTGTGTGTATGTATGTTCCAGCATAACTCTGGAACGCCTCGAGCAATTTCAACCAAACTTGGTACACAGATGACTTACTCTCTGGAAATAAATACTGTGGGGGTAAGACACCCCTAACACCCCTCGGGGGGGAGGGAGTGTTCTGTTAAGATGTTGTGCCTTAAAATGGCTTCTACTGTACTGCCTTAAAATGGCTTCTACTGTGCAGCACAGTGGACTTGCCATGGTAATGGCTTCACAGTACTCCACAAGGGGGCTCCCTCTGGTAAAGGGGAAAATCCAACATTAGAAATTACGTTGAGTCTGGACATTTTCAACAAGGCTTTGATTATTCTTGAGGACAAATGTATGGCCATGATCAATAAAACCAAGATCAGGAAAAAAGCATACCAAATGATCAATGATCAGCTAGCAAAACAACAAGGCGGTATCATTTTACTGGATGCTTCTGGGGGCACAGGGAAAACATTTTTAACTAATTTAATTCTCGCCGAAATTAGGGCTCAGGGTGAAGTTGCTCTTCCTGTCTAATACAGGATTGGGATAAATAAATAGTCGGGCAATGCCGGGTTATAGCTAGTGGTAAATAAATACAGTTCCAGGAATCAAGAAATATCAGCATTTTTGGCACATGGTACCCTCCTAGTTCTCGGATCATAAAACACACAGCAAGAGCCTTAGAAGGTGAGGTCTCACCATGGGAAGCATCTTCCTTACCTGCAGCTTCTTGAGGGAGGACAGGAGTCCCCGCTCCATCTTCTGAAAGTTGATCGTGGCCAAAGCTATTGAGAAAGAGGGGAAAACGGGCAGAACAAGGAAAGATTTCAACTAGGCTACAAGAAGTTAATTCATAGGAAATCCTTGATTTACCATAACTGGGACTAGAATTTCTGTGGCTAAGTAAGGCAATTGTTAATTATATTTCTTTCTTTCTTTTTTTTTTTTTTTTTTGCTGTGGTCCTTAAGTGGAAGAGAAGGACATTGGGTGCTAGTCAATTAACGACTGCTTTGCTCAGCAGTGGAAATGGAGGTCGTACGTCGAGGACTGCCTGCACTGCCTGAGATTCGAAGGTTCTGCTCATACAAGCAGACTCTCAGACTGACATGGACTCAGGAGGGAGTTACATAAACCATCATCCGCAAGCTCCTTCATTAGCAAGGAACAGAGCCTTCAGCTCGTGGGAAGTCAGTAGGAAAGACAAAACAAAATCCATCTTAAATTAGTTAGGGATATATCTATTATAGACGGGAAATCTTGTACTTCTTCTACGTTCTTCTGTAAGCCACCATGAGTTGCCAGGGGGCGAATAGGCAGCAATATAAATTCAATTAATCAACCAATAAATAAATAAATAAATATATCCCATTCTTCAAAATGAATCTTGTTAAAGAGACTATGAGGCTGTGAAATAGTATAGGTCAGTGATTTATTATTATTTATTATTTATTATTCATATTTCTATGTCGCCCACTCTCCGAGGACTCTGGGCAGCTTACACCAAAGACAGTATACTAAATAGCATATTGCCCCCTAACAATCTGGGTCCTCATTTTACCCACCTCGGAAGGATGGAAGGCTGAGTCAACCATGAGCCGGTGAGATTTGATCCGCTGATCTGCTGAACTAGCAGTCAGCTGAAATAGCTGCAGTACTGCACTCTAACCACTGCACCACCTCGGCTCTTATGTATGGTTTGCCATGTGATGGCAAACCTATGGCACGTGCCAGAGGTGGCACGCAGAACCCTCCCTGTTGGCACGCGTGCTGTCGCCAAGTTGGTCTTCACGGGCACCGGAGCGCCAAAAAACAGCCTGAAAACGGCCAAAAAAACAGCCTGAAACAGCCAAAAACGGCATGAAAACAGCCAAAAACGGCCAAAAACCAGGCATGTGCGTGCCAGCCAGCTGCTCTTCGGATTTTTTTGCACTCCGGCGCGTGCACATGGATACACACACACGTGTGTTCCGGTTTGGGCACTCGGTGCCAAAAAGGTTCACCATATCACTGGTATAGGTTCTCCTGCTTGAGCAGGGGGCTGGACTAGAAGACCTCCAAGGTCCCTTCCGGCTCTATTCTATTCTAAATTCTAAAGAGACTGCGAGAATCTTAATTTGAGACACACTATCATTTTTGTTCTAGGTAGGTGCAGAAGAACATGATCACACAGGTAGTTATCGACTTATGGCCACAACTGAGCCCAAAACCTAGGTTGCTAAGCGAATCATTTGTTTGGTGACTTTTGCCTCATTTTGCCCGTTGACTTGGCTCGTCGGAAGATTGCAAAAAGCGGATCGCATGACGCCAGGACATGGCAACCGACGTAAATACGAATCAAGTTTCCAAGCATTTTAATTTTGATCATGTGAACTGCCCCCGGAGATCCGCATGATCCCCGACTTACATACATTTCGCCGTGCCCTTAAGACTCTTTTGTTCCAACAGGCCGGGCTGGCTTAGAAAATGAATTTTATTTATTTTATTTATTTATTGGTTCGATTTATATGCCGCCCTTCTCCGGAGACTCAGGGCGGCTTACAATGCGTCAAGCAATAGCCTTCATACTTTTGTATATACCTGCTTAGTAGGGCTTTTGGCCTCCCCAAGCGGTGTTCTTTTTTATACAAAGTCAGCTTATTGCCCCCACAATCCGGGTCCTCATTTTACCTACCTCGAAAGGATGGAAGGCTGAGTCAACCTTGAGCCTGGTGAGATTTGAACTTGCAGTAATTGCAGGCAGCTGGTGCTACTTAACAGCACTTTAGTCTGCTGCGCCACCAAGGTCTCTTTTAATTTTAACTGGGTGCCTGTAGTTTTTAACATAAGGGCCAAATTTTTATATATTTTAAATTGTTTTTAAATTTTTGGGTATATGTTTGTTTTAATATGGCTGTACACCGCCCTGAGTCCTTCGGGAGAAGGGCGGTATAAAAGTTAAATAAATAAATAAATAAATAAATAAATAAATAAATAAATAAATAAATAAATGTGACTATGGGGGAAATGCTGAAACGGTCGTTAAGTGTGGAGAAACGGCCACACGGTCCCTAAATGAACCGTTTGTTAAGTCGAGAATGAACCTGTAGCGTCTATTCAGGACAACGACAATTGCAAGCACGCATAGTGCTTTATTGATAAACCAGAGGGACTAGCAGCTTAGTTCTTTCCAAAACGAAGACCACCCCCCTCCCAAGGCAGCGCGGATATAAAATCCAGGGCGCAAAACTGGATCTCGACAGTTAATTGGACAGTCGGAGAGAGAAAAAAAGAGAGAGAGAGAGAGAGAACTGCACCTAAACCATCCAGGATGGCATTTTCTCTCGCGGGAAGAAAGAAAACGCATCCTTTCTTCTCCTTTTCTCCAGCCTGCCTTTTCGTGCACCCTTTGTGTATTCTCACAGCCACCTCTTCCGAGGTTGTCATCATCGCGGCATCACTCAGGGTCCTCGTTATTCTGCATTCCTGATTAACTTGACATGTTGACTCTAATGAGCAGATTGTTGTGACATCTGAAGCAGGGGCTGTGGGATCCAGGCGCACGGGACACACAACTCCCAGCCAGAGGCTGAATGAGCGAGCGAGCGAGCAAGCAAGCAAGCGCTCGCAGGCAGTCAACACATTTGTGCAAAAACACAGGACGACGAGAGCTCAAAGCTCTCTCCAGCCCCCCCTCCCACCTCCATGGTCCCTAGCACTAGAAGGGAGAGAGCGCCTCCACCTGGACAAAGAAGGGAATGGCTGCCACGTACGAGAAGGAGGAAATATTTTAAGCGGGAGGTGTGATAGCCCAAATGGGCAGCCTGCTGGGCAGTCCTCTGGGCTTGGGTTTCCAAAACGGCAAAGGCCAACAGGAAGGAGCCGTGAACGCTCAGGTTTTATTAATGTGGTGGGCATCGCAAGTGATTCTGCTTCGAAGCCAGCAAAGAGAATCTCCACATTAAGAATGGGCAAAAGAATAGTATCGAGAAAATGACATGAATCGAGCTAAGCCTTTGGAAAAAGACCCAGGTAGAGTTTATTTACAGAATCGCAGAGTAGGAAGGGACCTAGTCCAACCCATTGCTCAAGCAGGAGATTGTTCTGTCCCCAACCCCACGCACACACACCAACAGACGTTCAAGAGTTAAAGACCAAACCAGCCGGCAAAATCCTTTTCCTTATGATAACGATACTTGGCAACAACCTAGTGGCTGCCTGCCAAGAGTTTATTATTTACAAAGAGGAGAGATAACTTCTCCCCACTTCTGATACATCAAAGGAAAGCAGCTCAATAATTATGGAATTAATCAAGTCCAGAGATACTCCAGCAAAGTCTTAAAGCAAAAGTCCGGCAATGCAGAATGGCGTGGAAGCTTTCAGCTTTGTTCATCACAAGGTTTGACTGGCCACCACGCTCCCTTTTATACCCTGTGGGGTGTGGTCCAGTGACTCAGCCTAATCTCGGGCACGCCTTTCCTTCTGTTGCACGCGCTTATCTCTGCGACGCTGGCGTGGATCCAGCCAAGACTCATTACCCTCATCACTGTCCATCTGTGGCTGCGTGGACGTGCTTGGCCCTGGCCCTATCTCTTGCCCTTCGGCGGACACCGAAGGCATTGCCAGAGAGGAGGGTCCTGGAGAGGGAGGCCTTGCCAACTCCTCCCCTTCACTCTTGAAGTCCTCTCCTGACGATGACACAGGCTCCAGTAACGGAGCCACAACAGAGATTCTACACCACTCTGACCAAATGGCTGCCCAGTTTCCTCTTGAAAACTTTCAGGGTTTGGAGAACTCACAACTTTTGAAGGCAAGCCGTTCTACGCACTAATTGTTCTCACTGTCAGGAAATTTCTCCATAGTTCTAGGTTGGCTCTCTCTTTGAGAAGTCTCCATCCGTTCCTTCTTGTCCTGCCCTCAAGGGCTTTGGAGACTGAGTTGACCCTCTCTTCTCTTGTGACAGGCCCTCAAATATTGGAAGACAGCTATCAAGTCATGCCTAGTCCTTCTCTTCATTAGATTGCCTAGTTTGCATTTATTTATTCCAGGAGTTGGCAACCCGTGGCTCTGGAGCCGCATGGGGCTCTTTCATCCCTCTGCTGCGGCTCCGTCGCCGGTTGGCTCCACAATTGATAGGGCTTTCGGTTAGGACAGGTAGAGGAAAAAAGACGCCGTGCTAGGAGGAAACTCTATGGTGGGGGAACCAGACTTCTGGTCGGCTCCAGAATTGAATGGGGGCGGGGTTTCCGGTTAGGACCTTTGTGGCTCTTTGAGTGTTTAAGATTGCCGACTCCTGATTTATTCATTCATTCATTCATTTTGGCCATCTCTCGAATAATTGCAGAGAAGGGCAAACCCTTTAATTTTGAACCAGAGCATTGTGATCTGTCATCACGAAGTTCATCTTATCGTTTTGATTAGGTTTAGTGAAGTTCTTTCTGCATATCTGATTGGGTGACTTGCCTGGAGCATACTAATGGGATGAAAATAAGTTTTAATAAATTAGCAGGCAGAGACGCACACACACACACACATATATTCTGGAAGCCGACCGTATAAATGATGCACTCATCCTTCGCATGCAGGCCGCATAAAGTAAGGAAAACTGAAATGATTTCCTGCCAATCGTTACAGATTGCCTCTTGTGCATCCTTTTTTAATGTTGATTTCAGAAATATGGACCACAAATATAAACCAGGGTTACAGATCCAGCTTGCAAAATTTCAGGACAGCTGCAAAGGCACTTCTGTATATTGCAGTGGTCGAGACTTCTATAGCCCAACCTCAACAACTAGAAAAGAAATGTGGTAGAGATAATCCCTTGAGTTACGAATGGCCATTCAGTGACCATTCAAAGTTATGACGGACACCCCCGCCCCGTTGTGGCCCATCAGCGGCCTGTGCAGTTAGAAGCTGATTCCGACAGCGAGGAAGCTGGTGTGATGCTGCGCCAGCAGCCTGTGCAGCTGGCGCTCGAGTCAAGACAATGAGGAGGCTGGAGAAGATGTGGTGCCAGAGGCGGGGATTCAGCCAGGACCTTCAGAACCTCCAGAAGCTCCCATAAGTGAAGAGGAAGAAGAGAAGGAGCCTCCTCTCGATGCACAAGCGTGCAGAGCTGTTAAAAGGCAGGAGTGGCTCCTCAGGAGGAGGTCTCCTCGAGAGTAAGGCTTGGGGCTAATTGGCCACTCCCCTAGCCTATTTAAGGAAGGACGACGACTGGTGCAATTTGCAGGAAACAACTTCGTTCATATTCCTTCGCGTCTTGATTTCAGAAACGTTTGATTCGGCTCTTGTTTCTCTCTTATCAGTTTTCCTGCAAATTGCTTCTGGGCATTCTGCCAACCTCAGTAAGATTACGGTTATCTGAAATACTGTGCCTCAGAATTGAGTTATTATTCTTTGGATTCTTGTCGGCTGTTAATGAAGTTAAATTAACAGCCCTTGTTCAGAAAAGACTGATTTAAACTGTACTTGTGTACAGTAGAAAGCTCATTAGTAGTCCTTAATTAGTAAACTAAGGTTTGTAGGGACTTTGTGTGTGCTGCGTTCTTTGGGGTCCATAGCTGGGACAGAACACCCCCCCGCCAAAAAAAAGCTACTAATAAGTTTTAATAAATTAGCAGGCAAAGACGCACAGATAAAGACACACGCACACACATTCTGGAAGCCGACCATATAAATTATGCATTCATCCTTCGCATGCAGGCCGTATAAAATAAGGAAAATTGAACGTAACAATAGGGTGTCAGAAGCCATGGCCGGCAGCAGACAAGCCTAGCAATTTTAAGCATTATATATATACCCAAATTCTTTCTCATTAGCCTCACCAATATTGTTCTACTACCAGAAGGATTAGAGGCTTTATCGGCAAAGCAAAACGAGGAGTGGGTTGGGGGGAATGCAGTTATTTAAATTCTAAGCAATCAACCGTATTTTTAATCAATTGGTGGCAAGTCTCTTTTTTTCCCAGTACCATTGAAACTTTGAATGTTTGCTAGATGAATTGGTTACAAGTCCAGCATTACCCTTACACTCGGAGCTTTAAATAGAGGAATGATTTCAAAAGCTTTCTATGGCATATACAAATGCTTTACAGCGATGCTGGTTACTCGTGTGCGTTTAAACAAAAAAAAAACACCACACTGCCCTTTTGTAAAATTGCAGCAGATAGTTGTACAGTGGCACGTGTTTTTTTAAAAAAATCTCTGTCACAACTTTGCTCCAGAATCACACAACTTACCTCCTTCTACAGTGCCGGCACTCAATCCATCTTTATTATCCGAGGTCACCAATAATTCCACCACGTTCCTGCTCAACAGGGCCTGCGAGAAAGAAGGATCACCATGCTGAAGTTCAGAGCCGATACCCCCAGAAGAAGCCAGGATCAGGAACAAACCACGGTTTGAAGGGAGTTAACTCTTTCCGGGACCAATGTCATTCTGACCCAGATGTCCCAAAGATGCTTCTCCAAAATGCAAAGTGGATTTTCTTCGGGTTTTTTTTCTTCTCGGAAAACGTTTCGTTTCTCATCCAAGAAGCTTCTTCAGTTCTAACTGAAGTTAAACCAAGAAAAGTCCAGTTGCCTTTTGGAAAAGCAAAAGTTTGGGACAACCGTGAGATTGAGATTGATGATTGAGAATCTCCATAAACATCTTGACCCAGATGTCGCGAGGATCAAGAGAAGCTGAAAAACATCTGTTGTTGATCAAGATGATTTCTGATATTAGTCCTGGTCAATGGAGAGGTTTCATGATTTCCTGCCAATCGTTACAGATTGCCTCTGTTATGCAACCCAACAAGACGGACACAGACTTCAGAGGATCATTAGAACTGCAGAAAAAAACAATGGCTGCCAACCTGCCTTCCATTGAGGACCTGTCTACTGCACGAGTCAAAAAGAGGGCTGTGAAAATATCTACAGACCCCTCGCATCCTGGACATAAACTGTTTCAACTCCTACCCTCAAAACGACACTATAGAGCACTGCACACCAGAACAACTAGACACAAGGACAGTTCTTTCCCGAACGCCATCACTCTGCTAAACAAATAATTCCCTCAACACTGTCAAACTATTTACTAAGTCTGCATTACTATTAATTTTCTCGTCGTTCCCATCACCCATCTCCTTCCACTTATGACTGTAACCTTGTTGCTGGTATCCTTACGATTTATATTGTTTCCTAGCATGATTCGATTGCTTATTTGTCCCCTATGACTATCATTAAGTGTTGTGCCTTATGATTCTTAACAAATGTATCTTGTCTTTTTATGTACACTGAGAGCATGTGCACCAAAGAAAAATTCCTTGTGTGTCCAATCACACTTGGCCAATAAAGAATTGAATTGAATTGAATTGAATTGAATTCTATTCTATTCTATTCTATTCTATTCTATTCTATTCTATTCTATTCTATTATTCTATTCTATTCTATTCTATTCTATTATTTCTATTCTATTTCTATTCTATACTTTTTCATTCCAATATCTATTGTATTGTATTGTATTGTATTGTATTGTATTGTATTGTATTGTATTGTATTGTATTGTACTCCACTCCACTCCACTCCACTCCATAATTCTATTCTATTCTATTCTATTCTATTCTATTCTATTCTATTCTATTCTATTCTATTCTATTCTATTCTATTCAGTCAACCAGGTAACCCTGGCATTTATTCCTCCGCACCAGCAAGCTGTCAGCTTTGGAAACCATATTAGCACCGGAGGCTTCCACGCTGCCACTTTCTCGTGTGTGGGAAAGTAGGAGGAGGGGATTTAGTAGAGGGAATGTCGTTAGACGAAATAGCATTCTTCCCTTCGGTCGAGGTCAGGACAATCCTGCATCTGGAGAAGGAGTGGTTGGAGTGATGTCTCGAGACGGGACGGATGGTGATTGTCACATGCGATGGACTGATGAGTGAGGGGATGCTTTTCGGGGTTTTGATTTACTGAGTGAAAAACCCAGAACTCTCAGATTCGGGTTTTCATTCAGTCATACCTACTCTCATAAATGGAACTTTGAGAAAATGCTTGTCTCGGAGTTTTTAATTGGAGTTGGGTTTTTCTGGAACGCTGACACAAGCATTTCCACCAGGTAAGGGATGGGTGTGTGTGTGTGTGTGTGTGTGTGTGTGTGTGCAGCTTCAGGAGGATTTGCCAAGCTGAAACTGATCATCTCCCAGGACCTGCCCTGCCCAGGACACAAGTGGGAACTTGCCAAGTTCTCTTCGCTGGGTGAGATGACAGCAGGAGACCTTAATCAAATTAGCCGTCCTTCTGCTTTAGCCCCGGATTACCGGGTTTTGCAAGGCAGCTTCGGTCTACTTTGCAAAAAATAATCTACGGCAAAGGAGGCTCCACGTCTTTTACGACAGGGCCAAAGGTTCGTTTCGTGATTCACAAACTATTTGCTTTGGAAGAGCAGGGAGATCTCTCTGCTTTTGCGAGAAAGCTCAGAGATCCCTGGGTTCGAGAATGGGAAGGAACCATCCACTCTCACCCCTGTTCTGTGGAGGAATCCCAATTAAAGCGGCCTTGATGGATGGCTGTCTAACCTTCGCATGTCTTAACAGAATGACAGAGTTGGAAGGGACCTTGGAGGTCTTCTAGTCCAACCCCCTTCCCAGGCAGGAAACCCTACACCACTTCAGATAAATGGTTATCCAACATCTTCTTAAAAACTTCCAGTGTTGGAGCATTTATAACTTCTGGACGCAAGTTGTTCAACTGGTTAATTGTTCTCACTGTCAGGAAATTTCTCCTTAGTTCTACTTTGCTTGATTCTTGCTCCTTGATTCGTTTCCACCCATTACTTCTTGTCCTGCCCTCAGGTTCTTTGGAGAATAGCCTGACTCCCTCTTCTTTGGGGCAGCCCCTGAGATATCGGAACACTGCTATCATGTCTCCCCTAATCCTTCTTTTCATCAAACTAGACATACCCAGTTCCTGCAACTGTTCTTCATATGTTTTAGCCTTTAGTCCCCTAATCATCTTTGTTGCTCTTCTCTGCACTCTTTCCAGAGTCTCCACATCTTTTTTTTACATCGTGACGACCAAAACGTCTAAGAATTGGCTCTGTTGCTCTTAGGAGCTTTGGAGATGGGCAGTCAATACATTTAAAAAATAGTAAAATAAAACGGATTAAATAAAATCATCTTACTATTTAACCAGCATCTCCCCCCCCGCCCCTGCCCCCACTAACTTTCATATATTACTTGTGTCTGTCCCAAAAGTGCTTTTTCAAGAGGCAACTGGACTTTCTGTTTTTGTTTTCTTTGAAGAGGTTTCACTTCTCATCCAAGAAGCTTCTTCAGCTCTGACTGGATGGTGGGGAACAGAAGGATTTATACTCCTTGCAGACAGCTGGTCATTTGCATCATTTTAGGAAGTCGTTGAGGCCACCTGGAGGTTTGTCTGTGTCCTCAGAGTCACCTGAATGGGGCAAATGGGTGTGGAGCCTTTTTGGAACTGTTGAAAGGACTGTGTTGTAGATTGGAGATAAGTGATGTCATATCTCTCCCCCTCTGTTGAGAGAGGGCTGTTCAATTTTGTCATAGATGGCCTCTTTGATAAGCCTCCAGGTGGCCTCAACAACACTCTACAAGGATGCAAATGACCAGCTGTCTGCAAGGAGTATAAATCCTTCCATTCCCCACCATCCAGTCAGAGCTGAAGAAGCTTCTTGGATGAGAAGCAAAACATCTTCAAAAGAAGAAAAAGAAAGTCCAGTTGTCTCTTGAAAAAGCACCTTTGGGACAACCATGACCTGGATGACGGAGAATCTCCATAGACATTACTCCTGTCTATTATCAAAAGTTGCTGGACAGTGAGATGGATGGCGTATAAATGTAAGGAATTAATAAATAAATATTACTCCGTCTCTTGTCCCATGAGATCAAACAGATCAACTCTTGGATGTATCAACATTTGTGTGTGTTTTTGTGTGTGTCCTTGTTTTGCTTTTATGTAGCCTTCAGCATTTTTTTTTCCCAGTTCAAAAGAGGTGGAGGAATAATTTTACCTGTTTTATGTAGGCCATGTAATTTTGGTCTTGGGCATAGGAGCCGTATTCGTTCTCCACCTGCATGGCTATAATTGGCCCCCCGTTCTTGTACTAGGAAGAGAAGCAGGAGAACGTAAGCAAATGGGGTGCAGTTGGCAGATCGAATTACTGAATTTGGGAAGATTAATGGAGGAGGACTTTGTACAGTTTTGCCTTGCCTCTCCATGGCTTGGTTCAAAGTCCCATTTTAAAAGTGACCTAGAAAAATCTCTGAACCTCACCGGGACACGGAAATGGGAAACCAAAAGTCCCCTCTGTGTCAAGAACACTTTCAGGAGGCAGAGATTGAGTAAATCACAAAGTGCCTGCTGTACCCTCTCCTTACCACCAATGAAAGAAAGATAAGAAAAGAAAAGAAAGAAGCAAAGGAGAAAGAAAGAGAGAGAGAGAGAAAGGAAAAGAAAGAAAAGAAAGAAGCAAAGGAGTAAGAAAGAGAGAGAAAGAGAGAGAGAGGAAGGAAGGAAGGAAGGAAGGAAGGAAGGAAGGAAGGAAGGAAGGAAAGAAAGAAGCCAAGTAGAATGAGAGAGAGAGAGAGAGAGAGAAAGAAAGAAAGAAAGAAAGAAAGAAAAGAAAGAAAGAAAGAAAGAAAGAAAGAAAGGAAAGAAAGAAAGAAAGAAAGGAAAGAAAGAAGCAAAGGAGAAAGAGAGAAAAAAGAAAGAAAAGAAAGAAAAAGAAAGAAGTAAATGAGAAAGAGAGAGAGAAAGAGAAAGAGAAGAAAAAAAAGAAAGAAAGGAAAAAAGAAAAAGAAGCAAAGAAAGAAAGAGAGAGAGAGAGAGAGAGAGAAAGAAAGAAAGAAAGAAAGGAAAGAAGCAAAGGAGAAAGAGAAAGAAAAAAGAAAGGGAGGAAGGAAAGAAAGAAAAGAAAGAAGCAAGGGGAAAGAAAGTAAGTAAGGAAGTAAGGAAAGAAAGAAAGAAAGAAAGAAAGAAAAAAGAAAGAAAGAAAGAAAGAAAGAAAGAAAGAAAGAAAGAAAGAAAGAAAGAAAGAAAGAAAGAAAGAAAGAAAGATAGATGGATGCTCAGGATACATTTGAACATTTAATAGCATCCCAGGAAGGTCTAGAAATTTAATCTGGGGCATTTGGACAAGACAGCAATTTTCAATTCTGGTGCGATAAAAGATTGTGTGATTTAAAAAAAAGAAACCACAAGGAAGAAGTACATAAAGGGTGTGATGTTATTTACCTGAAGATGGACCACCTGGAGCATCAGGTTGTCAAAGTAAGAATCTACAGCCTCGGTGAAACCCTTGTAGGTTGTCCTGAGTTGCATTTCAGGGTCCTGAAGCAACCAGCTAGGAAGGAAGATGATCAGGTAATCAATTAAAATAGGAGAAGGTGAAATGAAAAAAAAACAAAAACCTCATGACCCCTGACAGTTTTTGCTTCCCCCCCCCCCAAACCCCCCCCCCAACCCCATTCTTAAGAAACAAATGGGCTGGAGAATTCAGCTTGAATTTAAATCATTTTAAAATGCTTTAAGAAGTTCTTTAAAATATTCATACACACACGCACACATACACATCTTAGGAAAAGTGAGTAGAATAAAGCTTATGCTGCACTGGTAGGTAGGTAGGTAGGTAGGAAGGGAGAGAGAGAAAGAGAGAGAGAGAGAGAGAGAGAGAAGAAAAGAAAGAAAGAAAGAAAGAAAGAAAGAAAGAAAGAAAGAAAGAAAGAAAGAAAGAAAAAGAAAGAAGCAAAGGGAAGAGAGAGAGAGGAAAAGAAAAAATGACAGAAAGAATCAAAGGGGAAATAGAGAGAAAAAAAAAAAATGAAAGAGAGAGAGAGAGAGAGAGAGAAAGAGGAAGAAAGGGAAAGAAAGAAAGGGAAAGAAAGAAAGAAAGAAAGAAGCAAAGGGGAGATAGAGAAAGAAAAAATGAAAGGAAGAGAGAGACAGAGAGAGAAAGAGGAAGAGAAAGAAAGAAAGAAAGAAAGAAAGAAAGAAAGAAAGAAAGAAAGAAAGAAAAAGAAGAAGAAAGAAGAAGCAAAGGGGAGATAGAGAAAGAAAAAATGAAAGGAAGAGAGAGACAGAGAGAGAAAGAGGAAGAGAAAGAAAGAAAGAAAGAAAAGAAAGAAAGAAAGAAAGAAAGAAAGAAGCAAAGGGAGAGAGAAAGAAAAAATGAAAGGAAGAGAGAGACAGAGAGAGAAAGAGGAAGAGAAAGAAAGAAAGAAAGAAAGAAAGAAAGAAAGAAGGAAAGAAAGAAAGAAAGGGGAGGGAGGGTGGGAGGGAGGAATCTTGGACAGTTCTAATAGGCGCAATATAATATTTTTTTCTACCCACTTTTACCTATTAATTAATTATTTATTTATTTATTTATTTATTTATTTATTTATTTATTTATTTATTTATTTATTTATTTATTTATTTATTTATTTATTTTGTCGCATTTCTATGCCGCCCAACTCCCAAGGGACTCTGGGCGGCTTACAACAAAGAATAAAACAATGCGAACAATCCCATAAAAAATGTCAAAAAGAAAAACATTAAAACATTAAAACCTTTAAAAATGTTAAAACTCATTCACGCCATTCATGGCCGGATCTTGAGCCAGATCTTCACCGCTTTTCAGAAGGCCAATAGGGTGGGGGTAGTCGGATGTCAGGAGGTAACTGGTTCCAGAGAGCTGGGGCAGCCACAGAGAAGGCCCTCCCCCGCGAGCCCGCCAGCTGGCATTGTTTAGCTGACGGGACCCGGAGGAGACCGACTCTGTGGGATCTTACCGGTCGTTGGGAGCTATGCGGTAGAAGGCGGTCTCGAAGATAGCCTGGCCCTGAGCCATGTAGGGCTTTAAAGGTAATGACCAACATCTTGAATTGCACCCGGAGACTAATAGGGAGCCAGTGCAGCTCGCGGAGAATTGGTGTAATGTGGGTGTATTTAGGCGCACCCACTATAACTCACGCGGCTGCATTCTGGACCAACTGTAGTCTCCGAACACTTTTCAAGAGTAGCCCCATGTAGTAATAATAATAGTAATAGTTAAGTAATAAGTAATAATAATCCAACTGTGAGGTGACAAGGGCTATGCATTTTCTAAACCTTTTCTAATGCAACATACTTTTGTGTGGCATTTTTCCTAGAGAAACGACCCCATTTTTTCTTAATATCTATATACATTTCGTGATTTCTGAGCCTAAAAAAAGGGAGAATTTTTTTTTGCATGAGACTGCATTGGCCTTGAATACAAGTTCAAATTAGGTAAGTTTGTCCTAGAATGCAAAGCACATTGTTTTTTTGGTTTTTTGTTCTTTTTTTTGTCCTTTCTAAACTTGCCTCAAATTGCAGGTTTAAATATCTGAAAACATTTAAAATATGCAACGGCGTGGAATTGGACAAAACCATCTCAAAGTCAGCTCCCTAAAAAGAAGAAGGGGAAGGTTAAAAGAGAAGCAGAAACTCTCTTTGAGCCAAGATTCTCTAGAGACGCTCAATCTCTGGTGGCAAAGACAAGTGGAAAAAAATAAATAAAATAAAATAAGCAGGACTGGTGCGTGTCGGTGGGCCCCCCCTTGGGACCCGGTAACTAGGAAGGATTTTCAGAGATGACGTTGGGACTCGTCAAGCGTATTGCCTTAGGGCTTGACATCAACAGATAATCCCCAGAGGGAAGAAATAAAACCAGCGAAGGAAAAATAAAAAAAAGGAACCCAGCTGGGGAAAATCAAGCCATTCGTTCCAGCAACTAGAAAGGAGGATGGAGGTTTATCTGGAGAATCAGCCAAAAATGCAGGCCAAATCAGCCCACCCACATTAAATTCCCAGTCTAACTAAGGGCAGCTTCTGTGGAATTTTGCACAGGGCAAGAAGTCCGTCTGTAGGTAGACGATCAAAGACCAAAACTCTCTAATTAAAGGTAGAGAAGTGATGGCTTCTGTAGAGTTGAGTCCTTTGTCTATCACATTTGGAATGAACCAAGATACCAATGTAGATCCCCGGAGGTTTCACAGCAGTGATGTCCAACCATGGCAACTTGAAGACCTGAATTCCCCAGCCAGCTATGATCATAGCTGCATCTTGTTAGTTGCAAAGTCGTGTCCGACCCGTCGCGCCCCCATGGACAACGTTCCTCCAGGCCTTCCTGTCCTCTACCATCCTCTGGAGTCCACTGAAGCTCACGTCGACTGCTTCAGTGACTCCATCCAGCCACCTCATTCTCTGTTGTCCCATTCTTCTTTTGCCCTCCATCTTTCCCAGCGTTAGGCTGTTCTCCAGGGAGTCCTTCCTTCTTTCTTATTAGGTGGCCAAAGTATTTGAGTTTCCTCTTCAGGATCTGGCCTTCTAAAGAGCAGTCAGGGTTGATCTCCTCTAGGACTGACCGGTGGGATCACCTTGCAGTCCAAGGGACTCGCAGAAGTCTTCTCCAGCACCAGAGTTCAAAGGCCTCCATTCTTTGGCGCTCAGCCTTCCTTATGTTCTGTCCCCGTCTCACACACGCACACAAACAGATAGCCAGGGGTTAAATAAAACTGGCAGACAACAAATTCTTTTGATAAGAGGATTGGCAGCAACCCAGTAGCTGCTTGCCAAGAACTTTACTCATAGAGGGAGGGGTTGTTCCTCCATCAGATAAACCCAAACAAGATACACACAGTTCAAGATTGTCAAGTCCAGTCCATATTAAATCCAAGGCAGATAACGTTGTTTCAAAGATACAATGTGACTCGCTAGTAGTTAGTTTTGTCCGTCAAAGAGTCTGAATAGCCACCTCACCCCCTTTTATCCTCTGTGGGGTGTAGTCCAGTGACTCAGCTTAATCTCTGGCACGCCTCCTTTTCTGCTGCGTGCACTTGTCTCTCCAACGCTGGCGTGGATCCAGCCAAGACTTATCTCCGTCACTGTCCGACTGCGAGGAGATACCTGGCTCCTGGCCAATCTCTTCTCCTTCGGGAGACACCTGAGGCATTGCCAGAGAAGAGGGTCCTGGAGAGGGAGGCCTGGCCAACTCCTCTCCTTCATGTTTGGAGCCTTCTCCCTCCGATAAGTCGGCCTCGGGGGTCGGAATCACAACACCTTATGGTCCAACTTTCACAGCCATCAATTGCAACTGGGAAAACCATCGCCTTGACTATATGCACTTTTGTTGTCAGGGTGATGTCTCTACTTTTTAGTATGCTGTCTTAACTTTGCCATAGCTTTCCTCCCCAGGAGCAAGTGTCTTTTAATTTCTTGGCTGTGGTCCCCATCTGCGGTGATCTTGGAGCCCAGGAAAATAAAAAATCTGCCACTGGAGAAGGAAATTGCAACCCACTTCAGTATCTTTGCCATGAAAACCCCATGGGCAGTATCAAATAAGAACATGGCATCCGGCCCTCTCAATTCCTGGCAAATAGATGGGGAAGAAATGGAGGTAGTGACAGATGACCGAAAGTACTGGAGTAAATTCAGAAGACTTCTCCTAGGGGTCATTTAGCATATTATGACTTAGACTTAGAACTTAGAATAACTTCATTGTCACTTTAAATGTACACTAATCGGCATACATTAAAAATGAAATTTCGTTGCATACAGCTCTCAAAGGGTCACCACCTCCAATATATACCACATAAACATGACTAAATAAATACAAAATTATGTATATACTCACGCATATTATATGACACAGAGAAACAACACAATGTAGTTTGGATGTATACATGTACATGGCGAGAAAAACAAATTCTGCGAGTTTACCAGACGGATGGCGTAGGGAACAAAGCTGTTACAGAATCTGAAAGTCCTGCTAGAAATATTTCAAAACCTCTTCCCAGAGGGGAGCAATGGAAACAGACCATGAAGTGGGTGTGTGGGGACTCTAACAACGCTTCGAGCTCTAAGCACATAGCGCTTATAAGCAGTATCCTGAATGACAGGAAGCGAGCTTCCTATAATCTTCTCCGCTGTCCTCACCCCTCTCTGTAGGGACTTTCTATCTGAGGATCTGCTGCCACCAAACCAAATAGGGATGCGGTTTGTTCTCCATCGTGCCTCTGTAAAAAGTGGCTAGGACAGAAGGAGAAAGAGGTGCTCTCCTCATCTGATGTAGGAAATGCAAACACTGGTTTGCACGCTTCACTAAGGACGACGTGCGGAGAGATCAGTTAGCTATACACACAGAACTTTGCGGATGGTCCATAATCGGAACTCTATGCCTTGACAACTCTTGGGTTCATTTCAGAGCAAACCTTGGGCTTGTTAATTTGCAGGTACGGACATGAAACAATCCTGGCACATTCAACGTCCCTGCTGCCTTACAACCGGATCCATACCAAGTGCTCAGGGTCACCTTCCTTTGTTACTATAGGTGATTTCCTCACCTATAGTAAATCCAATCCAGAGTTTGCCCCATTTGTGGGGTCCTTGGTGCTCTCTGAGTTTGGTAGTTTTCTTGCAGACCTTTCATTTAGATTTAGATTTTAGATTTTATTGAATTTCTATACCGCCCTACTCCCGAAGGACTCAGGGCGGTGCACAGCCATGAAATAAAACACATAGATATACAAAATTTAAAATCGAATAAAATGAATTAAATAAATTTGGCTGAATTAATACCCATAATTTAAAATTCCCATATTTTAAAATACAGTAAAAATTTAAAATTTACACTTAAAAGGGAGAAGATTTAGGCGAGGCCAGCTTGATGAAATAACAGCGTCTTCAGCTCGCGGCGGAAGGTGCGCAGGTCCGGAATCCTCCGTATCTCTGGGGGGAGCTCATTCCAGATCGTCGGTGCCCCCACAGAGAAGGCTCTCCCCCTAGGGGCCGACAGCCGACATTGTTTGGCCGACGGCACCTGGAGGAGCCCCTCTCTGTGGGAGCATACTGGTCGGTGGGAGGCTATTGGTGGTAGTAGGCGGTCCCGTAAGTAACCAGGTCCTAAGCCATGGAGTGCTTTAAAGGTGGTAACCAGAACCTTGAAGCGCACCCGGAAGACCACCGGGAGCCAGTGCAGCTCGCGCAGGAGAGGTGTTACATGGGAGCTCCACGTTGCTCCCATAACCCCCCGCGCGGCCGCACTCTGCGCCAGTTGGAGCTTCCGGGTGCACCTCAAGGGGAGCCCCATGTAGAGAGTGTTACAATAGTCCAGACGAGAGGTGACGAGGGCATGAGTGACCGTGCGTAACGAGTCCCGGTCTAGAAAGGAGATGACCCAACTAAGGAAATATCAGTGCTGGAAAAGACAGTGCCCTGTCACTGTTGGTGGGAGTGGGAGTCTTGATGGCTGTTTTCTCTTTGTTAGTCTGGGTTGGGCTTTTATTTTCCACTCAGTTGGTGGTCTATTATCAATACTGGTGTTAATCTCTATTTATCTCACCGACCAGTACGCTCCCGTAGAGAGGGGCTCCTCAGGGTGCCGTCGGCCAAACAATGTCGACTGACGGCCCCCAGGGGGAGAGCCTTCTCTGTGGGGGCACCCGCCATGTGGAACAAGCTCCCCCCGGAGATACGGAGGATCCCTGACCTGCGCGCTTTCCGCCGTGCCATCAAAACATTTCTTTTCCAGCAGGCCGGCCTGGCCTAACCTCTCTTTTAAATTTTTAAATTTTTTTTTTTTAATTTGTCTTATTTTTTTTAATTTTTTTTTTTTTAATTTATGTTTATATGCCGCCCTTCTCCGGAGACTCAGGGCGGCTTACAATGCG
Organism: Pantherophis guttatus; assembly: GCF_029531705.1. The sequence continues at coordinate 18,774,967 of NW_026844048.1, read as the reverse complement.
TTAAGCAATAGCCTTCATACTTTTAATAATAATAATAATAATAATTTTATTTCTATACCGCCCTTCTCCCGAAGGACTCAGGGCGGTGTACAGCCTGTTTAAAAACACAAACAAAACAACAATATAAAATTTAAAATAATTAAATAAAGTGGCTCAGATTTAAAACCCCAATAAATTTAAATATCCCAATTTAAAAACTATTGTGTTGCTAGTCCGGCCTGGCGGAATAATAGGGTCTTCAGTGCGCAGCGAAACGCCCGGAGGTCGGAGATCTTACGAATTTCCGGGGGCAGTTCGTTCCACAGGGCTGGGGCTCCCACAGAGAAGGCCCTCCCCCTGGGCGCCGCCAGTCGACATAACTTGGCCGATGGCACCCTGAGGAGACCCTCTCTGTGGGAACGGACTGGTCGGTGGGAGGCTATTGGTGGCAGAAGACGGTCTCGGAGGTACCCGGGTCCTATGCCATGGAGTGCTTTAAAGTTGGTAACTAACACCTTGAATCGCACCCGGAAGACCACTGGGAGCCAGTGCAGCTCGCGCAGGAGGGGTGTCACATGGGCACAACGAGTTGCGCCCATAACCACCCGCGCGGCCGCATTCTGGACCAGTTGGAGCCTCCGAGTGCTCTTCAAGGGGAGCCCCATGTAGAGAGCATTACAATAGTCCAACCGGGAAGTAACAAGGGCATGAGTGACCGTGCGTAGGGCGTCCCGATCCAGAAAGGGCTGCAACTGGTGAATCAGGCAAACCTGATAAAAGGCCCCCCTGGCCACGGCCGTCATATGCTCTTCTAAAGACAGCCGTGCATCCAGAAGGACACCCAGATTGCGAGCCCTCTCTGTGGGGGGCAGAGATTCACCCCCAATAGTTAGCGATGGCACCTGACTATATCGGGGCGCCGGAAGCCACAGCCACTCGGTCTTGGAGGGGTTGAGTCTGAGCAAGTTCTTCCCCATCCAGACCCGCACGGCCTCCAGGCAGCGAGACATCACATCAAGGGCATCGTTGGGGTGGTCTGGGGTGGAGATGTACAGCTGAGTATCATCAGCGTACAGATGGCACTTCACCCCAAAACCACGGATGATCTCACCCAGTGGCTTCACATAAATATTGAACAGGAGGGGCGAGAGGACTGACCCTTACGGCACCCCCCATGTGAGACGCCTCGAGGTCGAGGTCGAGGTTTGTTTATATTTTATACAAAGTCAGCTTATTGCCCCCACAAACCGGGTCCTCATTTTACCCACCTTAGAAAGGATGGAAGGCTGAGTCGACCTTGAGAATTTGAGGTGTTTTAAATTTCGTTCTCTGGGCCAATTATTTAATTGTATTTTAATGGTTTTTTAACATTTGTATTATATGTATTTTATTTGGCTGTTCACCGCCCTGAGTCCTTCGGGAGTAGGGCGATATACAAATTTAATAAATAAAAATAAATAAATAATAATCTGGGTGTTAATTACGGGCGAGGAGGTATTTTGACAGGCCAATCAAGGAACTGACAAGAAGAAAACAACACTCCCACCAATCCTGATAGGGCAAGCCGGTAGTGTATTAACAAAGAGCAAACCCTACTTCCTTCTAGAGCTGATGATGTTGCCTAGTTGGGTCATGAAACGTTTGCGAGAAAACAACCAAGCTCAGAAGGCATCAAGGACCCCCGCAATTCCACCCTCCTCCTCCTCCTCATCTTCATTCAACCACCCCATAGTCCCTTGCGGGATGGAGTCTGGGCAACTGAATGGAGATAGCAGAGTGTTTTAATGGTCGGATGCCCTTCCTGTCGCCAATGAGGAGTTTTGTTCGGCAGACATATTCTCAGTGTGCCCAGAGACAGAAATATCTGCCTCTCTACCTAGGATCGAACTCACAGCCTCCTGATTGTGAGGCGAGAGCTCCACCTCTAGGCCACTCCCCCGCACTTCCACCCCGAGCCATAAATATTCTATATTGCCCCCCCCCCAAGCTCTGAAAAGACAGCCAGAAATCAAGATATTTAGGCACGGGACACTACTTTTCGTGCCTAGAATGAACCAACATGGCCTACTTATGCTCTCCGCCATTATGGATCCCCCCCCCACAAAATCATTCTCTTGAAAAATGTTGTCCGCTGCTTTTATGTGAAATAGGCGTGGAGGGAGGGAGCGAATGGAAGGAAGGAAGGCAGAAAATGCTTTTACGCTGAATAATTGAATGCAGAAAGAACAAACGGTGCTTTTTATTCTGGGTGGCAAAAAAAAAACACTCTGGCATCAGGCAACTTCTCACCCCCGTCACCCCGCATAAACTGGCCTATTGTTCCCTTTTCTCCCCTCTTCTTTCTCCATCTCCACAGCTTTGATGACAGGGTTCCTAATTCCTGAGATAGCTTGTCCTTCCCCATTCGTCAGGCCATTCCCCCCACCCGCCGCCCCCGTTCTGCTTTTAAGTCTCTGAACTTCAGGGTCAAAATATCGCTTGCGGATGACTCCAAAGTGTGTCAAGAGAGAATTTCAACAGAAGGCCAGGCTTCGCGGATGCACTTTTCTGTAACAATCTAAACTGAGAAACGGGGGAAGTTGCATTCAACAAGATGGCTGATTTCCCTCCCCCACCCTCACCCCTATTTTTTGGGGGGGGGGGGAGAAATGTTTCTGCGGGGAATTTTGCCTCAACTTCTGACCCAAAAGAGCGGTCAGTGGGGGTTGCAGAGGAACCGAGAAGAGCTGTTTTCTGACTCGGGTGAAGCAGAGCAGGGGTGAAATGCTCCCGGTTCGGACCGGATCGCCTGATCCGGTAGCAATGGAGGCGGGTGGTTCGGAGAACCGGTAGCAAAAATCCCTGCCCCCCGCCCCATTGCCCAGCTGACCCGCACAATCATCAGAGGCTATTTTTTATTTTTAAAAGCATTTTTTCTACAACCTCTTCGGCCGAAAAAATGCTTTAAAAAGTAAAAAAAAAAAAAAAAAGCCTCTGATGATCGCACGGCTCAGCTGGGATCATCAGAGGCTTTTAAAAGCATTTTTTCTACAACCTCTTCGGCCGAAGAGGTTATAGAAAAAAATGTTTTTAAAAGGAAAAAAAGCCTCTGCTGATCAGGCAAGTCAGCTGGGATCGTCAGAGGCTTTTAAAAGCATTTTTTTACAACCTCTTCAGCTGAAGAGGTTGTAGAAAAAAATGGTTTTAAAAGTTAAAAAAAAAAAAAAAAGTTGGCCACTTTTTGAGTGGCCAGAGAAAACAGAAAGTCCAGTTGCCTTTTGAAAAAAAAAAACACCTTTGGGAGAAGGAAGAAAGACTTCGCAATACAGAACTTTAATCGGCAGGGAAATTTCTCCCAACTTTTTAAACAGGCTTCTCCGGTTTTAGGATTTGCAACTTATACTTTGAGGCTGCAACATCTAAAATGTCAGGAAGGTGAAAAGGACGAGGGAATATTGCTCGGAACCAAAAGAAGTATCAGTTGGAACGACAGTTCCGTGGAACACGCCAAGCAGAAAGCTTGCCGCTAACAGGAAACCAAATTAGTTCTGTGCAAACCAGATACATGTCATTTTGGAAGAAACAGCCTATTACAGTGATGGCTAAATCTTGGCTAAACCCCGCCATGCGTGTGTGCCCCCACATGCCCCTCTCCCTGTGCATGCGTGCACGCCCTCCTGCACCTGCCGTGCCCCCGCGCATGTGTACGCACCCACCTGCGCGCATTCACATGCGACCCCCCCTCCTGTACATGCCCTGCCCCCCATGGCAGAGAGCCGATGACCAGCTGGCCGATGGGAGGCATGTGTGCATGCGTGGCAGAGCTGAACTGGGGCAATGGCTCGTGTGCCCACAGAGAGGACGCTGTGTGCCACCTGAGGCACACATGCCATAAATTTGCCATCACAGGCCTATTATGTAGAATATTTAAAATAAAATAATATTTTTGTCAGACTTCGATGCTATCTCAAAATAAATGAATTTCCAAACTGCCAATCTTTAAGGAAATCTTTTCTTTAATTGAGCACAGCCACCGGATCATGACTCGATGCGGACAAGACTAACCTTTTGCCCCCCAATCCCTCTCTTTCCGATCCCCAAATCTCTGCTTCTCATTGGCTATCTTCCAAGTCATTCTTCAGACTTCTTGTCTCGTCATTTCCCAGGAATGTTCCCCCCCCCTCTTCATTTCCACGACAACCCAACTTCAAAGCGATTTAGCAGGCAAAAGTTCAGAGCTTCTCTCTCTCTCTCTCTTTTATCAACAAGGTCCACTGCAAAAGGAATAACCGCTGAGTTTGTCTAGATTCTTACGTTCCATTTGGCTGCCTCTCTGTTCTATTTATGTTCTAATTATCTGATTTCTTCTCCTTAAAATTAGACCATGAAAGCTGCAGACACAGTTCAGTAGCAGCATTTTACACAGAAGTCTAAATCATTCAGACTTACCTGGGGAGGCCACCGAGGTCCCACTCTGAGCATATATATGGTCCGGGACGCAGTATCACCCATAGTCCTACTTCTTCTGCTGTCCTAAGAAAAGCCCTAGAGAAGCAAAGGAGAAATGGCAACAGGACTGCAAGGGCAAAACGGCTTGAAATTTAGCAAAGGAAGCTCAAAATGGTGGTTTAATGCACCCTGTTATTAACACAGCTGCCTGCAATTTCTGCAGGTTCAAATCTCTCCAAGGCTCAAGGTTGACTCAGCCTTCCATCCTTTCTAAGGTAGGTTAAATGAGGACCCAGTTTGTGGGGGCAATAAGCTGACTTTGTATAAATATACAAAAGGATGAAGGCTATTGCTTAACGCACTGTAAGCCGCCCTGAGTCTCCGGAGAAGGGCGGCATATAAATCAAATAAAAAAAAAAAAAAATAGCAATAGCACTTAAAATTTATATACCGCTTCACAGTGCTTTACAGCTCTCTCTAAGCGGTTTAGAGAGTCAGCATTTTGCCCGCAATAATCTGGATCCACGTTTTACCGACCTCGGAAGGACGGAAGGATGAATCAACCTGGAGCCGGTCAGGATCGAACGCCTGGCAATCGGCAGAATTAGCCTGCAATACTGCATTCTAACCACTGCGCCACCACGGCTGAAAAACTAGCCTGTTTCCCTGAAAATAAGACCTCCCCGGATAATAAGGCCAATCAGGCTTTTGAGCGCATGTGCTAAAATAAACCCTCCCCAAAAATAAGCCCTCCCAAAAAATATTTAAACGCATGCACAGCCAGTCCCCGCCATTTCCTCCGGTTAGGGTTAGGGAGACAGAGCTGGAAATTGCTTAACGCATTGTAAGCCGCCCTGAGTCTCCGGAGAAGGGCGGCATATAAATCAAATTAAAAAAAAAAATCAGGTAAGACGGCAAGAGGAGCCCCGTCTTGCTCCACGCGGCCCAAAATAATAAGACCTCGTTGAAAATAAGTCCAAGCACTTTTTTCGGGGTTCAGAAAAATATAAGACAGGGTCTTATTTTCGGAGGAACACTGTAACTTTATCTAAAGACCTAACTGTAGAATGTATGGATTATTAAAAGGGACCCATGAAATTTTCCTGCCAACTATAGAGTTTGCAAAAGTTATAGCTATCTACTATTAGAATAAAACTACTAGAATGAACTACTAGAATAAAATTTCTGCTTTTATTTATATGTCTCAAAGCTGTGTACATAATGCCCAATCGTTTTTATTATGATCAATAGCACAAGAACCTCCTGTACTTCTGATTTCCAACTCAAACTCTCTCTCCACCCCTTTACTTCTAAAACCATCCCTCCGTTTCCTAGTGCTGCATAAGAACGAGAAACTCAGCATATATAAATTTGATATCAGGTGAAAACGGATTTTTAGATTACTAGATTCGTTTCGTAAAGAAAAGGAAAATCTCCAATACGTACTGCAGGTCCAAGTTTCCGCTGAAGTCAAACTTCCCTCTGACGGCCTCGTGAAGGTTCCACGGGACATACCTGGAACACGCAGTGAATAAATATCTCCGTAATAGAGGCCCGCGACCGATCTGACTTTACGACTTTTGCAGCAGACGTTAAGCAAATCGCCATGGCCATTAAGCGAACGCCAGAGTTGTTAAGGGAACCGAATGGTTCGCTACGGGTGCGGATTTGGCAAAATGAGAAATACATGCTAGGATTTATTAGCTAGCAGGATACTGCCGACAGCCATAACTTCAACCTGGGTGCTAAGCACCCCATGACTGTGGGGTTCCCCCTACCATCAAAACTACCGAATCTGGGTTGTAAGTACCACTTCCCCCACCCCACCCCAGGTGTGTGCATCAGAACTTTGAATAGCCACTACGTTACGGGTTGTAAATCAAGGACTATCTGTATTCCAGTAAAATCGGCAATTACCGTATTTTTCGGAGTATAAAACGCACTTTCCTCCCCCTAAAAGAGGGTGAAAATTTGGGTGTCTTATACACGGAATGTAGCCACGCCCACCTGCCGGCCCCCACCCTTTGGCCTCTGCCTCCCAGCAATTTACCTCCTTCGTCTTAGCCAATACTAACCCTCTGACCCCCAAACCCTTCCCTTTCCGTTCCCCAATTCATCTTTCCCCAGCTTCTGACCTCACCCCACAGGAATGTTCCCCCCTCCCATCCCATCTCCTAGGGGATATTATCTACAGAGAAAATAAGTAGGTGAAAAGTCAAGCCTCGTCTTTTTATGGCAGCATCAGAATCCTGACATGCGTCTTATAATCCGGAGTGCCTTATACTCTGAAAAATACGGTACATTGAGACAAAGCTGAGCCGGCCGTGAAGAGCAGACAAGCCTTACGTTGTGAGGGTGTTCAGGCCGCAGGCCTTCATCTTGACCAAGCGGTCCCTCCAATATTCCTGGGGGATGCGGAAATAGTGCATTGAGCCGCCAAGGATGCGAAAGGGCTTCTCCTCCAGCAGGAACTGCGAGTGCTTGGCCTGTAAGCCCAGCACTCGGCCCCAGAACCGCATGGGAATTACGTTCGTCAAGTTAAACCTGAAGAGGAAAAAAGGAAAAGAATACCGGTAGCAGAGCGAGATAAGAGTCGGTTTAATCTGGTGGTTAAGGCACCAGGCTAGAAAGTGGGAGGCTGTGAGCTCTAGTCCTGCGGTAGGCATGAAAGACGGCTGGTTGACTTTGGGTAATCACCCAAAACCGGCTTTCATGCCTAAAGTAGGACTAGAACTCCCAGTCTCCTGGTGATTGGTCAAAGGACACCCAGTCGGATTCATGCCCAAGGTGTGACTAGAACTCCCAGTCTCCTGGTAATTCACCAAAGGACACCCAGCCAGCTTTCATGCCCAAGGTGTGACTAGAACTCCCAGGCTCCTGGTGATTCACCAAAGGACACCTAGCCAGCTTTCATGCCCAAGGTGTGACTAGAACTCCCAGGCTCCTGGTGATTCACCAAAGGACACCCAGCCAGCTTTCATGCCCAAGGTGTGACTAGAACTCCCAATCTCCTGGTAATTCACCAAAGGACACCCAGCCAGCTTTCATGCCCAAGGTGTGACTAGAACTCCCAGTCTCCTGGTGATTCACCAAAGGACACCCAGCCAGCTTTCATGCCCAAGGTGTGACTAGAACTCCCAAACTCCTGGTGATTAGCTAAGGCACACCTCGCCGGCTTTCATGCCCAAGGTGTGACTAGAACTCACCGTCACCCAGTGATTGGCCCCAAGTCACCCAGCCAGCCAGCTTACACGCCTATTTTGCCTCTTCTCTCCTGTATTTAACCCATTTCATGGAGTCGTGCTATAAAACTTCTCTCTTCCGCCCTCTCTTTGCCCGTTCCCCAAGTTCATCCTTCCAAAGAATCTTTCTATTTCCCTTCAGCAACCATGATTTAACTTTGAGAACTCTCCTTTGCTTCATCAACTTGCGTTATCCTGGATCTCCGGGGAGGGGAAAAAAAGAAGGAAAAAAAGAAAACCACAGCTTTCCGGAGGAAATCTTCAACCCACCCTTGAAAACTCCGAACAACGAAACTAGCAGAGAAGTTAGAAAATGGGAAGCTGTAAAACGATGGGTCTCTGCAGGTGTGCGAACGCAGGTCCCGTTTTCAGAGACAAATGTTTAAAATGTTCCCTACAGTCTGCAACGCTATTCTGGCAGCACCAAGCTGTGTTGTCAAACAAGAAGCAGATATAAAGAGGCAGAGAGAATCCGGAATTCTGCCATGCTCTGTTTCCTTAACCAACAAAACATTTTGCTTCCCCCCAACCAATGTTTCACGACGCGAAACTAGCGAACCAGAAGAAAAAGAATATGATCTCTGATACCTGCTGTCAGCACGTCAAGATGCATTTATCGTAGTGCTGATATGAGAAGGAGAACGCAAGTGTCTGCAACGGGACGGTTGCCTTTCACCTACTTATTTTAGCTGGAGATAATGTCCCCTAGGAGATGGATGGGAGGGGGGAAATTCTTTGAGTTGGAGCAGTAGATTAGGGGTGAATGATTGGGAAGATGGCCAATGAATGCAGAGGAGTGGGGGAAGGAAGAGGAGGGATTCTGGGTCAGCACCTCAGTGCTGGCTGCATGGAGTCAGTGTAAAAGTTGCCGTGCTAAATAAAATGGAAGTTTGTTTCAAAAAAGACTTTGTTTGAGACACAATTTATTTGAAGACGGCCTGAAAACCTGACACCTGCCTATTTACCTAAACAAGCTAAGATCTACAGCAACTAGGGAAACGTCCAGATGTGCTGACTTCCAGCTCCACATCTTCACAGCAATGGCCTTGCTGGCTGGGGAATTCTGGGAGTTGAAGTCCCCATGCCTGGAAGCTGTCCAGGCTGGAAAACGTTGCTCTACTGCAAAGGACTGCAAAGGATGCATGAAGAAGACAATTTCTACCAGGATTGTTAAGGGCTGGGAGACGAATCATGGTTTAAGATGAGACAGCTTGACTCTTGCCAATAGAAGCCCCAGAGAAAAAGTTAAAAAGGAAGAGTTGATAGGGAAGTTTAAGGACATAAATGTTCTGAATTAAAATAGAGCACCAAATCTAGACAGCATACTAAAAAGCAGAGACATCACCCTGCCAACAAAAGTGCGCATAGTCAAGTCTATGGTTTTCCCAGTTGCAATGGATGGCTGTGAAAGTTGGACCATAAGGAAGGCTGAGCGCCAAAGAATGGAGGCCTTTGAACTCTGGTGCTGGAGGAGACTCCTGAGAGTCCCTTGGACTGCAAGGTGATCAAACCGGTCAGTCCTAGAGGAGATCAACCCTGATTGCTCTTTGGAAGGCCAGATCCTGAAGAGGAAACTCAAAGACTTTGGCCACCTCATGAGAAGGAAGGAAGGACTCATTGGAGAAGATGCTGGGAAAGATTGAAGGCAAAAGAAGAAGGGGACGGCAGAGAACGAGGTGGCTGGATGGAGTCACTGAAGCAGTCGGCGTGATCTTAAATGGACTCTAGAGGATGGTAGAGGGCAGGAAGGCAGGAGGAACGTTGTCCATGGGGTCGCAATGGGTCAGACACGGCTTCGCAACTAACAACAGCCACCAACGATATTAGACATAAAAATTGCAATGGTTGACTCTACAAACTTAGAGGGAACCTCCATACCACATCATACTGCTAGCTTACAGCAAGAACATGCAGGCAGTGGTAATAGCACTTAGAAAAGGAATCCTGAATAAAATGTGGGATGCCTAAATCCCGCATGGATCAACTAGAAACTATAGTTTACGAACTGCAAACTACAACATTTTTTAAAGGGAAGAAGAACTTCTTCGGTATTATTACAAGCTACAATTTTTCTACAATCTTTGACACTAATTACAAGCAGATATTCCATTTCTTATTCTCAGCTAAGGTACTTTTTCGGCTGAGATTTTATTTTCCTTGTCATCTTTTATTCATCTGTCATTTTTTTAATACATCTGCGGATTTCAAACTATATCTAGAGGGCAGCCGCAAGTTCTATTTCAACATTAGCCACAGAAGGGACCGAAAGGAGAATCGGGAACTCCTAGAATCAAGGGAGACATTTCCTGAAGGTTAGAACAATTGATCGGTGGGACGGTTTGCCTCCAGAAGTTGTCAGTGCTCCAACACTGGAGGTGTTCAAGAAGTGATCGGACAGCCATTCGTCCAAAATGGTATATAGTAGGGGTCTGCAACCCTTAGACACTCAAAGAGCCATTTGGGCCCGTTTCCCACACAAAAGAAAACACCGGGAGCCACAAAACCTGGGTGGGCGTGGCCAACTCGATGTCGCTCACTTCCACCAGTCACATGGCCCTCTAGCCACGCCTACCCAGCCAGTCATTAGGGCAGAAAACTGGTTGTTAAAAAAAACCGGGAACCACAAAACCCTTTTGACATCTCTCTCTCTCTCTCCCTCCCCCCCTCTATCTCTCTATGTCTCTCTCTCTCTCTCTCTCTCTCTGTATCTCTCTGTCTCTGCCCTGACCCCTTCTCCATTCCCTGCCGTCACCCTTACCTTCTCAGGCCAGGCGAGGAGTGACTGGGAGGGGAGGGCGAGGGGCAGGGCCAGCCAGTGGTGGGATCACCCGCCAGGGAGCCACAGCAGAGGGACCAAAGAGCCACACGCGGCTCCAGAGCCGTAGATTGCCGACACCCAGTATATAGGGTCTCCTTCTTAAGCAGGGAGTTGGACTAGAAGACCTCCAAGGTCCCTTCCAACTCTGCTATTCTGTCACAAGGGAACCAGAACAATTTTCACTCATGAGACCTTCTCTTTTGATCCAATATTTAATCCGTTGTGAAGGCCAGCGTTCTTAGCTTTGAGGTTTACCTGCTCCGGGCTAATTTTGATTTCAAGATTTTTATTTTATTTTATATTGTTTATACATATCAATGTGTGAATCGTGTGAATGCATAAAAACATGATTAGCAGTGAAACATCAGAACTAAAACACGGGCGATTATTGAGGGTGTCCTGGACAGGTTAGATGCAAGATATGGGATGACTGACAGGGGTCTATCATCTCTCAGAGAATTTGAGAGATACATATTCATCTCTCTCACCTGTAAGCACCAAGGCCACCTGGGCTTCTGTTGGCCCAACACGGAACTGATTTACTACATCAGCAATGTGTCTTCCTTTGTCCATTACTATTTACGATAGTCTTTAAATCATAGCCAGCTTGACGTGGCATTGCTCTCTGCCCTCCTTTCTGTATTTGAGGATCTGCCAGGGAAATTCTCCCCTAGGGATTTACTGATTCAGCAGGGGAAACACATATGCATGCACACAAGCCTCAGGCACCCCCGTGTTCCCAATTTCAGCCTTTCCAAATGAAATGCCACACGCCCACGTGCGCGCTCTCCCCGTCGCCCCCAAAATGTCAATTTGTAGACATCGCTTTATTTCCCCCCCCCCCAGTCATCTTTTGATCTTCCTCCAAATTCAATTTGCATCATTTGCTCGGCTTTAATCTAATCGGAACATCTATTTCTTTTAGTAGCCCAGCTCACTAACGAAGCGGTGAAAAGAAAGAACAGACAAAAATAGACATCACATCCTTAAAATATACTAAAAAAAATCGATAATGTTTGTGAGGGTTTAGTTTGGGTTGTTGGTTTTTTTTTTTACACATTAATGAACATTGGCCGGTTGTGTACATGAATTGTAGCCAAACCAAACAGAAGGACGTTAATGTGTACATTTGTCTGAACTTCCATTCTGGGGGAAAAAAATATTTGTCTGCTTTAACCAGTTGCGGGTTAGTGTTTAAATCTGCCAAAAAATGCAATTTGCAAAGCACCTCTTCCAAATCAAATCCTAAACCCGGGATGGCGAACCTATGGCATGCATTCCACAGACTGCACGTGGAGCCATCTCTGCCCTAGGTCAGCTCCACCACGCATGCGTATATGCTTCCCAGCTGATTTTCAGGTCTCCGCTGCGCATGCAGGAGACACGCGCGCTGTTGTGGCCCGTCAGTGGCCTGTGCGGGTTGTAGCTGATTCCGACAGCGAGGAGGCTGGTGTGGTGCTGTGCCAGCAGCCTGTGCAGCTGGCGCTTGAGTCGGACAGTGAGGAGGCTGAAGAAGATGTGGTGCCAGAGGCGGGGATTCAGCCTTCAGAACCTCCAGAAGCTCCCATAAGTGAAGAGGACGAAGAGGAGGAGCCTCTTCTCAATGCACAGGCGCGCAGAGCTGCCAAAAGGCTGGAGTGGCTCCTCAGGAGGAGGTTTCCTCGAGAGTAAGGCTTGGGGCTCCCTTAGCCTATTTAAGGAGGAACGCCGATTGCAGCAACCTGTAGGGAACAATTTTAGTTCACTCTCCTTCGTGTCTGGATTCTCTCCAAAATTGCTTCTGGGCTTTCTGCCAACTCTAGTAAGTCTGTGATTACCTTATTTTAGAATGCTTGTAGGCTGTTAAGACAGTTTATTAACAGCCTTTGGTTGAAAAAGACTGAGTTATTAAGCTTTGTATAGAGTTTGTGTGTGCTGCGTTCTTTGGGGTCCGTAGCTGGGGCAGAACACGCGCATGCCCATGTTGCCCCTCCCCTCCCAGGAGTCTCTACGCAGCCCTTTTTGGATGCCAGATAAGTACAGGGCTCGCACGGAGGCTCTGGGAGGGTGAAAAATGGGCCTACCAGAAGTCCGGAAACAGGCTGTTTCTGGCCTCCGGAGGGCTGGGGTAGGCCATTTTTGCCTTCCTGGAGGTTCCAGGAAAGCCTCTGGAGGGCGAAAAACAGATCTCCTGGAAGTCCGGAAACATGTCGTTTCTGGCCTCCGGAGGCTTCAGGGAGACCTGCTAGGCCCAAAACAGGGCGGGAGGGGGGGAGTGTGGCATGCGCGGAGCAGGAGGAGCGCAGGGGGGAGGTTTGTCACACATGTAGGGGGGCAGGGTGTGCAGGAGCATTGCATTATGGGCTTGGGCAGGCACGCGCATGCTTTTGGCACCCGAGAAAAAAAAGTTTAGCCATCACTGCTCTATACAGATACTTCACTTGAAGTTACAACGGCACTGAAAAAAAAAAAACCTTTACGACCATTTTCCAGGACTGTTGCAGCATCCCTGCGGTCACGTGACTTCCGCTCGGATACGCGGGCAACTGACTCACATTTATGACGGCGGCGGCGTCCCTGGGTCGCCTGATCCCCTTTTTGCGGCCTTTCTGACAAGCCAAGATCAATGGGGAAGCCAGATTCGCTTAACAACCTTGTTACTAATGTTAACAACCGCAGCGGCGACAAGAAGTCGTTAAAAAAAAAGGGGGGGGCAAAATTCACTTAGCGAACGTCTCACTTGGCAACAGAAATCCGGGGCTCAACTGTGGTCGTAAGTCGAGGACTGCTTGTGATATATTTTTTTTCAGAAGTCGCTACTTCCAAGGGCCAAATGTGACCTTAATTTTTTAATTCAGTCCTAGAGTAGCTTAACTCAATATGTCTTGTAATAAGAGGGCTTCTCAAACCCTTTGCTCCGCTAACCTGGAGATTTACTTGTTATCCAGCTTTAACAGAAGGAGGCAGCTAAGTAGGGCCATGAGTTTAGAAGGGCATTCGTCTTAAGGAGAGGATACACCAGCAAGCAGAATCACTAGTACAGTAACTAACCTTTTTGCCGTCGCGTGCCAAAAGCGGGAGGAACGCGGGAGGGGGGGTTGTTCAAATGCATGCCAACACCCATAATTCAATGCGCCCTGCCCCCCAACGCATGCGACCCCACACACTCCCCCTGCTTTTGGCACATGATAGCACAGTGGGCCAGGTAGGCCCGTTTTTTGACCTCCCCAGGCTCCAGAGGCTTCCTAGGATCCTGGGAAGGGCAAAAACGGCCTACCTCAACCTCCCGGAGGCCGGAAACAGCCCGTTTCCCGACTTCTGGTGGGCCCGGATGGCCCAAAAATCAGCTGGCTGGTGCACGCATGCGCACTGGAACTGAGCTAGGGCAATGCTCGCGTGCCCACTGATATGGCTCCGCGTGCCACAGGTGGCACGCGTGCCATAGGTTCGCCATCACGGCACTAGTAGGTTGGGAGGCAACCGCAAGGAAGGTAGGAAGAATGTAAAAAGTGCTTTCTCACACATGCAGGACTTAAATCACCCTGATTCACATCCAGAAATAGGTGCGCAGGTATCGCTAGGAGAGAAAGGAACTAGGAGAAAAATGACACCAATCTGGGTCATAACAGGGCAGCAGATGGCTATTCTCCATTCCTCCTCTGATCTGTTGGGACTCCAACTCCCATCAATCCTAGCCAGCGGGGTTAACAGCAAGGGATGAGGGTAGTTGTGACCCAAAAATATTAAGAGGATGGAGGCTGGTTTTCGGTGGGTTTGAATCCATTCTCTGCAGTTTGCATATTCTTTGTAAATGTAAAGTTATAAAGAATATAGAAGTTTTGTATCAAAAGTGGTTTTTTTTTATTTTTGAAAAAAGCAACTGGACTGATTTTTTTTTTTTTTTGAGGAGGAGGAAGAAGAAGAAATTTGGCTTCCAATCCTGGAAGCTTCATCTGTTGAATTAGATCACCGCCCTGAGTCCCGCAGGAGAAGGGCGGTATAGAAATAAAATAAAATAAATAAATAAATAAATAAAATAAAATAAATAAATAAATAAATAAAATAAAATAAAATAAAATAAATAAATAAATAAGATGGTGTGGGAGATGGAAGGAGCATCATCTGACCAGCTTTCTGCCAGGAGAATAAATCCTTCCATTCGCCCCCTCCTTTCAGTCAGAACTGAAGAAGCTTCTCAGATGAGAAGCGAAACCTCTTCAAAGAAAAACCAGAAAGTCTAGTTGCCTCTTGAAAAAGCACCTTTGGGACATCCATGACCTTGGATGACTGAGAATCTTCACACACATAAAGTTTTATAGTTTTTGAATTCTCCCAAATGAATGCATTTCTCCCCCAAACTAATGATGTGATCAACTACAGGACATTTTGATGGGAATATTTTGCATGTGTCTGTCATGAACTGAAGCTGGAAGATAAGACATTCTTTTTCATAGGTATATTTTTTGTTTGTTTGTGGTCACAACAGACCAGACTATTCTTCTTCTGTTTCTTGCACATTTTCTTAGAAAGGCAACCCATGGCTCTGGAGCCGCATGTGGCTCTTTCATCCCTCTGCTGCGGCTCCCTGTTGCTGATCGGCTCCACAATTGATAGGGCTTTCGGTTAGGACAGGTAGCGGAAAAAGGATGCCGAGCTAGGAGGCGACTCTATAGTGGGGGAACCGGACTTCCAGCCGGCTCCAGAATTGGACAGGGAGCTTCCGGTTAGGCCCCCCACATCCCGTTTTGGGCCTGGAAAGCCGCCTGCACCAACCTGGAAGCCAAAACGGGGCAAGGGGGCGCTGTGCGAGGTCCCTCACATCCCATTTTGGGCCTGGAAAGCTTCCTGCACCAACCTGGGGCGGGGGGGGGGGAGCCCATGTGCGGGGGACACACGCGCATGCACGGAGAATGCACATACATGCACGGGGCCCTCGCATTGCATTTTGGGGGTTCAGGCACACACATGTGCATTTGCGTGCTTTGGGCACTCGGCGCCAAAAGGTGAACCATCACTGCTGTTGAGCAACGTGGCCATCTTACATTTACCCAGAGGTAGGCTGCTGCCGTCCTATATCGCCGGGTTTTTTTGAAGCCACGCGCATGCTTGGAAGCGCACGCTCCCATTTTCGGTGCTGGGTGAACCGGTTGTTAAAACCAGCAGAAACCCACCCCTGCATTTTTTTTTTTTAATTTGATTTATATGCCGCCCTTCTCCGGAGACTCAGGGCGGCTTACAATGCGTTAAGCAATAGCCTTCATACTTTTTGTATATTTATACAAAGTCAGCTTATTGCCCCCACAAACTGGGTCCTCATTTCACCTACCTTAGAAAGGATGGAAGGCTGAGTCAACCTTGAGCCTGGTGAGATTCGATCTTACTTTAATTGCAGACAGCTAGTGTTAAATTACAGTGCTTAGTCTGCTGAGCTATCCAGGCTCCTATTTACCTCTTCCAGCCCTTATCACGCTTGCTGTTTTTGATTTTTTTTCCTTCTATTTCTTCTTCTGCAGAAGGCCATCAACATCACTTTGGATCATAGGTGCCGGATCTTCCAAAACCTTAACGGCGCTCTAGGTGAGAATCCGTGCAAAGGAAATCCTGCGTCCGAAATAAACCGTTGGCCAATTTAAGGGTGATTCTTCCAGTCTTGCTAGAGAGCTGCAAAGAGAAGCTTCACGGGACTTATCGCTGCCTGGGGGCAGTGGTGAAATCTGAACCAGTTTGCTACCAGTTCGCTGGCTGTGCCTGCGCACTGCATGCCAAGCGTGCGCTATGCGCGAGCATGTGCAGTGCGCATCAAATGTGCACGGCATGCACAATATGCGCCAAAAGGAGGCTTGGGAAGGTAAGTAGAACAGCGAGAGGGGGAATCAGCTGTGGCGCGCGAGCTTGGGAACCTTTTTAAAAACTTTTTTAAAGCAGTTTTTTACTACCGGTTATCCAGAAGAACTGGTAGTAAAAAATTCTTTTAAAAAGTTTTTTAAAAGGTTCCCAAGCTCGTGCGCCATAGCTGTGATCGTCGGAACCTTTTTTTTTTTACTTTTTTTTACTACCGGTTCAGGTGAACCGGCCCGAACCGGTAGCATTTCACTCTTGCCTGGGAGGTATCTGGGTAGATCCCCGAGGCCTTTGACCTCTGCTTGTGCAGTTTGCCAAGCAAATCCAGTTGGAGTCAAACTACAACTTTCATGTAAAAAAAGGGAGCTCAGGCAGCAGATTGCACAAAAAAAAAAAAAACCACGGCAGCTATAAGCGTGTTTTACCACTGATAGAAGATTTGGGATGACTCTCCTTCTGTCCCTTAGTTGCATCTCCCCTTCCTCCTGTTGCATGGTTTATTTTACTATCTTCTATTTCTTGTCTCGGGGAAGATACCCTCAAAGATTTCATTAAGACTTTTTTAAAAAAAAATCAAAGTGGGTGGATTGCTCCTATTGCGTCGGGTGGGAAATAGCAATAGCGCTTAGACTTATATACCGCTTTACAGTGCTTTTACAGCCCTCTCTAAGCGGTTTACAGAGTCAGCATTTTCGTCCCCCCCAACAATCTGGCTCCTCATTTTACCATCCTCGGAAGGACAGAAGACTGAGTCAAGCTTGAGCCAGTCAGGATTGAACTGCTGGCTGTGGGCAAAGTTAGCCTGCAATACTGCGTTCTAACCACAGGGGGGGAGGGAGGGCGGGAAGGAAGGAAGGAAGGACGCTTAGACTTATATACCGCTTCACAGTGCTTTTACAGCCTTCTCTAAGTGGTTTACAGAGTCAGCCTCTTTCCCCCAACAATCTGGGTCCTTGTTTTACCCACCTTAGAAGGACAGAAGGCTGAGTCAACCTTGAGCCTGGTGAGATTCGAACTGCCAAATTGCAGGCAGCGGCAAGGCAGCAGAAGTTGTTCTGTCCCCGTACCCCACATGCACCCCCACAGATGGCCCGGAGTTAGTAAGCCACACAACAAAACTCTTTGAAGATAAAGCTGGCAGCAACCCAGTGGCTAGCTGCCAATTCAGACTTTACTCACACAAAACAAAGATTAAACTGCCAGCATTCCGATAAAACAGGCAGAGTGTCAACAATACAAGGATTAATCCAAATGCAGTCCGATAAAGCAGCAAAGTCCAGTAACACAGAGATCATGGAGTATTTCCAGTTTTTGCTCGTCACAAACTGAACGGCCACCACACCCACATTTATACCCTGTGGGGTGTGGTCCAGTGACTCAGCTAATCTCTGGCACGCCTTCCCCTCTGTTGTGCATGCTTCTCCCTGCGCCTCTGTCCCGGGTCCAGCCAGCACTTATCTTCTTCATCGCTGTCCACCTGTGGCTGCGGGGACGTGCTTGGCTCTGAGCCTATCGTTTGGCCTTTGGTGTCCTCCGGAGGCATTGCCAGAGAGGAGGATCCTGGAGAGGGAGGCCTTGCCCACTCCTCTCCCTCACTCTCAGAGTCTGCATCTATTGATAACCCAAGCTCAGGCAACGGAGCCACAACAGAAGTAGCCTGCAGTACTGCACTCTAACCACTGCACCACCGTGGCTCATAAGGTTATATCTTGGATTGGATTGGGTGGGGGGGCAGTTTCTAAGGACATGGCTACTTTGAAAAGCGCTGAATGGCATCCATTCTACTTAGCCAGCTAGCAAAAGAAGACTGCGATTTCTCCAAGACGATACCTTACTAGAGCAATAAATGATCAGAGACAAAAGGAAGCGGAATCCGGCGGATCGGCGCAAAAAAACTTTACACTTAAGTATTCTTTTTCCCCCTGGCAGCCTCCTTACTATTGGCCGGCGTCCAATTAGCAATGCTTATTTTGTTTTGGGAAGGGAGATTGGTCGTGCCTTCTCCATCTCTGCATTATATTCACGGCCTTGAGCTCTCCTTTCTTGCCCAGCACAGTGCCGATCCCAGACCGTCCCCCCTTTCATCTTCCCGCATTCCTATTCTTCCTCCCTCCCCCTTAGGTGCCAGTGTCAGGCTGGCAGCTGGTGAGGCGAAGCAAGTTGAATGGCAGGCATGATAAGCTGGTCTATCTACTTTATTCATGACCCCCCAAACCATTATCTCCCCTGGCATATATGTGAAAGAACCTTTTGTTGTTGTTGTTGTTGTTCTTGTTTCATTCTTCTTCCTCTGCTTTTTTGCTTCCGAAGACGAGGTGGCTCTCAAATTCGAAAACGGCCAGGTGAGAGTGCGGAATCTGGCCTTTGATACCCTCCCTGTTGTGATTCATGGAAACGGACCCACCAAGGTATGCCAAATCCCGACTTCTATTCTATTCTATTCTATTCTATTCTATTCTACTCTATTCTACTCTATTCTGCATTTCAATTCTATTCTATTCTATTCTACTCTACTCTACTCTACTCTATTCTACTCTATTCTGCATTTCAATTCAATTCTATTCTATTCTATTCTATTCTATTCTATTCTACTCTATTCTACTCTATTCTGCATTTCAATTCTATTCTATTCTATTCTATTCTATTCTATTCTATTCTATTCTAACATTCCATTCCATTGCATTGCATTCCGTATTTTCTATTCTATTCTAGTCTAGTCTAGTCTAGTCTAGTCTAGTCTAGTCTAGTCTAGTCTAGTCTAGTCTAGTCAAGTCTATTCTACTCTATTCTGCATTTTCTATTCTATTCTATTCTAATCTATTCTACTCTATTCTATTCTATTTGACTCTAAAACAGGTACCTAGTTTCCACAATTTATACCTTTCCATATTTCTCCACCTAATTTAACCATTGTTTAGTTTTCTTTCCCCCTCTTTTTTTTTCTTTTTCCCTTTTCTCCTTCAACCATTTCTCCGAAACTAAGTAATAATCTGTTTCATCTTTTTCTTGTATCTCCTTTGTGAGCTTATCCATTTCAGCACATTCCATAATTTTTCTAATCACCTTGTCTTCTCATGACAGTTGCTCTTTAAACATTTTGATTTTGATCGAGTTGATTTAAATCAAGCCTTTTTACTAGTGGTTTAAATCGTGGTTTAAATCGACTTGATTTCAGTCAAATCCACCCTGCTGACACCAAAAATGACTTGATGTGAGCCTGCTATCAGCTTGTTCTCTTTTCATTTCAGAGCATCTGGCCTCTTTTGGTGGAAAACAACATCTCCCCTAACACCATGGTTGCTGTGTTGCATCACTTTGTCCAAGAGGCCCAGAACAGAAAGGCCAACACACAACGACGCCTTTTTGCCCTCCACGCGGCTGGATTGTATTTTTTATTAGTTGAAATTCCTGGTAGGTCTGTGAACTGCTTGTGTTGTG
Source organism: Pantherophis guttatus (assembly GCF_029531705.1). Next base: position 18,755,242 of record NW_026844048.1, on the reverse strand, counting down.
CTTGTGTTGTGCTTTGACCCGTGTTTGGCATGGACATGTGCATTGAAACGTAGCTCCATCGATGGTCGCAGTAACTCTGTCTGTGACGATTAGGTATGAACTTCAAGCAATCAACCAAGGGAGCTCGTCCAGTAATGGAGTTTCTCCTCACTTTCTTCCGGACTGTCCTCAGGACCCATAAACCTGATTTAGACCAGGGATTTTCAATCTGATTTAGGTTTAGACCAACATTTCTCAATCTTAGCAACCTGAAGATGTGTAGACTTCAATTCCCAGAATTCCTCAACCCGCATGGCTGGCTGGGGAATTCTGGGAATTGAAGTCCACGCATCTTCAAGATGCTGAGGGTGACAAACATGGCTTTAGACACATGTGGAGCGCGTGTTGTGGCCCTCCAGCGGAGTTGGTGGCAGACTCAGACAGTGAGGAGGTTGGGGAGGAACATGGGTCAGTCCTGGAGTCTGGGGAAGGCTCTGATGAGGGCTCTGCGTTGGAGGCAGAGAGGGGGCCAGGGCCATCTGACAGCTGTTAGCTGCCTTCGGAGTTGGACATCAATGGGGCAGAAGAACAGCTGGAGCCTGTTCCCAATGTGCGCATGCGCAGAGCTGCCAAGAGAAGGGAACAGTTAAGAAACAAGAGTCGACTCAGGAGTAAAGCCACAGATGGACGATGAATGGCCCCTCCCAGAGGGAATAAAAGAGGAATGAAAGGGGAGTGAGGTTTGCAGGAGACAATTAGTTCGTTTAATTGGTTCATGACTCCTTGCCAAGTTTTGAAGATATCGGCCTGACAGCTCTCCAAGCCAGATAAGGTCTGTGACTGTAAATTCTCCCTTGAAAGACTTTGCTGGATGTGAATGAGAAGAATTCACAGTAACTTAATAAAAAAGGGGTTTTTGTTGGGACAAGGAGTCTGCTTCATTCTCTTGGGAAGCCTAGTGTGTAGAACAGCGTAGTAAAAGTGTAGTGTGTAGAACAGTGTATAGGCCAGTCTTAGAAAAGCAAAATCTGACTAGCAACATGTGAACTTTGTAAAGCTTCCTTAAAGTCATCCATTCATTAGGATCAGAAGTGAAGAACAATGTCAGTCCTGTAAGGCGGAGAGATTGTAGCAAAACTAACAGTGGTGTTGTAACACCATCACACCAAGCGAAAGCTGTACTCAAATTCTCATCAATCTGCGGCGAATCATCTTGTCTCATCCTAATTTACCGAACAATCTTTGTGGGAAATAAAAGGTATGGAAGAAAGAGATTTGGGGAGGGAGAGGAGCTAGAAAGATAAGAAATCAAATAGAGGTATCTAGTGTTGTGGCCCGTTGGCGGCCAGCAGAGTCGGACAGTGAGGAGGTTGGGGAGGAACTTGGGCCAGTCCTGGGGGGTGGGGAAAGCTCAGACGAGGACTCTGCATCAGAGGCAGACAGGGAGATAGACAGCAGTGAGGCAGAGGAACAGCTGGAGCCCGTTCCCAGTATGCGCATGTGCAGAGCTGTCAGAAGACAAGAACAACTCAGAAAGCAGGGTCGACTCGGGAGTAAAGCCACACCTTGGAGGTGATTTCGCCCCTCCCATAGGAAATAAAAGAGGAGCGAACGGGGAGAGGGATTTTGCAAGAAACAATTTGTTCATTCTGTGACTGAGAGACTCTGTGCCAAGTTTGGCCTTTTCTTGCGGTTGGAAACAAGTTACGTGGCAGCTTGCCAAACGAGATAAGGTTTGTTGAGAAATATTCCTTGGAAAAACTGGACAAACCTTGCTGACTGAATGAAGGTAATTCACAGTCGTGTAAATAAAAGAGGTTTTGCCGGGATCAATTCCTGCCTCCTTTTTTGTTAAGGGAGGCTAGATCAGAACATCTGGGTTGTTAGGGAGGTAGCTGCAAGAAGGTTTCAAAACACCTGATAATATCATGTTATCAGTTATGTTTTTGGTGCTCCGTTAGCTGCAGGTGGTGTGGTATAAAAGTATGTTATCGTTCATATGCAAACGGTCTTTTTTGGCAGGCAGCATAGCCAACCAGATCTTACACCCAGTGATGTTCGAGAAATGTCTTCAAACCTTGTCTAAGTGTTGGCCAGAGGAGTTGGATTTGCCCAGAAAAAGGAAAAAAAACCAGACCAAAAGCTTGATGGGCGAGAGAAAGAAAGGGAAGCCGGCAAGAAATGAAAACATTCCGGTAAATAATAATAATAATCGTACATCTTAAGAAGGTACTTGGTTGATCCCTAGGACGCTGGCAGCAACCCATATCAACCATTAGCACCAGTCAATGGTATTTGTGATGCATTTCTGAATGTTCAGTTGACTGAGTTTCATGTTTAATGAATAAAGTAAATAATAATAACAATTTAATAATAATAACATTTTAATATTCCTAATCAAAAGCATTCTATTTTGTCTGCTTTTCCGGCTGCTTAGTTGATTCGTCCTTTTGGTGTTTTCTGGTGTTCAGTAGAGCAGTTGAAGGCCAGGCCTTCTAGATCAGGGGTGTCAAACTCCATTTTGTTGAGGGCCGCATCAGGATGGTGTTGGCCCTGGGGGGGAATGGGCGTGGCCAGGTCGACGTCACTCATGTCGGGGGCACCTGTGGTGGCCAAGTGCTAAGGCAGAACTTCCTTCAGACCCTCCCTCACTCTCATTATAATTCCTTCCTTCCTTCCTTCCTTCCTTCCTTCCTTCCTTCCTTCCTTCCTTATTTCCTTTGTTTCCTTCCTTTGTTTCCTTCTTTTTCTTTCCCTCCTCATTCTTCTTTCTTCCCCTCTTTCCTTGTTTTTCCTTCCTTGCTCTCTTCCCATCTTCCCTCCTTTGTCTTTCCTCTTTCCCTTTCTCCTTTCCTGTCCCTTCTTGCATGCTCAAATGCAAAAGGGGAAAACATTTCTCCTTTTGTTTTTAGTTTGGTTTGCTAGCCCTCTGCCAGAGAACAGAGCTCTGTTTTTGCCGGCAGAGCCGCCTCTGGCCGGGCCTTTGCCGTCTCCAGGGTGGCCCCGTGGGCCGGATCTGGCACCCCAGGCTTTGAGTTTGACACCCCTGTTCTAAATCAATCATCCCCAATTTTTGGGGCACAAGGGACCAGTTTGGCAGAAAACAATTTTTTCACAGATTGGGGGTGTGGGGTTTTGCGCAGTACCAAGATCTCACGTACGCACAGATGACATTTTGCTTGCTTGCTTGCACGGCTCTGTTCCTAACAGGCTGTGGACTGGTACCAGGAAAGTGCAATTTCCGAATCTTGCTTAACCAATCCATCGTCTTTTTCTTGCCATTCTAGATGGAAGACATCTTTGAAGAGGAAGACATTCAAGAAGAGAACGTTTACTTTTCCGCCAGGGAGCTGCTCGAAATTCGCGAGGCCCTCTTCCTCCTGCTGCAAAACCTCCTGAGGCTTTTTTCCAAGATTTCCCTGAAAGAGAGGCCCCAGTGCGTGCAGACCTGTATTCAGGTGACTGCGATCTCTTCGCTAAAGTGGCAGGATGCCCCCTATATGCTAGGGTGGCTGGTCCCCGACTTACGACCAAAATTGGGAACAGGATTTCCATTGCTGAGCAAGGGGGTTGTTAAGGGTAGACCTGATTTTAAGACTTCGCTCTCAGGGTTCTGACCCGATACTCTAATTAAATCATGAGCCTCGAGCCAAGCTTCAAAAGAAATCCAGTTATTTATTAGGAGCTTCATGTCAGCACGTTCCAAGTGAAGTCAACTCTGACCTCTGTTCCCCCCACCCCACCCCCAAGGTGTGTCATCAGTCACATTCTCCAACGAAGAAGCAATTTCGCAGGTTGTAGAGATCACTCCCCTCCAGCCATTGTGGGTTACTGCGGAGACGGCCTTTACAGAGATATGGCTGGAATGTGCTTTTGTTTTGACTGCTGTGCTGCAGCTGCAGAGTTCGTTCTCCCATCCCGTTTGCCTATGGCAACTCGAGAGCAGGCCAGGGATGCTTTGCGAGTTGATACTCCTTTGCCACGCTTGTTAAGCAAATCACTGCGTTGTTAAGTGAATTGAGAGGTTGTTAAGCGAACCTGGCTTCCCCCGTTGACTTTGCTTGGGACTGGGAAGGACATAAAAGTGGTAATCACCTGACCCCGTTGTAAATACCTGTTGCCAAGCACCTGAATTTTGATCACATGACGGCAGGGAGTCCGTCATGGCCGTAAGTGCAAGAACTGGTTGCAAGACAATTTTCCCGTTGTTAACTTCAAATGGTCACTAAACGAATGACAGTAAGTCAAAGATTACCTGTAATCAGATCAGTGTTTTTTTTAACACACTTGGCAACTGCAAGATATCTGGACTTCAACTCCCAGAATTCCCCAGCTTTATCATCCTATAGTATTTGTCAGGATAAGGGACCGTCAGTATGACAATTTCCCTCTTCTGTTTGACAATAGAAATTAAATCATCATCTTTTAATGACCCCACAATCCCTTGCGGGGTGGAGTCTGGGCAACTGAATGGAGACGAGTATTTACTGGCCAGATGCCTTTCCTGTCGCCAATGCGGAGTTTTGTTCAGCAGATATATTCTCATATGTGCCCAGGGAGAGAAATATCTGCCTCTACCTAGGATCAAACTCACAGCCTCCTGATTGTGAGGCGAGGGCTCCACCTCTAGGCCACCGCACAACTCTACAATAGAAACTCAATGAATGAATAAAATTCTGTTCTGTTCTTCTGTTATAAATAAAATGTATTTTGGTTTGTTTTCGCACAGATCTTTGTTAAGCTGACGAGCCTGGAGCCCTCTACACAAGACTTCAAGCCTGTAGACATGACGTGAGTTTTTTTTTTTTTGCTCTGGAGTCTCAAGATGGTATTGTGAGTTTGTGAAGCCCAACGGGTGTTGAGGGCGTGGAATCGAGCAACGCTAAATGTTCTTTCCCTGAAGATAATAGACTTAATCTGCAAAGATTTCACTCTGTGTCACGAAATCGATCGAACAGAGAACTTTTCCTTTGGCTGCAGGACTATTTCCAGAGCCAAGTATGTCTCCGAGCTTGCTTACTTCGGCCTACGACTGTTGTGTTCCCCACTTCACAGCCTAGGAGACAAGGTAAAGATTGTGTTCATCCATATTGTTCTTTGTTGGATTCTAAACGCATGGATCTATAAAACTCTCCTTTCTATGGAAGTGGCCACAGAAATCCAGCTGTCTCTTAATAGGAGATCTGGTGGCTTCTCCTCCTCATTTTCTTCTTCTTTTCCTCCTTTTCCTCTTCTTCCTCCTCCTCCTCTCCTCCTCCTCCTCCTCATTTTCTTCTCTTCTTCATCTTCTTCCTCCTCCTCTCCTTCTCCTCCTCCTCCTCCTCATTTTCTTCTCCTCTTCTTCTTCTTCTTCCTCCTCCTCTCCTTCTCCTCCTCCTCTTCTTCCTCTTCTCATTTTCTTCTTCTCCTCTTCTTCCTCTTGTTCTCCTTCTCCTCCTCTTCCTCCTCCTCCACCGATATGGATCCGCACGTCACCTGTGGCACGCGTGCCATAGGTTCGCCATCACGGATCTATTCCCACCCACCCCAAATCTGATGTCTAGGATTATCAGGGAAGCAGGTATGTGGTAATGATTTATTTTATTTTTTTTTTGGCCAATTTTTTTCAATCTCTTTCCAAAGCCAAAACTCCTACCATCACTTCTTTGGTTTTCCTGCTAGATGGAGCTTTAATACTGCTTCGCAGGCTTGGCTGGTGGGTGTTTTACAAACAGGGAAACAATGCTAATTTTCCAGAAGCATTTTTTTTGTGACCTTTTGACTTCAACAACCCTTCCAAAAATTATTTTCCTTGACTTCCTGCCCAAATCCCCCCCCCCAAAAAAAGGCAGAAATGCTGAAATAAATGCTTCCTTTTGAAAAATGTTGTCTTTATAAAAGATTGCTTTAATAACAGGGAGTGCATTGATTTAGGGATGGGGACATTGAACAAGAACAGAGCTAGAAATAATCGTGTTTTTCTCTTTTTCTCCTGGGTTTTTTTTTCCCCTCAAAAAAAGCAGAAGAGGTATAGCATGCCAGCTGAAACCTGTTCTACAGAGCTTTCTAAAATAGGCTAAATAAAGCAGATAGTATGATTTGTCCTCTGCCTGTATCTCAATAAAGTCTCAATCATTCGGGCCAAAGGGGTTTAAATGTAGAAGGTGACTCTTTAACTGAGAAAAGTGGAACTTTTGTTGTTGTTAGTCACGAAGTCGTGTCCGACCCATCGCGACCCCATGGACAATGTTCCTCCAGGCCTTCCTGTCCTCTACCATCCTCTGGAGTCCATTGAAGCTCACACCGACTGCTTCAGTGACTCCATCCAGCCACCTCGTTCTCTGCCATCCCCTTCTTCTTTTGCCCTCAATTGTTCCCAGCATTAGGCTCTTCTCCAGTGAGTCCTTCCTTCTCATTAGGTGGCCAAAGCATTTGAGTTTCCTCTTCAGGATCTGGCCTTCTAAAGAGCAGTCAGGGTTGATCTCCTCTAGGACTGACCGGTTTGATCGCCTTGCAGTCCAAGGGACTCGCAGGAGTCTTCTCCAGTACCAGAGTTCAAAGGTTTCCATTCTTTGGCGCTCAACCTGGGACTTTTGTTACCTTTGTAAAAGGAATCCCCAGCTGTCTGTTCTCCCATTTTTTTCCCTTTCCCTTCCTTCCCTAGACTTTGCGCCAAGTGTTCTATCAACTTCTCAGGGTCATCCTGATGCTGCCAGGGAAAGAAGGCGGCGTCTCTCTCCCCATCCCTTCTCAGATCATCGATGCAAGGAAACTGGCCCTCAAGTTCCTCAGGTAAAACTCCACCTGCCTGTTTTCACTTCTTGCATCTGTGCAGAACTGCTTTTTGGGGAATGATGGAATAGAATAGAATAATGAATGGAATGAATAGAATAATGAATAGAATAGAATAATGAATGGAATGAATAGAATAATGAATAGAATAGAATAATGAATGGAATGGAATAGAATAATGAATGGAATGGAATAATGAATGGAATGGAATGGAATAGAATAGAATAGAATAATGAATGGAATGGAATGGAATAGAATAATGAATAGAATGGAATAATGAATGGAATGGAATAGAATAATGAATGGAATGGAATAAATGAATGGAATGGAATAGAATAGAATAGAATAGAATAATGAATGGAATAGAATAGAATGAATGGAATAGAATGGAATAAATAGAATAGAATAATGAATGGAATGGAATAGAATAGAATAATGAATAGAATAGAATAATGAATAATAGAATAATGAATAGAATAGAATAGAATAGAATAGAATAGAATAGAATAGAATAATGAATGGAATGGAATAGAATAGAATAATGAATGGAATAGAATAGAATGGAATAATGAATGGAATGGAATGGAATAATGAATGAATGAAATAATAATGAATGGAATGGAATAAATAGAATAGAATAGAATAATGAATGGAATGGAATGGAATGGAAAGGGACCTTGGAGGTCTTCTAGTCCAGCCCCCTGCTCTAGCAGGAGAACCTATACCATTTCAGATAAGTGACTGTTTAGTCTCTTCTTAAAGTGAGTTTGGCTCCGTCTTACGACTTTTCTCGCTGCCGTTGTTAGGTGAATCATTTCAGTTTGTTTAAGTTAGTAACATGGGTTGTTAAGGGAATCCGGCTTCCCCCCTTGACTTGGCTTGTCGGAAGGTCGCAAAACGGGGATTCGCACAAACCCCGGGGACGCCGCGGCCGTCATAAATATGAATCCGTTGACGAGCATCTGAATTTCGATCGCATGACCATGGGGATGCTACAGGATTGTCAGTGTGAAAAACGACCACTAAATGAACTGTCGTAAGTCGAGGACTACCTCTATTTGCATCTCTCCTATCTAGCTCTCTGACTGAAGAACTGAAAGAAGTTGCCTTCCCCGTACTGAGGATCTTGCTGCAGCATATTTGTGTCAAGGTGAGCTGTGTTCTTTACCTTTCTATCAACCTGTCCGTTTGGAGGGGGTGGGACAGGGATGGAGGAAAATTTTCCTGACAACGGCAGTCAACCGAGAACTGATGACTTGGAGTAAATGTTGGAGAAGTTTGAAGTTTTTTTTTTTTGGTAAATATTTTTTATTATTTTTCAAACATAAGCATAAAATATAACTTTCAAGAGCAAAAACTCGATCCGGTCATAGATGGTTACCACGCTTACATTTCTTTGACAGACTCCATTCACAATTTCCCACTGCATCTTTAACAGGTAAAAGTTCAAAACATAAGAAGAATAAATTTTAACATATATTCTAACATCCTTATCTATATAAATCTATTATATCAATACAATTTTAATTTCATATTTACTTTAGCTCATTTGTGTCTAAGTATCAATCCTGCTTATATCTGGTTTTTCTCCACATTGTCTTTATCATCTCTTTTACCATCAGTTGCAAAATACTTTTTAACAATATTCTAATCTCTTATTCTAATTATTAACCACAATTTTATCACCTCAAATCTTAATTTCAAATACAATACATCTCCATTTTTCTTACTATTTATACAACAAAATTCTAACTACTTTTCTTAGACTCTTGACCCATTCCATCAAATCTTGATATCTTAAATTTTATCATTACTTTTACACATTTCAAATTACACAGATTCATCCCTAAAATTTTAAGATTTTTCTTGGGCATCTTTTAAGTTTCTCTTCTGGCTATCTTTGCATCCTGAACTCGGGTCTTGATTTTAGAGTTGCCCTTTAATATATGTGAGGCAGCAAACTCCAAAAATGGGGGGGGGGGGAAATAACTCAGAACAGATCTCTGGTATTTGACATTTCCATTAGTGGGTCTTTTGATTTAAAAAAACCTCTGTCTCATCAACCCCTTTTATCATTCTGGCTCTGCCATTTGCATGGTTCATCTTTTCTCCACTGTACTAATCAGGGATTTGCATTTAAACTATTTTAATAATTAAATTGAAATATTAATTAGCATTAAAACGGAGATTCATTTGAGGTGACCATCTCCCTGGGATCTTCTTTCATGAATCAGTTGTAGCAGAAAACAGAAAAAAAATATATATACACAAATACTTAAGCATTGCATATATATATGTAACGCTTAAGTAATTCTTAAAGTAGGAAAAGGATATTGAAAATATATTTGAGAGTACTTGTATTAAGAGAAAGTTAAAGAAAAGGATGTACCAATTTAAAGAAAAACTGTTAAAAAGGATATTTATAAAAGAAAAAGAAATTCTATAAGGGTAGTTTGGAGGTAGGGATCTAAACGTAATACTGAAATTTAAAGTTTGTATGTTAAGCCAAAGACAAAGATGTATTAGAAAGTTTTGAATTAAAAATTAAAAAAAAAAAAGTTTAGTACTTAAAAAAGAAGGGTGTAAAAAGAGGTTTTTTTTTTTTTCCCTTTTCTTTTCCAGTAAGGTCAAAGATTTGAAAGACTACAATGAATTTTGTAAAGAAAAATAGTGACAGTTCACAAAGATTACTAGGTGCCAATAGAAATGCACATTATTTCCGTAGAAAGGAAGATAAAGCAGGAACGGTTCAATTGATTATTTTATTCCAAGAGGAAAATTTGTTTTCATTTGGATATCACTTCTGGAATTTGTGCTTGTGAAGACCAAAAAAAAATAAAAAATGAAACTTTGACTTTGGTTTTGTTGATTAGAAATATTTGGCGTTATAGGAATGGTTAGTTATATGTTAATGTGTAAAAGCAAAAAGTTGAGTTGGAGTGTTTTTATCTTGTACTGTGCTAAGAAGAGTTGGAAGTCAATGCCCCATTTTTTCTTTCTTTTTTTTTCTCTTTCCCTTTGTATCTCACACCCCCTTTTCCCCGCTCCTTTTCCTTCCCTTAATTTCCTATTTTTTCTTCTTCTTCTTCTTTGTATTTTATATAATTTAAAAAAAAAAACCTTAATTGAAAAAAAATAACATCTAGTAACCAGCTCTGTGTGGTATTCACTGCGATGGAACATCTCACTTCAGCGAAATTTGATCGCTCCCTTTATGCCTTTTCATTCCAGGTTCCGGATAAATCCGAATACCGGACCTACACAGCGTTGTCTTTGTCCCAGTTGCTTTACAAACTCCCTTGCGCTGAACATGCCAGATTCATTGCTTGGCTGTATGGATACTCCCGCAATAACAAGGTGAAGAAATGAACCCAATGAACAAATTTTGGAATTTCCAACCTCATCCAAGAAAATCAAAACGTTACCAGAGTGGATTCTGCAGCCGACAGAATTTATCCTTTAATTGATTGGCCCCTTCGCTATGCCAGGGGTCCCCAACCCCCAGGCCACGGCTCACTACCGGGGATTCGGAACCGGGCCACGCAAGTAGCGGGCCAGTGCATATGCAGCTCAGAGTGGTGCAAATGGCAGGCCGGCAGACGTATACCTCAGAAGTGGTATTCAGCAGCTTCTGACCAGTTCTGGTAGCGGAAATTTTGAGTAGTTGCGGAGAACTGGTAAATACTACGTCTGATTGGCCCAGCCCCCAGCTGCCTCCCGAGTCCCAGCTGATCGGGAGAAAATGGGGATTTTGCAGTAACCTTCCCCTGGAGTGGTGAGGGAATGGAGATTTTACAGTATCCTTCCCCTGGAATGGGGTGGGAATTGGAGATTTTGCAGTATCCTTCCCCTAGAGTGGGGTGGGAATGGAGATTTTGTAGTATCCTTCCCCTGGAGTGGGGAGGGAATGGAGATTTTACAGTATCCTTCCCCTGGAGTGGGTGGGAATGGAGATTTTACAGTATCCTTCCCCTGGAATGGGGTGGGAATGGAGATTTTGCAGTATCCTTCCCCTAGAGTGGGGTGGGAATGGAGATTTTGTAGTATCCTTCCCCTGGAGTGGGGAGGGAATGGAGATTTTACAGTATCCTTCCCGTGGAGTGGGTGGGAATGGAGATTTTACAGTATCCTTCCCCTGGAGTGGGGTGGGAATGGAGATTTTACAGTATCCTTCCTCTGCCACGTCCACCAAGCCATGCCACGCCCACCAAGCCGCACCCAAAGAACTGGTAGTAAAAAAAATTTGAATCCCACCACTGATATACATACATGCGCAGCTCAACTTCTGCATGTCAGGGTGTGCACACATGTACGTGCTGGCCCGTCATTTGCACAAATTGAGATGCGCGCACTGGCCAGCTGCTCGTGTGGCCCGTTTCCCCTCTCAGCACCTGTCGGGCCACCAAGCCACAGAGGTTGGGGACCCTTCCGCTGTGCGACTTCCGAGGGGGATGAGGGGTTCAAAAACGTGAAAAATAAATGAATATGAGCCACGGTGGTGCAGTGGTGAGAGTGCAGTACTGCAGGCTACTTCTGCCGGCTGCCTGCAATTGGGCAGTTCAAATCTCACCAGGCTCAAGGTTGACTCAGCCTTTCATCCTTCCGAGGTGGGTAAAATGAGGACCCAGATTGTTGGGGGCAATAGGCTGACTCTGTCAACCACATAAGGAGGGGTGTAATGCACTGTAAAGTGGCATATAAGTCTAAGTGCTATTGCTATTGCGGGCAAACTCTGCCCACAGCCACAGTTCGATTCTGATCAAGGTTGACTCAGCCTTCCATCCTTCCGAGGTGGGTAAAATTAGGACCCAGATTGTTGGGGGCAATAAGCTGACTCTGTCAACTGCTTAGAGAGGGCTGTAAAGCACTGTAAAGCGGCATATAAGTCTTAAGTGCTATTGCTATGGCTAATATACCTCTTATTTCCTTCCGTAACAGACTTCCTACAGGGTATTTGCACTCGATGTGGCCTTGGCTTTGTTAGAACATCCAGAGCGGGTTCAGGACGTCGTTTTGACCGAAGAGGAGCAGGTGTTTCTGAAACACAAATTCCTGATTCAGGTCATGATCTTCGGCCGGTGTTCGGACAAAGTGCCCACCGTTCGCAGCAAAGCCCTGTCCAGCTTCGCTCAGTGCCTGGAAAACAAAGTTGTCTCAAACGTACAGGACATTCAAGAGCTGTTGCATGGCAGTAAGTATGAGCTCTCAAAAGATAACAGTTACGCATATAGCAGTAGCACTTAGACTTAAATACCACTTCACAGTGCTTTTACTGCCCTCTCTAAGCAGTTTACAGAGTCATCCTATTGTCCCCAACAGTCTGGCTCCTCATTTTACCGACCTCGGAAGGATGGAAGGCTGAGTCAATCTGGAGCCAGTCAGGATCAAACTACTGGCAGTGGGCAGAGTTTGCCTGCAATACTACATTCTAACACTGGGAGGGAGGGAGGGAAGGGAAGGAAGGAAAGGAAGGAAGGAAAATAGCAATAGCACTTATATACCGCTTCACATGGCTTTTACTGCCCTCTCTAAGCGGTTTACAGAGTCTGCATATTGCCCCCAACAATCTGAGTCCTCATTTTACCCACCTCGGAAGGATGGAAGGCTGAGTCAACCTTGAGCCAGTTAGAATCAAACTCCAGGCTGTGGGCAGAGTTTGCCTGCAATACTACATTCTAACACTGGGAGGGAGGGAAGGGAAGGAAGGAAGGAAGGAAGGAAGGAAGGAAAATAGCAATAGCACTTATATACCGCTTCACATGGCTTTTACTGCCCTCTCTAAGCGGTTTACAGAGTCAGCCTATTGTCCCCAACAGTCTGGCTCCTCATTTTACCGACCTCGGAAGGATGGAAGGCTGAGTCAATCTTGAGCCAGTCAGGATCAAACTACTGGCAGTGGGCAGAGTTTGCCTGCAATACTACCTTCTAACACTGGGAGGGAGGGAGGGAGGGAAGGAAGGAAGGAAGGAAGGAAGGAAGGAAGGAAGGAAGGAAAATAGCAATAGCACTTATATACCGCTTCACATGGCTTTTACAGCCCTCTCTAAGCGGTTTACAGAGTCAGCATATTTGCCCCCAACAATCTGGGTCCTCATTTTATCCATCTCGGAAGGATGGAAGGCTGAGTCAACCTTGAGCCTGGTGAGATTCGAACTGCCAAATTGCAGGCAGCCGGCAGTCAGCAGAAGTAGCCTGCAGTACTGCACTCTAACCACTGCGCCACCGCGGCTCTTATACCCACGTACACACACATATACGACACAAGAGAAACATCACGGTCTCGTTCGGATGTAGGCATATACATGGCGAAAAAGAAAAAGAATCCTGCAAATTTACAAGACGGATGGCATCAGGTCACATGATCCTGCAACCGTCATATATATACATGCCAGTTGCCAAGCACCTGAATTTCGACCCAGTGCAGTGTAAGCTCGGAAAACAATCATAAGTCACTTTTTCGGCGCTAATGCAACTTTGAACCGTCACTGAATGAATTGTTGTAAGTTAAGGACTACCTGTACCATTCCCTGCCATGAAGGGCTGTTGAAGTTTGTCGCCGCTCTGGTGTGAAATTCACAGGTGAACGGAGTAACTCATCCTTTTCATTTGTCTTCCTCTACAGCAGCTTGTTCTTCGGTCATGGATGCAAACACCCCTGCTGAAACATTCCTAACCAATGTGGAAGGTAAATAGTTTAGCCCCATGATGGCAAATGTCAAGTTTCCGAAAGACGCCCTAATTAATTCATGAGCCATGATCCAAACTTCAAAGGAAATACATTCATTTATTAGGAGCAACATTCCGGCAATACTCTGATGCAGTTAGGACTGATCCCACATAGATTTACGTTCCCCTATGACCCTCTTTCTCCCCTCCTCTCTGGCCATGTCATAAATCACATTCTCCAATTACCCACTTTGACTGGCTGTGAAACCTAACACCCTCCTTCTGATTGCGGTCAGGAAGAATGTATGGAATTCACTTCAGTTCTCCCTCCCCCCTGCTCATGGCAACTTGAAAGCTTTGCAAGTTGACAGCAAACCTATGGCACACGTGCCAAAGATGGCACGCAGCGCCCTCTCTGATGGCACGCAAGCCTTCGCCACAATTCAGCTCTGTTGTGCATGCGCGCGCACCTCCCGTCGGCCAGCTGGTCTGCCGTGTATGCGCGGGGGGCGTGCATGCATGCATGGCGGGCAGGGTGCATGCAGGGGTTTGCGCATACATGCACAGAGGGTGGGATGCATGCACGGGGGCGATGCACACATTGCATTTTGGGGGAGTTCAGGCGCATGTGCATTTGCGCTAACGTGCGCGCTTTGGACGTTCGGTCCGGAAAAGTTTAGCCATCAGTGGTCTAGCCTGCTAAAAGACCAGCCACCGTGCTGTCCCATTCTTTGCTCAATGTTGAAGCCTGTTTGAAATATTTCCTGGTGGAAAGAGATCTCCAGAACAAAAAAATCAGCTTCTTTGAGCAATTGGTTTGAAAAACCAAAACCCTGAAAACCTCCCCCTGGATTTTACGATCTTCAAGAGGGAGCCATTTTAGGATCGTTCGGCACCGTTAAATAACTTTTGGAAAAAATTAGGAACTCGGTTGAGTTTATCATCGTTCTGGGAGCATCCGTTAAGACTCCTCTGTTTCATTTAACCCACCCGTCAAATCTCCTTGAGTAAATATAGCATCGTTTGAAATAATGTGGCCGGTGATGCAGTCAGTGCCCCCCCCCCCGTTTCTTCTTTCTCTTCGCCAACTGTTTCCCACCTTTAATTCTTTCTCTTGACGATGTGTCACAGTTTTGTCACTCTAGCAGCCGAATAACGCAACATCGGTTTCGTTTCTGAGGCTGCGGCATCATATTTCTGCCTACACCTTTGAGAATTTTCCCCAGTTGGTTGGTTTAATCCCTGCCCACTCCTGTGAGTAATAAATCTGCTTGCCTCGATTCTCGGTTTTCCGAAATAACTTATTGAGGGGGCTTCTTTTAAAGGTCGTACCAGCCATCAGCTGAAGACATTCCCAACCTTCAAAACCATCGAAGTGACCCACGAACGGGACTCCACCGAGTTTAATGGTACGCCGGGTTTAAAAATGGGGTGTGTCTTTCCCTGTATTGTCTTTAAAGAAAGAGAGAAGTAGGGAGACGATAATTTTATGTGATGTTTTAATTTCGGTTTGAAGAAAGAATGTCAGAAGATGGAGGAAAGGGGAAAGGAGGAATTTAGGAAGAAAAGGACTGAAAAAGATGAGGGAATGTTGTCCCAAAGGTGCTTTTTTTCAAGAGGCAACTGGACTTTCGGGTTTTTCTTTGAAGATGTTTCACTTCCCATCCAAGAAGCTTCTTCAGCTCTGACTGGATAGTGGAGAATGGAAGGATTTATACTCCTTGAGTATAAAGGAGTATAAAGAAGTATAAAGCCTTCCATTCCCCACCATCCAGTCCGAGCGGAAGAAGTTTATTAATTAATTAATTAATTAATTCAATTTGTATGCCGCCCCTCTCCGAAGACTCAGGGTGATGAGTCTTCTTCGATGAGAGGCGAAACATCTTCAAAGAAAAACCAGAAACTCCAGTTGCCTCTTGAAAAATCACCTTTGGGACAACCATGACCTGGATGACTGAGAATCTCCATAGACATGAGAGAATGTTGAAGAGCAGATCCAGATCTGGAGTTACATGAGTTGTCCAACATACCAAATTTGAAAAAAAAAGAAAAGAAATAAAAAGTAGGTAAATAAAAAAAGCTGTAGGGTTGTTTTGGCCAAAGATTTGAATTATTAACTTATAAGGTAAAGGTAAAGGTTCCCCTCACACATATGTGCTAGTCGTTCCTGACTCTAGGGGGTGGTGCCCATCTCCGTTTCAAAGCCGAAGAGCCAGCGCTGTCCGAAGACGTCTCTGTGGTCATGTGGTCGGCATGATTCAATGCCAAAGGCGCACGGAACGCTGTTACCTTCCCACCAAAGGTGGTCCCTGTTTTTCTACTTGCATTTTTTACGTGCTTTCGAACTGCTAGGTTGGCAGAAGCTGGGACAAGTCACGGGAGCTCACCCCGTTACACGGCACTAGGGATTCGAACTGCTGAACTGTCGACCTTTCGATCGACAAGCTCAATGTCTTAGCCACTGAGCCACCACGTACCTTAAATAACTTACAGACAACTTCAAAAATTGGGTTCTAGGACTGGTAGTCGCTCACCCTGTCTTGAGTAAATGTTAAATGCTTCTGATGCTCAATTGAGCACATGGCAGTTTTGAGAAATCTCCCGTTTTCCCTATTCAACAGGAAAAGAAATCATGGCCATCCTGAGGCAGAGAGCTATAGACGAGAAGACTAATGTGAGGAAATCAGCCCTCCAGGTAGGCATCTCACCTCTTCTGCTCCTGTCCAGGCCGATCAAAACCTGCAAGAGGGTACAGTTTTTCAATGGTTCCTTTTACCCAGCGGTCATTAACTGGTGGTCGGTGAACCTACTGGTGGTCCACGAGAAAATTTTGGTGGTCTGCTGAAAAATATTTGCATTTTTTATATTGCACTAAATCAGGGGTCCTCAAACAACGGCCCCTGGGACAGATACATGCAATGAACGTTTGTGTTGCTGCAGAGAGTCTCCTCTTTTTTTTTTGGTAAATAACTTACCCATTTTATCCCGATGCTGCCAGTGCTAAGGGTCAGCCTTCTGCAATGCCCAGTCTGTTTATTAAATTTTTATCCCGCCTGGATTGCTTTCAAAATAACTCAAGGCAATGAATACAGATAGTACTCCTTCTTCCTCTTCTTTCACCCTCCCTAACAGTAACCCTGTGAGGTGGGTTGGGCTGAGAGAGAGAGAGAAAGAAAGAGAGATTGGCCAAAGTCACCCAGATTGGTTTCATGCCTAAGGCAGGACTAGAACTCCCAGTCTCCTGGTCTCTAGGCCAGCACCTTCACCACTGCCTTATTATAGTTACAATTTTTCATTGATTCATGTCTAAGGGTGGGACTACAGCTCCCAGTTTCCTGTTCTCTGGGCCAGCACCTTCGCCACTGCCCCATTATAGCTACAATTTTTCAATTGATTCGTGCCTAAGGGTGGGACTAGAACTCCCAGTCTCCTGGTCTCTAGGCCAGCACCTTCAATACTGTCCCATTACAGCTACAATTTTTCATTGATTCATGTTTAAGGATGGGACTAGAACTCCCAGTCTCCTGATCTCTAGGCCAACACCGCCCCATTATAGCTACAATTTTTCAATTGATTTGTGCCTAAGGGTGGGACTACAGCTCCCAGTTTCCTGTTCTCTGGGCCAGCACCTTCGCCACTGCCCCATTATAGCTACAATTTTTCAATTGATTCGTGCCTAAGGGTGGAACTAGAACTCCCAGTCTCCTGGTCTCTAGGCCAGCATCTTCAACACTGTCCCATTATAGCTACAATTTTTCAATTGATTCGTGCCTAAGGGTGGGACTAGAACTCCAAGTCTCCTGGTCTCTAGGCCAGCACCTTCAATACTGTCCCATTATAGGTACAATTTTTCAATTTATTCGTGCCTAAGGGTGGGACTAGAACTCCCAGTCTCCTGGTCTCTAGGCCAGCACCTTCACCACTGCACCATTATACAGTAGCTACAATTTTTCATTGATTTGTGCCTAAGGGTGGGACCAGAATTCACAGTCTCCTGGTCTCTAGGCCAGCACCTTCACCACTATGCCATTATAGCTACAATTTTTCATTGATTCATGTTTAAGGGTGGGACTAGAACTCCCAGTCTCCTGGTCTCTAGGCCAGCACCTTCACCACTGCACCATTATACAGTAGCTACAATTTTTCATTGATTTGTGCCTAAGGGTGGGACCAGAATTCACAGTCTCCTGGTCTCTAGGCCAGCACCTTCACCACTATGCCATTATAGCTACAATTTTTCATTGATTCATGTTTAAGGGTGGGACTAGAACTCCCAGTCTCCTGGTCTCTAGGCCAGCACCTTCACCACTGCACCATTATACAGTAGCTACAATTTTTCAATTGATTTGTGCCTAAGGGTGGGACCAGAATTCACAGTCTCCTGGTCTCTAGGCCAGCACCTTCACCACTATGCCATTATAGCTACAATTTTTCATTGATTCATGTTTAAGGGTGGGACTAGAACTCCCAGTCTCCTGATCTCTAGGCCAACACCGCCCCATTATAGCTACAATTTTTCAATTGATTTGTGCCTAAGGGTGGGACTACAGCTCCCAGTTTCTGTTCTCTGGGCCAGCACCTTCGCCACTGCCCCATTATAGCTACAATTTTTCAATTGATTCATGCCTAAGGGTGGGACTAGAACTCCCAGTCTCCTGGTCTCTAGGCCAGCACTTTCAACACTATGCCATTATAGCTACAGTTTTTCAATTGATTTGTGCCTAAGGGTGGGACTAGAACTCCCAGTCTCCTGGTCTCTAGGCCAGCACCTTCAACACTGCCCCATTATAGCTACAATTTTTCAATTGATTCATGCCTAAGGATGGGACTAGAACTCCCAGTCTCCTGGTCTCTAGGCCAGCACCTTCGCCACTACCCCATTATAGCTACAATTTTTCAATTGATTTGTGCCTAAGGGTGGGACTAGAACTCCCAGTCTCCTGGTCTCTAGGCCAGCACCTTCACCACTGCCTTATAGTTAAATTTTTTATTAATTTGTGCCTAAGGCGGTACTAGAACTCCCAGTCTCCTGGTCTCTAGGCCAGCACCTTCGCCACTGCCCCATTATAGCTACAATTTTTCAATTGATTCGTGCCTAAGGGTGGGACTAGAACTCCCAGTCTCCTGGTCTCTAGGCCAGCATCTTCAACACTGCCCCATTATAGCTACAATTTTTCATTGATTCGTGCCTAAGGGTGGGACTAGAACTCCCAGTCTCCTGGTCTCTAGGCCAGCACCTTCAACACTGCCCCATTATAGCTACAATTTTTCATTGATTCGTGCCTAAGGGTGGGACTAGAACTCCCAGTCTCCTGGTCTCTAGGCCAGCACCTCAACACTGCCCCATTATAGCTACAATTTTTCAATTGATTCGTGCCTAAGGGTGGGACTAGAACTCCCAGTCTCCTGGTCTCTAGGCCAGCACCTTCGCCACTACCCCATTATAGCTACAATTTTTCAATTGATTCGTGCCTAAGGGTGGGACTAGAACTCCCAGTCTCCTGGTCTCTAGGCCAGCACCTTCACCACTGCCTTATAGTTACAATTTTTTATTAATTTGTGCCTAAGGCGGTACTAGAACTCCCAGTCTCCTGGTCTCTAGGCCAGCACCTTCAACACTGCCCCATTATAGCTACAATTTTTCAATTGATTCATGCCTAAGGATGGGACTAGAACTCCCAGTCTCCTGGTCTCTAGGCCAGCACCTTCGCCACTACCCCATTATAGCTACAATTTTTCAATTGATTTGTGCCTAAGGGTGGGACTAGAACTCCCAGTCTCCTGGTCTCTAGGCCAGCACCTTCACCACTGCCTTATAGTTACAATTTTTTATTAATTCGTGCCTAAGGCGGTACTAGAACTCCCAGTCTCCTGGTCTCTAGGCCAGCACCTTCGCCACTGCCCCATTATAGCTACAATTTTTCAATTGATTCGTGCCTAAGGGTGGGACTAGAACTCCCAGTCTCCTGGTCTCTAGGCCAGCATCTTCAACACTGCCCCATTATAGCTACAATTTTTCATTGATTCGTGCCTAAGGGTGGGACTAGAACTCCCAGTCTCCTGGTCTCTAGGCCAGCACCTTCAACACTGCCCCATTATAGCTACAATTTTTCATTGATTCGTGCCTAAGGGTGGGACTAGAACTCCCAGTCTCCTGGTCTCTAGGCCAGCACCTCAACACTGCCCCATTATAGCTACAATTTTTCAATTGATTCGTGCCTAAGGGTGGGACTAGAACTCCCAGTCTCCTGGTCTCTAGGCCAGCACCTTCGCCACTACCCCATTATAGCTACAATTTTTCAATTGATTCGTGCCTAAGGGTGGGACTAGAACTCCCAGTCTCCTGGTCTCTAGGCCAGCACCTTCACCACTGCCTTATAGTTACAATTTTTTATTAATTTGTGCCTAAGGCGGTACTAGAACTCCCAGTCTCCTGGTCTCTAGGCCAGCACCTTCAACACTGCCCCATTATAGCTACAATTTTTCAATTGATTTTTACTAGCCTTATATCTCTTTGTGCTCCCTTGGTCAACCAGTTGGAGGCCAAGTATCTCAGTTCGGTGTTTGTGACTCCACTCCCATTTTATTTTTTTAAACCCTTGCAGTATTCTGGCTTTGGCTGCCGTTGAGCAGAGTTAATGGTTAAGGTTTAAAGCCTGCTGTTCCATCACCTGCTAGAGAATAAATCTGGAATCTCTGCGAAATGCAGATGTTCATTACTGAAATTGCCACCATCCTTCTTCTCTCTGCCTCCTCTTCATTTACTCCGTAATTTGTAACTAAAGGTGTATAAATTCATAACCGGCGTTCCTCGTGGGCCATATGTCTAAATCAGCCCAATTGTTCTCTTATCGATATCAAGAATTCCCCTCCCTGGAAGTGACAGTGAGTGAAAAACGATGGGTGGGCGGAGTGAAATGTGACCTTAACTTAGGCAAGTACTGTCTCTCCTGCCGAGAGATTTATTACTCGGTAATGAAAGTCGTAAGCTTGAATAAATCACTTTTAAACATTTAAACCCTCCCGTGTTTAGAATATTTATAGGGGTATAATGAATTTGGATGGCGAGCTAATGAATGAGCACTCATCTGAATGCAAAGTGGCCCAAAATCCTGGTTTCTCTGAATATTGTAGATTTAGCTAGTTTATTTTACGGCCTTGATGCAGCCCCTCCCCCACAATTGGCAAGAAAGAGAGGTGGCCATTATAACAGCTATGGAATTATATATCAGCAAGAGCTTTGTTCCTCTTTCGATCATCAAATTTTACAACTCACTATATTGCCAATCTTTGGCAGTGCTTCTCTCTTTGTCTATGGAGATTCTAAATCATCCAGGTCATGGTTGTCCCAAAGGCAGGGGTGAAATCCAGCAGGTTCTGACAGGTTCTGGAGAACCGGTAGCGGAAATTTTGAGCAGTTTGGAGAACCGGTAGCGGAAATTTTGAGCAGTTCGGAGAACTGGCAAATACCACCTCTGGCTGGCCCCAGAGCGGGGTGGGAATGGAGATTTGGCAGAATCCTTCCCCTGCCACGCCCACCAAGCCACACCACACCATGCCCACCAAGCCATGCCCACAGAACCGGTAGTAAAAAAATTTGAATTTCACCACTGGCCAAAAATGCTTTTTTTTTTTTTTTCTCAAGAGGCAAATGACCTTTCGGGTTTTTCTTTGAAGACATTTCGCTCCTCATCCAAGAAGCTTCTTCAAGTGGCCTCAACGGCCCACTAAAAGGATGCCAATGACCAGCTGTCTGTAAGGAATATAAATCCTTCCATTCCCCTCCATCCAGTCAGAGCTGAAGAAGCTTCTTGGATGAGAAGCGAAACGTCTTCAAAGAAAAATCACGAAAGTCCAGTTATCTCTTTAAAAACAGCACCTTTGGGACTGTTTCTCTCTTTATTTTTTTATTTTTTATTTTTTTGAGGGTGTGTCAATTTCGTCTCTAAAACTGATTCATTGTGTGATGTCTCTGGGGTAAAAATAAAAAAGGTACAGATTCCCATATAAAGCAGAATTGAAAATGTGATCTCTGTCCAGTCAGTATCGTCACATTGCCATAATGCTCCCCTGCCATGCTTGGAGTCCCAAGGTGATGGGAGTGATGAAGATGGTCGCCACGATGTAAAAAAAAATGTGGAGACTCTAGAAAGAGTGCAGAGAAGAGCAACAAAGAGGATTAGGGGACTGGAGGCTAAAACATACGAAGAACAGTTGCAAGAACTGGGTATGTCAAGAACAGGAGCCTGAGTGGCGTAGGAGGCTAATGCCTCCTGCTAAGGCAGCATTTAACATCCAGCTGCCTGCAATTACTGCAAGTTCAATTCTCACCAGGCTCAAGGTCGACTCAGCCTTCCATCCTTTCTAAGGTGGGTAAAATGAGGACCCAGTTTGTGGGGGCAATAAGCTGACTTTGTATAAAATATACAAAAGTATGAAGGCTATTGCTTAACGCATTGTAAGCCGCCCTGAGTTTTCGGAGAAGGGCGGCATATAAAAATAAATAAATAAATAAATAAATAAATAAATAAATAAATAAATAATAAAATAAAATGTCTAATCTAATGAAGAGAAGGACTAGGGGAGACATGATAGCAGTCTTCCAATATCTCAGGGGCTGCCACAAAAGAAGAGGGAGTCAAGCTATTCTCCAAAGCACCTGAGGGCAGGACAAGAAGCAATGGGTGGAAACTCATCAAGGAGAGAAGCAGCTTAGAACTAAGGAGGAATTTCCTGACAGTTAGAACAATTAATCAGTGGAACAACTTGCCTCCAGAAGCTGTGAATGCTCCAACACTGGAGGCAACTTTTTCAGGAGGCAATTAAACTTTCTTGTTTTGTCTTTTGAAGACGTTTCGCTTCTCATCCAAGAAGCTTCTTCAGCTCTGACTGGATGGTGGGGAATGGAAGGATTGATACTCCTTGCAGACAGCTGGTCATTTGCATCCTTTTAGAAGGGCGCTGAAGCACTTGGAAGTTTATCTGGGTTCTCAAGGTCACCTGAGTGGTGCTCCTGGTTCCTGTAGTCCAGTGGTCCCCAACCTTTTTATCGCCGCGGCCCGCTGAGCGCGCGCAGGGGTGGGGGCACGGCCCAGGAGCTTTTGCGCACGGCCCATTGCGCATGGCCCAGGAGCTTTTGCGCTGCAGCGTTCATGTCCCCCGGCCGCTGCGCGGCCCGGTGCCAGGTACTCCACGGCCCGGCACCGGTCCGCGGACCGGGGGTTGGGGACCACTGCTGTAGTCTGCAATTTTTTCCTCTGGAAATCCATCCCGACTCCCACACCATTCAAAGGGCGTCCATCCCAAATTGGATAGCTAAAAGTCTGTAGGGATTCTCAGTCATCCAGGTCCTGGTTGTCCCAAAGGTGCTTTTTCAGTTGCCTCCTGAAAAAGCACCTCTGGGACAACCATGATCTGGATGACTGAGAATCTCTACAGACTTCCAACACTGGAAGATTTGAAGAAGAGATTGGATAGTCATTTATCTAAAACGATATAGGGTGTATTGATATCCTGAACTGTGGGGCAGCAGGTTTCCTGAGCAGGGGGTTTCCTGAGCGGGGAGCTGGACTACGAGACCTCCTTACAGAAAGTCCTTTCCAACTTCTTCTGTTATTCATAGAATATATGTAAAGATGTCAATTTCTCTGGCTCAGATTTCCTCTTGTCCGTATAGCCCACACTCCATAGAAAACGAGAGCCAGATTTGAAAACAGCTTCCTATAGTTTTGTGTTTTGTGTCTTCTGCTCTGAGTTGTATTCCAAGATCAGCTTTTTTTTTCAACTCTTTGGGTTTCTATCAAAAATGGCTACAGCTGAGGAAAACGTATCCTATTGATCCCTTTCCCATCTCTACCTCTTTCACTCTGTTGTTTGATGTCCAGGTGTTGACCAGCATTTTGAAGCACACCGTGGTCCCGTGTACCTCAGAAGACCTGTCCACCGTCCAGGATCGTTGTCGTGATCCGGCTATCTCCGTGAGGAAGTTAGCGCTGCAATCTATTACGGAGCTCTTACAGGTAACGGGGTAACTTTTGACCCCTTCTTAGCCTTCCCTTCCCCCAAATCCTAGGACAGTGATGGCTAATCTTTTTGCCACCGCGTGCCAAAAGCGGGGATCGTGAGTGGGGGGGGTCGCATGCACGCGTGCCCACACCCATAATTCAATGCGCGCACCCCCTGCGCATGTGCACATGACCCCCTCCCCGCACTCCCCCCCCGCTTTTGGCATGTGATGGCATGGTGGGATTGGAAGGCCCATTTTTCGCCCTCCCCAGGCTCCAGAGACTTTCTAGGAGTCTGGGGAGGGTGAAAACGGCCTTCCCCACCCCCTTGGAGGCCCTCCGAAGGCTGGAAACAGCCCATTTCCTGACTTCCGGTGGGACCAGAAGGCCTGTTTTTCACTCGCCCCAGGCTCCAGAGGCTTTCTAGGAGTCTGGGGAGAATAAAAATGCCCCGCCTCCCCCCGGAGGCCCTCCGGAGGCAGGAAACAGCCCATTTCCCGACTTCCGGTGGGCCCAGAAGGCCTGAAAATCAGCTGGCCAGCCTGTGTATGCATGCTGGAGCTGAGCTAGGGCAATGCCCAAGGATATGGCTCCGCGTGCCACCTGTGGCACGCGTGCCATAAGTTCACCATCACGGTCCTAGGAGATTATACTAAATCCTTGGAATTTGGGACCCAGGGCCCAAGGTGTTTGACAGAGCCCCACCACTGGCCCGGCCAGCGGCCAGCGGATCTGGCAGCAGATTCGGACAGTGAGGAGGTTGGGGAGGAATATGGGCCAGTCCTGGAGTCTGGGGAAGGCTCTGCGTCGGAGGCAGAGATGGGGTCAGGGCTGTCTGACAGTTTTCAGCTGCCTTTGGAGTCAGACATCAGTGAGGCAGAGGAACAGCTGGAGCCTGTTCCCAGTGTGCGCATGCTCAGAGTTGCCAGACGAAGGGAACAGCTAAAGAACAAGGGTCGATTTGGGAGTAAGGCCACAGGTGGACGATGAATGGCCCCTCCCAGAGGGAATAAAAGAGGAGCGACAGGGGAGTGGAGTTTGCAGGAGACAATTCGTTCATTCCTGCATTCTTGCCAAGTATTGCGGGCGTCTGAAAGATATCGGCCTGGCCACTCTCCAAGCCTGATAAAGGTCGGTAATTGTGAACTATCTTGAAAGACTGTGGGAGAGGAAAGACTTTGCTGGAGAGGAATTCATTGTCAATTAAATAAAAGGGTTTTTTGTCCGGACGAGGACTCAGCTTCGTGGTTTGGGGACGCCTAGTTCAAAACACTAGCTCTGTTGAAGGCCTCTTTAAGTTTCTTCAGCTACTGTGCATTTTTTTAAAAAAAATTTATGTCTTTTATTTTTAAACGTTCTTTTGAAGTTGCACCCTGCCCAAGGTCATAGATACGAGGTGGGCATTAACAGATTAATAGAGTTGGAAGGGACCTTGTAGGTCATCAAGTCCAACTCTCTGCTCAAGGCAGGAGACCTTATACCATCCCGATCAAATAAAGGAATGAATTGATCCGTTAATCCATACTATTGCTGATCTCTGCTTCTAATGATTCTGGCTCCCAGAGATGTATGACTCAACACTGGTCTAAGAAGATTCACTTCCTGCAGTAGTTTTTTTCTATAGGCTTTTGGCCTCATCCAGCATGGCTGCCAAGAAGATTCTAGAAAGAGTGCAGAGAAGAGCAACGAAGATGATTAGTGCACTGGAGGCTAAAACATATGAAGAACAGTTACAGGAACTGGGCATCATGGCTAGTCTAGTGAAGAGAAGGACCAGGGAAGACATGATAGCAGTCTTCCAATATTTGAAGGGCTGCCACAGAGAGGAGGGGGTTTTTCAAAGCACCCGAAGCCCAGACAAGGAATAATGGATGGAAACTGACCAAGGAGAGATTCAACTGGGAAACAAGGACAAATTTTCTGACAGTGAGAACAATCAACTGATGGAACAGAAGTTGCCTTCGGAAGTTGTGGGAGCTTCATCACTGGAGGATTTCAAGAAAAGATTGGACTGGGGTCTCCTGCTTGGGCTCGGGGTTGGGCTAGATGACCTACAAGGTCCCTTCCAGCTCTATTAAATCTCAGCACGATTCGCCACGTGCGAATAGGCGGGCCGTATAAATTTCCAAAAATCAAAATAAAATAAACCCGATTGGCCAGCCGAGCTTTCTAACCAGCGTCTCTTCTCCTTCTTCTTACAGTCACAACCGAAGAACCTTCTGATGCAGAAGGCTTGGCTCATGGGCGTCATCCCCGTCGTTATGGACTGCGAGACCTCTGTGCAGGAGAAAGTCCTGGAGTGCGTGGATCACCTCTTGCTCCAGCAAATGAAGCCCTGCCATAAATTCACGCATCAAGACAAGGACCAAGTGCTGGCTTGGGATCTCCTTACCTTGCTCACAAAAGAGAGTCAAGAGCTGAGGTAGGGTTTCTAACGTCTGGCTGAGCCCAGAACCCTCCCCCTCTAATCATAGGCACAATATCTCAAAGCTGCTATTTTTTTTAAAAAAAAATATTGATTTTCTATTAAATACATTTTTTTAAATTTATTTTTTAATTTGATTTATATGCCGCCCTTCTCCGGAGACTCAGGGTGGCTTACAATGTGCTAAGCAATAGCCTTCATCCTTTTGTATATTTATACAAAGTCAGCTTATTGTCCCCACAAACTGGGTCCTCAATTTACCCACCTTAGAAAGGATGGAAGGCTGAGTCGACCTTGAGCCTTGGCGAGATTCGAACCTGCAGTAATTGCAGGCAGCTGGTCTTAATAACCAGCTTAATAACAGGGTGCCTTAGACCACTGTACTACCAAGGCTCTTATTTCTTAGTGCTTAATAAACATAGTCTTGTCCTGGTATATAATTTGCTTAGTAATACGAATTTAACAATAAGGGACACGGTGGCTCAGTGGCTAAGACGGTGAGCTTGTCGATCAAAAGGTCAGCGGTTCGAATCCCCAATGCCGCGTAACGGGGTGAGCTCCCGTGACTTGTCCCAGCTTCTGCCAACCTAGCAGTTCGAAAGCACGTAAAAAAATGCAAGTAGTAAAATAGGGACCACCTTTGGTGGGAAGGTAACAGCGTTCCGTGCGCCTTTGGCATTTAGTCACGCTGGCCACATGACCACGGCGATGTCTTCTTCGGACAGCGCTGGCTCTTCGGCTTTGAAATGGAGATGAGCACCGCCCCCTTGAGTCGGGAACGACTAGCACATATGTGCGAGGGGAACCTTTACCTTTACTTTACAAATGTACATTCTTTATCTGCACCCCTTTTTTCCAACCATTGGTAAAATAAATTCCATGCTTGCTAACATTCTACATCTTCTTTCCGTTTAATTTTCAGTCTATCCCTTTCTGCACAATCTAGTATCTTCCTTAGTATCTCTTCATCTCACGGTGTATCTTCATTTTTTCCAGTATTGTGCGAATATAATCCTCGCTGCCGAGAACCCTCTGAACGCACAATGTCCCAAAAGTGCTTTTTCAAAAGGCAGCTGGATTTCCTTTGTTTTTTTCCTTCCGCTGTGCCTCATTCCTTTTAGTGTCTTCCTACTTAATGACAAAAGTGAAGGCAAAAAACCCGCGACGCCTTGATAAAAAAAACGAGAGCAGAAAGTTTCAGCATCGGAAGCTGAAGGTTGGGAGAGGGTCAGAGCTAAGTCCTCAAGACTGCTATTTGCCTGTCCTTAAGTGCAGATCTTTGCACTTTCTTTTATTAAGTTATAGAGCAGTGATGGTTAACTCTTTCGGCACCGAGTGCCGAAACTGGAGCGCGCATGAACACGAAAGCGAGCAGCTGGCCGGTGCGCATGTATGTGGCGGCCAGCTGCTCTTTATGGTTCTCTTGTGCACATGCGCTTCGGCAATCTGCTCTCTTCCGGGTTTTGGCGCATGTATGCGTGCCGGACAGCTGGTCTTCCCACGAAGACTAGTTGGCTGGCGCCATGCGCATGACGGATCCCGGAAGAGCAGCTGGTGATGGCACGTGTGCCCACAGAGAGGACTCGGCGTGCCACCTCTGGCAGACGTGCCACCGGTTCGCCATCACGGTTATAGAGTATTATAAAATACAACATTCAAAAGTAAATAGAAGAGCAGTAGGAGGAGGGAGGGGAAAGAGAAGTGAGGAAAGATGGGGGGGGGGGGAGAAAAAGAAGCATTGACTTCCGACTCTTTTTGGTACAATAAAATAAGGCGTTAACATCAAATCACAGCTTTTTGCTTTTCCGTAACAGTATAAGCAAGTTGTTTCTGTAAAGATCCATCAATCTAATCTGGAAAACCCAAAGTCAAGAGTTATATTCTTTTCCACGTCAAGGACGAAGTCAGGAAGCGGTTTTCATGTGGAAACAAAAGTGCTTACAAAAGTACTTAAGGGTGTACTCACTTTTGTTGCCAGCAGTTTAGACATTAATGGCTGTGTGTTGCATTATTTTGGGGGGACAGCACTGTTATACAAGCTGTATACGCAATACTTTTAGTATCTTTTATTTTATGTACACTGAGAGTGTATGCACCAAGAGAAATTCCTTGTGTGTCCAATTATACTTGGCCAATATAAAAAATCTCTTCTCTTCTCTTCTCTTCTCTTCTCTTCTCTTCTCTTCTCTTCTCTTCTCTTCTCTTCTCTTCTCTTCTCTTCTCCTCTCCTCTCCTCTCCTCTCCTCTCCTCTCCTCTCCTCTACTCTCTTCTACTCTACTCTACTCTACTCTACTCTACTCTACTCTCTTCTACTCTACTCTACTCTACTCTACTCTATTCTATTCTATTCTATTCTATTCTATTCTATTCTATTCTATTCTATTCTATTCTATTCTATTCTACTTTACATTGTAGCCAAGTGTCATTTATTCAGTGTTGTCCCCATGGAAAGGTATACTTAAATATTTACAAAATGTGAGGGGGTGTACTCGCTTCTGGGACATACTGTATGCTCTTTCCTTTAATCAAAGTGGTCAGCTTTGCCATTCCCGCCAACTCCCCTCAACTTCTGCAACCATTCTTCCACATGCTAGGAATCGACGTGTCCTTCCATTTTTTTGCGCAGATCCTTGTTTTTTTTTTAAATCAACAAAAATGGCTATATGCTAATTAGAAATTTCCCTCCCTCCTTCGGAGAATATCCATCTTTACTGAGCTCAGCTTGTTTCTCTGCCTGCAACTCCAAGCATTTATTCCATGCAGGGTGGATAAAAATCAATGATTTTTTTTAAAAAATCAAAAAATATTTTTTTTGATTTAAATCGGATTTTTTTGATTTTTATCGAATTTATTTTAATAAAAAACTTTTGGGGTAAAAATCTATCGTAAGATAGTTTTCTATTTAAGATACATAAATAATTTAGTTTATTCAGCATGAAATGGAGCTTAGTTATGTAGCACGAGGCTGTATATTCTGCAACACTGGGACTATCGGTGAGTCAACAGCGGGTCAAAAGAGTAGCAGAGATGACAGTTGCTCTTTAAAAAATTATGATTTAAATCGAGTTGATTTAAATCAAGCCTTTTTACTAGTGATTTAAATCATGATTTAAATTGTGATTTAAATCAACTCGACTTAAATCAAATGCTTAACGCATTGTAAACCGCCCTGAGTCTCCGGAGAAGGGCGGCATATAAATTAAAAAAAAAATTAAATTAAAATCCACCCTGATTCCATGGTCACTCTCTCTCTCTCTCCCTCCCTCCCTCCATCTCTCTCTCTCTCTCTCTCTCTTTCCTCCCTCCCTCCCTCTCTCTCTCTCTTTCTTCAGCTTTTACAGGAAGCAAAATAAGGGGTGAGGTGCCGTTTCTGGAATGACAGGAACATATGCTGAATTAAAAACAGCGTCTGTTTATTAGTCAATAGCGTGTAACAGCTTCTGAAATAGAACATGTTGTGTTAGGATGGCTGATACCATCAAACCAATCCTAATTTTGGCCCGTGGATGAGACACTTGGAATTTTTAAATTGCCTGGGAGGTTTTCTGAATCATTTCAATATTTTTCGCCCTATTTTGAGACAAGTGAAAATGTATATGGGAGGAAGACAGTTTGTTTGGCACGGAGGAATAACGTTTTTGAAGTTTAAAGGGTCACATGGGTGACGCATGAGAAAGATGAAGGAACTAAATCCAGATATTGCTTAGTCATGGAAAAAAAAAGCGTAGAAAATCTGACGTGCCAAAATTTAATTTCGGAGCCTCGGGTTTCAAAATCTGCTTTTTGTTAATCTTTCGGTTAAACTGATAAACAGATTGTATAAACGTTGCATATTACTTTGAAGAAGGCTCTGGTAATCTGTGTGAATAGAATAGAATAGAATAGAATAGAACAGAACAGAACAGAACAGAACAGAACAGAACAGAACAGAATAGAATATTGGAATGAAGAGTAGAGTAGAGTAGAGTAAAGTAGAATAGAATAGAATAGAATAGAATAGAATAGAATAGAATAGAATAGAATAGAATTGAATTCTTTATTGGCCAAGTGTGATTGAACACACAAGGAATTTGTCTTTGGTGCATATGCTCTCAGTGTACATAAAAAGAAAAGATACATTCGTCAAGAATCATAAGGTGCAACACTTAATGATGGAATGGACCAGGGGTGAAATACTCCTGGTTTGGACCGGATTGCCCGATCCGGTAGCGATGGCAGCAGGTGGTTCGGAGAACCGGTAGCAAAAATCCCTGTCCCTGCCCCCCCCTCCATTGCCCAGCTGAGCTGCACAATCATCAAAGGCTTTTTTTTTTTATTTTAAAAAGCATTTTTTTTCTACAACCTCTTCGGCCGAAAAAAATGCTTTTAAAAGTTTTAAAAAAAAGCCTCTGATGATCGCGCGGCTCAGCTGGGATCGTCAGAGGCTTTTAAAAGCTTTTTTTTTTTTTTACAACCTCTTCAGCCCAAGAGGTTGTAGAAAAAATGTTTTTAAAAGAAAAAAAAAGCCTCTGACGATCAGGCAACTCAGCTGGGATCGTCAGAGGCTTTTAAAAGCATTTTTTTTTATTTACAACCTCTTCGGCTGATTTTAAAAGTAAAAAAGAAAAGTTGCCCACGCCCACCCAGTCACATTATCCCGCACCAAACTACACCCACAGAACCAGTAGTAACAAATTTTACGTTTCACCACTGGAATGGACCCTTCTGTAGTTCTTTGCACCTTGGCCCAGAGAGATTAAAAAAAGCTCCTGCCTTTGTTGTAAATTAAATTAGACTCCTGTAGTTTGTAAACCATAAACTTTGAATAGCATGCATTAGCAATAGCACTTAGGTTTATATACCGCTTTGCAGTCCTCTATGAGCGGTTTTACAGAGACAGCATATGGCCCCCCAACAATCTGGGTCCTCATTTTACCCACCTCAGAAGGATGGAAGACTGAGTCAAACCTTGAGCTGGTCAGGATCGAACTCCTGGCAATTGGCAGAATTAGCCTGCAATGCTGCTTTCTAACCACTGAAAAGGAAAGGAAAGGAAAGGAAAGGAAAGGAAAGGAAAGGAAAGGAAAGGAAAGGAAAGGAAGGAAAAGAAGATAGCAATAGCACTTAGACTTACATACCGCTTCACAGGGCTTTTACAGCCCTCTCTAAGTGGTTTACAGAGTCAGCCTATTGCCCCGCAACAATCTGGGTCCTCATTTTACCCACTTCAGAAGGATGGAAGACTGAGTCAACCTTGAGCTGGTCAGGATTGAACTCCTGGCAATTGGCAGAATTAGCCTGCAATGCTGCATTCTAACACACTGAAAAGGAAGGAAGGAAGGAAAATAGCAATAGCACTTAGATTTATATACCACTTCACAGTGCTTTCAGCCCCTTCTAAGAGGTTTACAGAGTCAGCATATGGCCCCCCAACAATCTGGGTCCTCATTTTACTGACCTCGGAAGGATGGAAGGCTGACTCAACCTTGAGCCCATCAGATTCGAAGGAAGTTTTGAGCTGCAGTACTACATTCTAACCACCAGGACTCCTAGTTACATTCATTACATCCATCCGACATTAGGATTTATTAAAATGAGCTAGCTTCATTAATCAAACTCTTTTCATGCATCTTAGTTAAAAGAAAAGGTGGCAGTTTCTCTGGACAAAACGAACAGCAAGCTAATGGAGTTTGGCTTTCTGGCAATGGTGAAATTCAGTGACCGTGGCATCCACCAAATGCAAAAGGCCCTTATGATTGATTGTTCTCTCTCTCTCTCTCTCTCTCTCTCTCTCTCTCTCTCTCTCTCTCTCAGCCGCTATTTAAGCAAAGCTTTCCACATTCTGGCTCAGAAGAACAAATTCTCCTCTTCGTTCATTAACGGCGTCATTTCCCATACCGAAACCGAGCGTGCCGCAGCTGCTTGGATGTTATTGGCAAAAGTGGCTGGTTCCTCACCCAAGTTGGACTATTCCAAAATCATTGATGCCTGGGACAGCATCAGCAGGTGAGTGAAAACTCCCACGAAAGCGGGAGTGAGCATATGGCTGGAGTTAAATATGGCAATCAAGTGCTTCCTCTGGTTTTGGCCTAACACACAGGGCTCCAAACCTAGAGACTGTCAACCCTGAAGCTGACCTGACCGAGGTCATTTTGAGGCTTTAGTGTTGCCACGCTGGAGCTGAGGGATAGGGGGAGGGGGAATAGAGATAGCTGGGGTTTTATTGTTGTGGCCCGTCAGTGGCCTGTGCAGTTAGTAGCTGATTCCGACAGTGAGGAGGCTGGTGTAGTGTTGCGCCAGCAGCCTGTGCAGCTGGCGCTCAAGTCGGACAATGAGGCTGGAGAAGATGTGGTGCCAGAGGCGGGGATTCAGCCAGGGCCTTCAGAACCTCCAGAAGCTCCCATAAGTGAAGAGGAGGAGGAGCCTCTTCTCGATGCACGAGCGCGCAGAGCTGTTAAAAGGCAGGAGTAGCTCCTCAGGAGGAGGTCTCCTCGAGAGTAAGGCTTGAGGCTAATTGGCCACTCCCCTAGCCTATTTAAGGAAGGACGACGACTGAGGCAATTTGCAGGAAACAACTTCGTTCATATTCCTTCGCGTCTTGATTCCAGAAACGTTTGATTCGGCTCTTGTTTATCACGTCAGTTTTCCTGCAAATTGCTTCTGGGCATTCTGCCAGCCTCAGTAAGATTACGGTTATCTGAAATACTGTGCCTCAGAATTGAGTTATTATTCTTTGGATTCTTGTTGGCTGTTCATGAAGTTAAATTAACAGCCCTTGTTCAGAAAAGACTGATTTAAACTGTACTTGTGTTCAAACAACTACTAAGAAAGCTCATTAGTAGTCCTTAATTAATAAACTAAGGTTTGTATGGACTTTGTGTGTGCTGCGTTCTTTGGGGTCCGTAGCTGGGGCAGAATATTTATAGCCAAAACAGAAGACTTTCTCCTGGAAACCAAGGACATTCCCACAGGTGGTTGGAGAGAGGAGAAGTGAAGTTACCAGGCAACCGGACGATGCCTTGATTGGACCATGTGACTGATTGTTTGGGGAAGGGGAAAAACTTTTACTTTTAATTGGGTGAAAACCGCGGGAACATTCAGAGTCGGTTTTCACCAGCCTGGGCCAATATGATATATCCAATAAAACTATTCTTTGAGGAATCTACCTGCCTCGGAGTTCTGTTTGCTATGGGTGTATTACTTGGAACCCTGACAGCGACTTTAAGACTTGTGGACTTCAAGTCCCAGAATTCCTCAGCCTGGCTGTAGAATTCTAGGAGTTGAAGTCCATAAGTCTTAAAAGTTGCCAAATTTGGGGACCCCTGGCCTAGCATGTTGACCCCAGCCCTTGGTTTACGGCCCAGGGTTAAATGAGCCACGGCACAACATATGAATCTAATTGCTTTCATTCATTCATGAGAAGTGGGATCATTCATCATTTCATTCTTCTCCATTTTTCCAGACAGCCCGAAGCCAACCTGGAGACCATGGTGCACATCCTCAGCGTGATTGGAAGTGTTGCCAGACACCTGCCTAGCAGCACCCAGAGCAGGCTAATGAGTGAGAACTCACTAAACAGTCATTTGGGAGGGTACTTTTTCTTGTGGTTTGCCGGCGGCCTGCGGAGCTGGCAGCAGAGTCGGACAGTGAGGAGGCTGGGGAGGAACATGGGTCAGCCCTGGAGTCTGGGGAAGGTTCAGACGAGGGCTCTGCGTCGGAGGCAGAGAGGGGACCAGGGCCATCTGGTAGTTATGTGCTGCCTCCGGAGCCTCTGGAATCTGACATCAGCGAGGCAGAAGAACAGTGTGAGCCTGTTCCCAGTGTCCGCATACGCAGAGTTGCCAGAAGGCAAGAACAATTAAGGAGAAAAAGGGTGACTCAGGAGTAAGGCTTGGAGTTGATTGGCCCCTCCCATAAGGAGCAAACGGACATGAGCCTTTGCAGGAAGCAATTAGTTCATATAGTCGATTCAAGCTCAGAAGTCCGTTTGACTCTGTGCTAAGTTTGGCCTTGCAAAACTAATTGCCAATTAGGTCTCTGGCAGCGTTTCAAGGGAGATAAAGGTGGGTTGCTTATCAACTTATCAATGGCCTAGCCTAAATGGTTTTTAATTGGGATTTTAAATTTTATGGATTTGGGGTTTTAAATTGGGTAGCCAGTGATTTAATTCTTTTTAATTGTCTTAACTTTTGCATTTGTATGTTTTTTAATTTTGGCTGTTCACCGCCCTGAGTCCCTTCTGGGAGAAGGGCGGCATACAAAATAAATAAATAATAAAC
The DNA here is from genome assembly GCF_029531705.1 of Pantherophis guttatus. The sequence goes on along the minus strand of NW_026844048.1, from coordinate 18,721,138 downwards.
AAACAAACAAACAAACAAACAAACAAACATTACCCTGAACGACTGTGTCAACTCGAGCAGACCTCTGTCGGAAACTTCCCAGACTGTTTGTGAATCGTTACGGGCTGTGAATGACCATAATTCACAGCCGTCTCAATAAAAGAGGTTTTTTGGGGACTAAAATTGTGATTTATGCTTTCTTGGGAAGCCTAGGTCAGAACCCTTTTCTGGAAGCAACGGTCTCTCTTATGCAATCTTCTTTGTGGTGAGGGAGAAGGGCTGTCTATGCCCCCCAACACCCATTTACTCAGGGGGGTTTGGCCTTCTTTTGCAGATGATCTCAAATGTTGGCTGCAGGACTTCCGGTGTCCTTTGGAGGCGATCAGCTCAACTATCGAAACTCTGCAGAAGCTTAGCCAGGCTGTCACAGATGCCCCAAAGGAGATGCAGGTGAGACTCGCCGAGTCTTCTTCAAAAACTGTGGATGTTTTGTCCCAAAGGTGCTTTGTTTTCAGGAGGCAACTGGGACTTCCTTGTTTTTTTTCTTTTGAAGACGTTTCGCTTCTCATCCAAGAAACTTCTTCAGCCTGACAGGATAGTGGGGAATGGAAGGATTTATTCTGTCTGTATCCTTACGATTTATATTGATTGTTTCCTAGTATGATTTGATTGCTTATTTGTACCCTATGACTATCATTAAGTGTTGTACCTTATGATTCGTGATAATGTATCTTTTCTTTTTATGCACACTGAGAGCGTATGCACCAAAGACAAATTCCTTGTGTGTCCAATCACACTTGGCCAATAAAGAATTCTATTCTATTCTATTCTATTCTATTCTATTCTATTCTAATCTATTCTAATCTAATCTAATCTAATCTAATCTAATCTAATCTAATCTAATCTAATCTAAAAATTTACTGAAATTCCATCCATGTCATGTTTGAACAGGAGCTGCTGAACAACATGTGTGGAGATCTTTTACCGACCTGTGAGCAATACATCTCAAAAATAGTCCTCAAAGAATTTGGCACGGAACAGCTGCAAGAGGACGTCTTGGTAAATAAAACCAGTGGGGTTGTGAGTGGTTAAATTCTGAATATCAAATTTGGGGGTTCAGCCAGCCCACCGGAGGAAGCCTTAATAAAAGATTGGTCAAGGCAACCCCTTCTTTCCATTTTTTTTTTAAAAATTTGATTTATATGCTGCCCTTCTCCAGAGACTCAGGGCGGCTTACAATGTGCTCAGCAATAGCCTTCATCCTTTTGTATATTTATACAAAGTCAGCTTATTGCCCCCACAAACTGGGTCCTCAATTTACCTACCTTAGAAAGGATGGAAGGCTGAGTCAACCTTGAGCCTTGGCGAGATTCGCACTTACAGTAATTGCAGGCAGCTGGTCTTAATAACCAGCTTAATAACAGGGTGCCTTAGACCACCGTACTACCAAGACTCTTTAGCTAGACTTTCACCGAATCATCATCATCATTTAATGATCCTATAATCCCTTACGGGATGGAGTCTGGGCAATTGAATGGAGCTAGCAGAGCCTTTTAATGGCCGGATGCCTTTCCCGTTGCCAGTGCAGAGTTTTGTTTAGCAGTTACATTCTCAGTATGCCCCGAGAGAGAAATATCTGCCTCTACCGAACTCACAGCCTCTTGATTGGGAGGCGAGAGCTCCACCTCTAAGCCACCGCACCACTCTTAAGACTTTCACCGAATCGTATTTTACTACCCATTGTAGGATTCTCTTTCCAGTTGATGGCTTTGTTTCGTTTGGCAGGTGAGGCACCTCTTCACCTTGGGTGAGATTGCGCAGCTCTGTCCAGCCAAAGTGGACAAACGCGTCTTCTTGTTGATCCAATCCCTCTTGGCTAGTCCTGACAACATGGAACAGTGTAAGCTCTTCCTCCTCCTTCGGATGACCACCTTGCAGAGGGCGTGGTCTGCCTCCTATCCCCAAAAGTCCTTTCTTTATTGTGTGTGCGTGTGTTCTCTTCTAGTGTCCAGTCCTCCGGAGAATGAGGACCTCCCGGCGTCTCAACCGTTGTCACAATTCCAAGGCTCCGTGATGCCTTCTACAGTCAGAGCACATGCCTTCATTACTTTGGGTAGGACACCTAGGCATTTTTTTTTTGATTTGATTTATATGCCGCCCTTCTCCGGAGACTCAGCGCGGCTTACAATGCGTTAAGCAATAGCCTTCATCCTTTTGTATATTTATACAAAGTCAGTTTATTGCCCCCACAATCTGGGTCCTCATTTCACCTACCTTAGAAAGGATGGAAGGCTGAGTCAACCTTGAGCCTGGGGAGATTCGAACCTGCAGTAATTGCAGGCAGCTGGTCTTAATAACAGGGTGCTTTAGACCACTGTACTACCAAGGCTCTATTTTTTGGGGGGGGAGGGAAGGGGGGGAGAGGGGAGAAGGCTTGCCATATGCCCTCTTTTCTCTTAACACCCACTGATATAGCATGTTTGAATACCTTAAAATTGTATCCTCTGTGTTTCCATTTCATCTCAGTCCATAATGAAATGAAGATAATAGACAGCAAGACAATCTGGGAATATATATTCTGTGTTTGGGCTTGACTTCTCTTCTCTTCTCTTCCCTTCTCTTCCCTTCCCTTCCCTTCCCTTCCCTTCCCTTCCCTTCCCTTCCCTTCCCTTCCCTTCCCTTCCCTTCTCTTCTCTTCTCTTCTCTTCTCTTCTCTCCTCTCCTCTCCTCTCCTCTCCCCACTCTACTCTACTCAACTCTACTCTACTCCCACATCCTCTCCTTTACTCTCCCACCCTCTCCCCTCCCCTCCTCTCTTCTCTCCCACATCCTTTCCTCTCCCATCTCCTGCATCCTATCCTATCCTCCACTCTCCTTCTCCTCTCCCTTTCCCTCTCCTCTCCTCCCCTTCCCTCTCCTCTCCTTTCAAATTTAGTTGAACTAATGATTTCTTATCCCTCCCAAAATATGAAATAATAGTCTCCAGTGAGTTCCTATGGCACCTTAGGCATGAAAGCTTGCTAGATGACTTTGGGCCAGTCGCCAGGAGACTGGGAATTCTAGTCCCACCTTACACGTGGCAGGTGTGCTGGGTAACTTGGGGCCAATCACCAGGAGACCGCGAGTTTTAGTCCCGCCTTAGGCATAATAGCCAGCTGTATTAAAAGTAAAAAAAAAAAAAAAAGCTAGCCACGCCCACCCAGTCACATTACCACCGCCCCTAAGCCACGCCCACAGAACCGGTCGTAACAAATTTTACATTTCACCCCTGCAGGAAAGCTATGCCTGCAGCACGAGGACCTGGCGAAGAAGTGCATCGCGGCCTTGGCTCGCGAGCTGGAGGTGTCCAAGGACGTGGCCATCCGCAACAATGTGGTGATTGTGATGTGCGACCTCTGCGTCCGCTACACCACCATGGTGGACAGGTATATCCCCGACATTGCCATTTGCCTGAAGGATCCGGAGCCATTCATACGGAAACAGACGCTCATCCTCCTTACGAATCTCTTGCAGGTGAGGGGAAAGCAGAATGTCGGAATTTAAGCTTCTTCATTGTCTAGATTGGGCGTGCTCAGCTTTCAGGAAAATGTAGCACAGGGTGTTGAATTCATATTTTGTTGTTAGTTGTGAAGTTGTGTCCGACCCATCGCGACCCCATGGACAACGTTCCTCCAGGCCTCCCTGTCCTCTACCATCCTCTGGAGTCCATTTATGCTCACACCGACTGCTTCAGTGACTCCATCCAGCCACCTCGTTCTCTGTCGTCCCCTTCTTCTTTTGCCCTCCATCGTTCCCAGCATCTTCTCCAATGAGTCCTTCCTTCTCAGTAGGTGGCCAAAGCATTTGAGTTTCCTCTTCAGGATCTGGCCTTCTAAAGAGCAGCCAGGGTTGATCTCCTCTAGGACTGACCGGATGGATGGCCTTGCAGTCCAAGGGACTCTCAGGAGTCTTCTCCAGCACCAGAGTTCAAAGGCCTCCATTCTTTGGCACTCAGCCTTCCTTATGGTCCAACTTTCACAGCCATCCATTGCAACTGGGAAAACCATAGCCTTGACTATACGCACTTTTGTTGGCAGGGTGATGTCTCTGCTTTTTAGTATGCTGTCTAGATTTGCCATAGCTTTCCTCCCCAGGAGCAAGCGTCTTTTGATTTCTGCTTTCGCTTTCACCTTTCAGCCCTAATCACAGGGTGCTACATTTTCATTAGGAACAAAAACCTGGAATTCACCTTTCCTAGCATGGACTCAGGACAATCGTCCAGTTAATTCAAAGATGCCATCTTTGAAAACCTAAAAAAAGCTTCCGAAAAGGGGAAGGTGCAGGGGGGGGTTTGAGGAAACGTTTACGGCTTTGAGCAAATGTACATATATATATATATTGTAGGGAAGACAGTATCCATCTTTTCTATCCAAAGGGCTAATTGTTGTGCTGTTTTGGTTTGATTAGGAAGAATTTGTGAAATGGAAAGGCTCTCTCTTCTTCAGGTTCGTCAGTGTTCTGGTGGATCCCAATCCAGAAATTGCCAGGTAAGGAAGGTTTTTTGGGAAGTTGGTAGGGTTCGAAACTTGGTGGTGTCTCCATTCCTTCTGAAAATCTGGCAGAAGGTTCCAGCTAAGCCTTTTGTCCTTCAGGCGGTTTTTAGAAATATATATCTTCAGTTTCTTTTCTTTCTTTCTTTCTTTCTTTCTTTCTTTCTTTCTTTCTTTCTTTCCTTCCTTCCTTCCTTCCTTCCTTTCCTTTCCTTTCCTTTCCTTTCCTTTCCTTCCTTCCTTCTCCTTCCCTCCCTCCCTCCCTCCCATCTATCTTTCTTTCCTTCCTTCCTTCCTCCCTCCCTCCCTCCCTCCCATCTTTCTTTCTTTCTTTCTCTTTCTTTCTTTCCTTCCTTCCTTCCTCCCTCTCTCCCTCCCATCTATCTTTCTTTCCTTCCTTCCTTTCTTTCTTTCTTTCTTTCTTTCTTTCTTTCTTTCTTTCTTTCTTTCTGTCTTTCTTTCTGTCTTTAATTCTCTTAAGTCTTGCATGCATTAGGGTGCTAGAGAAAGCAGACATTATCTTATTAAATCAAGTCAAATATCTATTACAGTCATAAACCAGATAACTCTCCTTCCTTCCTTCTTTCCTCCCTCCCTCTCCTTCTCTCCTCTCCCACATCCTCTCCTCTCCTTTCCTCTCCTGCATCCTCTCCTCTCCTCTTCAACAAGAATTCTTAAGCCCTCTTCTCTAGAGTGATTAGTGAGACTGGGAACATCTTTCAAGAAACAAACAATTTTTAAAAACACTGACGATACAGGGAGCCAACTGACTTTTCCTTTCTCCACAATGTCTGAATTTAGGATGATATTATCCCATATCTTTCCAGCAGGGGGAAGTACAGCCTTATATCGTTCGCCTTCGCTTGGCTGAAATCTAGTTTAGATTGGTTGCGTTTGATTAAAAAGCAGGAGGCGTTGATACCCGCTGTTTTATTTATGCTCGGGATAATTCTTTAAACAAACACTTGGCAACTGTACTTGTAGGGCTTTTCAGTCCATTGTGTAAACTTGCATGAAAGTACAGTAAAAATAACAATGGTTCCAGAGTCTGTGCGGGATTCTGTGTACAGAAAGAGGAGGAGAATGCATTTTCCACCGTGGCACATGCCACTATTTTTAAAGGAATACCCAAGTATGAAGAACGGTTGCAGGAACTGGGCATGGCTAGTCTAGTGAAGAGAAGCACCAGGGGAGACATGATAGCAGTCTTCCAATATCTGAGGGGCTTCCACAAAGAGGAGGGGGTCAAGCTATTCTCCAAAGCACCTGAAGGCCAGAGAAGAAATAATGGATGGAAACTGAACAAGGAGAGATTCAACCTGGAAATAAGGAGAAATTTCCTGACAGTGAGAACAATCAACCAATGGAACAGAAGTTGCCTTTGGAAGTTGTGGGAGCTTCATCACTGGAAGCTTTCAAGAAGAGACTGGACTGCCCTTTGTCAGAAATTGTGTAGGGTCTTCTGCTTCAGCAGGGGGTTGGACTAGATGACCTACAAGGTCCCTTCCAACTCTGTTAATCTGTAAACTGTAACATCAATGGGGGAAAACCAGTTTCACTTAACAACCCTATGACTAATTTAACAAAACGCAGCGAATCACTTTGAATCGTTGCAAGGAAGGTCGTAAAATGGGGCAAAGCTCACTTAACAAATGTCTCGGTTAGCGACGGAAACGCGGGGCTCAATTGTGGTTGTAAGTCGAGGACTGCCTGTATGAACCTTTCGCCCAATAAGATTTAATTTTCCTACTTCCCTTTTATGTTCCCTCTTGCAGATTCACTCTCCTCACTTCAAAAGTCTTGTTTATATACAGTAGTGGCCAAAATTGTGGAAAATCTTTTTGGGAAAAGTGTATTTTTGAGGTTTGATGGCTAATAGCACCATTTTTTATTTTTTTATTTTTTTTGAGTTTCAAGATAATCCTATTCCACTGCTGGAATGGCCTGGGAATAGCCCAGATCTTCTTAACCCAGTTGAAAATCTATGGAGCCAACTAAAGAAACTTGTTAGTCAGAAGCAACCCAGCAAGAAAACCCAGTTCATAGAAGCCATCATTCAATCTTGGTTTCACATGATTACAGCTGCAGAACTCAAAGACTTGGTTCATTCCATGGGAAGACGTTCTAAGGCCGTCATTCATGCTAAAGGTTACCCAGCTAAGTATGAATTGACGTGGTGATCATTTTTGTATATCTCATTTTTTTCTACGTGTTTCACTTTTCTTCTTTATACTGTAACTGCTGTTCTAATAGCAAATCCTTCCTAAAAGTTATTGCATTACATTCTTGATTAAATTATTTTTCCACTGATGTATAATTTTATGGTACTACTCCCCAAAAAAAAAAAAAAAAGTGGTGTTATTAGCTAGTTATAGAAAATACATTTTTCCCAAAAGGTTTCCACAATTTTGGCCGCTATTGTAATTAAGTTAAATCTGTAGCCATGAACGTCTCCTCTGAGGAACTATATGTAAAAACTACCCAGCTGAGAATGGGAATATTTTTCAATAAAAGTCCACACATTGGGCTGCGAACAGGGGAAAAAAATATTCATTTTCTTTCTCTTTAAAAAAAAAAAAAAACCAAAATCCTAAATATTGAGGTTCTGAGATCAGACTCAAGGCAAGTAGACTCGGTTCTTAATAAGATTTAGTTATCGTGAGTGACTAGTTAATTACCTCAAACATTGTAATTACTGACGGTGTTTACTGTTCTATGGAGTTATTTCTCCCTTTAATTATGCTGGATTATAATTAGAAGGAAAATTGTAGGATGAGCCCTCAAAGCTTTTGCTAAAGAGTTCAGGGTAAGGGAAGGGCACCGAAACAAGCTGCCTGGTTTTTAAGAACATTTTAAGCAAGGCGATTCACTGGAGGAGATTTTCCGAACTGGGAGAGGAGAGATCTCAGGTTTCAACACAGCTCTGATTTATGGTTGCTTTGGTGTCACGCCAGTGGCCCCCCACCCTCTTAGCATTGTGCCAGCATCCATAATAATAATAATAATAATAATAATAATAATAATAATAATAATAATTAATAATAATAATAATAATAGTAATAATAATAGTAATAATAGTAATAATAGTAATATTTTTTTTCTATACCGCCCTTCCCGAAGGACTCAGGGCAGTGTACAGCCAATTTAAAAACACAAGACACAACAATGATTAAAAATTAAAATAATTAAATAGATTTGGCTGGTTTAAAACCCCAAAAATTTAAAATACCCCAATTTAAAATCATTATGTTGATAGCGCGGCCTGGCGGAACAACAGGGTCTTCAATGTGCAACGAAACACCCGGAGGTCGGAGATCTTACGTATTTCCGGGGGCAGTTCATTCCACAGGGCTGGGCCTCCCCCTGGGTGTCGCCAGCCGACATAACTTGGCTGATGGCACCCTGAGGAGACCCTCTCTGTGGGAGCGGACTGGCCGGTGGGAAGCTACTGGTGGCAGAAGTCGGTCTCGAAGGTACCCAGGTCCAATGCCATGGAGCACTTTAAAGGTGGTAACCAACACCTTGAATCGCACCCGGAAGACCACTGGGAGCCAGTGCAGCTCGCGCAGGAGGGGTGTCACGCGGGCACAACGAGTTGCGCCCATAACCACCCGCGCGGCCGCATTCTGGACCAGTTGCACCCTCCGAGTGCTCTTCAAGGGGAGCCCCATGTAGAGAGCATTACAATAGTCCAGCCAGGAGGTGACAAGGGCATGAGTGACCGTGCACAATGTAGAGAAGAGTCTGCAGCTTTTGTTTGTTTGTTTGTTTATTAATTAATTAATTAATTAATTAATTAATTAATTACATGTATTTATACCGGAATACCGCCAATAGCCTCCCACCGGCCGGTTCGCTCGCACAGAGAGGGCCTCCTCAGGGTGCCGTCGGCCAGACAACGTCAGCTGGCGACCCCCAGGGGGAGAGCCTTCTCTGTGGTGGCACCTGCCCTCTGGAATGGCCTACCCCCCAGAGATACACACGATACCAGGCCTCCGGACTTTTCATCGGACTCCGAAAACACATCTATTTCATCTAGCCGGGCTGGCTTGACCCCATCCTTGCGGTTTTAAATTTGAAATTGGTTTTAACTGGGTTATTTTAAATTGATGGCCAACATTATTTAATGTTTTTTAAACTGCTTTTAAATTTTATATATTGTATTTCACCGTGGCTGTTCACCGCCCTGAGTCCTGTTGGAGAAGGGCGGTATACAAAATAAATAAAATAAAATAAAATAAAATAAATAAAATAAAATAATAAAATAAAATAAAATAAAATAAAATAAATATGGCGCCATTCTCCCGAAGGACTCAGGGCGGCGAACACAAGTTAAGAAACAAGTACAATAAAATCCCATTTTAAACCAAATAACTAATTAATAATAATAAAATCCGGAATCAGAGTCAGCCTATTTGTTTGAACAGCCAAGTCGTCAGGTTCCGACGGAAGGAACGGAGATCAGGAGCTAAGATAAGTATCTTAGTTGATACTTCATGGGAAAAATTAAGCGGCTGACCGTGTTAAAAAAAATAACAACAATCAGGATTTCACATCCAATGGTCCAGTAATATTGGATTCCCTGAGTGATAGTGGATTCCAGAGGTGGTATTCAGCAGGTTCTGACCAGTTCTGGAGAACCAGTAGTGGAAATTTTGAGTAGTTCGGAGAACCGGCAAATGCCATCTCTGACTGGCCCCGCCCCCATCTATTCTCTGCCTCCTGAATCCCGGTTGATCGGGAGGAAATGGGGATTTTGCAGGAACCCGGACAGGCGTTTTCTTCAGTGCTGTCATTTTCTTGGCCCTTCTTCCCTCTCCAGCTTCGTCAGGTTCTGCTTGGTGCATCTCCTCCTCAAAAGGAATCCGGTCATGTTTTCTCAGCACTTCATCGAATGCATCTTCCATTTCAACGGCTACGAGAGGCACGAGAAATACAACAAGTTCCTCCAGAGCGAAAGGTCGGTGAATATGGTTTATTTGCATCCTGCCTTGCTTTCTTTTTACAGATAACTCGAGGTGGCAGACATACTTTCCTCTTCCTATTATCCCCACAACGACAACTTTTGTGAGGTGGGTTGGGCCAAAGTCAACCAGTTGACATTCCTGGCTGTGGCAGGACTAGAACTCACAGGCTCCTGGTGATTGGCCCAAAGTCACCCAGTTGGCTTTCACAGCTAAGGCAGGACTAGAACTCAGAATTTCCTGGTGATTGGCCCAAAGTCACCCAGTTAGCTTTCACAGCTAAGGCAGGACTAGAACTCACAATCTCCTGGTGATGGGTTCAAAGTCACCCAGTTGGTTTTCATAGCTAAGGTAGGACTAGAACTCACAATCTCCTGGTGATTGGCCCAAAGTCACCCAGTTGGCTTTCACAGCTAAGGCAGGACTAGAACTCACAATCTCCTGGTGATTGGCCTAAAGTCACCCAGTTGGCTTTCAAAACTAAGACAGGACTAGAACTCACAATCTCCTGGTGATTGGCCCAAAGTCACCCAGTTGGCTTTCATGCCTAAGGCCGAACTACAACTCACAGCCTCCCACTTTCTAACCCGGTGCCTTAGAAGAAAATCAGTCTGGACCATGCATGAGAAGAAAAGGGCTGAAGCTGGAGACAGATGAGAAGCCTGGGGACAGGAGACATTCTCTGATTCTAGAGAAGAGGGCTTTTGAGGTAGCTCAGAGATCACAGTTCTTTTTAGCTGAGAATCAGGGTTGAGTCTTTGAATGGGGGGCCCCAGGCCACACTCTTAAGAACTGGTGGGGCCAGGATGGAACCTTCAGCTGAATTGAAATGGAATTTAATACACTGAATACTGTATTTTTCGGGCTATAAGATGCACCGGAGTGTAAAACGCACCAAGATTTCAAAGAGGTAAACAAGAAAAAAATATGTTTTTGCCCTCCCCAGGCCCCAGGAGCACTCTGCAGGCCTCCAAAATCCTCTGCAGACCTTGTTTTCACAAAAACGGGGGCCTGCAGAGTGCTCCTGGGGGCTGGGGAGGGCAAAAATGCCCCCGTTTTCACAAAAAATGGGAGCATTTTTGGACTCCCAAACTCCCCCATGTGTCGCATTTTTGCCCTCCCCAGTCCCCAGGAGCACTCTGCAGGCCTCCCCAACCCTCTGCAGGATCCGTTTTTGCGAAAAACGGGCCTGTTTATGGCAAAAACGGGACATGCAGGATGAGGTTTTGGGAGGCCAAAAATGGCTGTATTCGGTGTATAAAATGCACCAACATTTCCACCCTCTTTTTTGGGGGGGGATGCATCTTACATTCTGAAAAGTACGGTACATTCCCTCCCCGTGCATTTAATTATTTTCTCCTGCCTTTCTATGAACAATTACAAGGGCTGGTTGTTTCAGAAAAAAATTCACTTGGGGAGAGCCTGAAGTTCAGTTGTCCAGCTGTCAGGTGCATTTTCCCCACAACTCCACCTTAACAATCCTCAGGGGCCTCTCTCTCCGGCCATGAGTGAATGCAGGGAGTGGCTCTTTGCGTGTCTTGCTCAACTCCTGGATTTTGTTTCTCTTGCAACAGGGAGAAGAACCTCTTTTCCCTGAAGGGCAAAGCCAACAAAGGGCCCCGGATGCAGATCTACAAGTTCCTCCTGGAGCATTTTACCGACGAACAGCGATTCAACATCACCTCCAAAATTAGCCAGAACGTCCTGGGTACGGCTGAAGTTTTAAAGCAGGGATCCCCAACCCCTGAGTCGTGGCCTATTTGCAACCGGGCCACGGGCCACTGCATACGCACTTGCACTCAAGCTGTGTGTACATGCCGGTTTGTGCTGCCCGGTTCCCTCTCCTCCCTCAAGCTGGGCTGCCAACCTGCAAAAGATGGGGACTGTGCTATTCAGCAGGTTCTGACAGGTTCTGGAGAACCCATAGCGGAAATTTTGAGTAGTTCGAAGAACCGGCAAATACCACCTCTGGCTGGCCCCAGAGTGGGGTGGGAATGGAGATTTTGCAATATCCTTCCCCCCAGGAGTGAGGAGGGATGGGGATTTTGCAGTATCCTTCCCCCAGGAGTGGGGAGGGAATGGGGATTTTGCAGTATCCTTCCCCCAGGAGTGGGGAGGGAATGGGGATTTTGCAGTATCCTTCCTGTGGAGTGGGGAGGGAATGGGGATTTTGCAGTATCCTTCCGAGTGGGGTGGGAATGGAGATTTTGCAGTATCCTTCCCCCAGGAGTGGGGAGGGAATGGGGATTTTGCAGTATCCTTCCCCTGGAGTGGGGTGGGAATGGAGATTTTGCAATACCCTTCCCCTGGAGTGGGATGGGAATGGAGATTTTGCAATACCCTTCCCCTGGAGTGGGATGGGAATGGGGATTTTGCAGTATTCTTCCCCCAGGAATGGGGAGGGAATGGGGATTTTTTACTATCCTTCCCCCAGGAGTGAGGAGGGAATGGGGATTTTGCAATATCCTTCCCCTGGAGTGGGATGGGAATGGGGGTTTTCCAGTATCCTTTTCTCCATCATCTAGGCAAAGGGTGTCAAACTCGATTTCATTGAGGACTATATCAGGGTTGTATTTGACCTTGGGGGGCCGGGGTGGGCGTGGCCAGGGTGCATGTGGCCAACTCAACGTCACGCGTATCAGGGGTGCCTGTGGCGGCCCGAGCGCTCTGCCAGTGAAAACGGGCTCCCGAGCTCCGTTTTCGGCTGCAACGGCCTCCTGCAACCCTCCGCCAGTGAAAATGGAGCTCAGGAGGACCCTCCCGAGCTCCGTTTTTGCTGGCAGAGGCACCGCAGGCTGGTCCTTTGCTGTTTCCAGGGCAGCCCCGTGGACCAGATCTAAGCACCCCCGGGCCTTGAGTTTGTCCCCTCTGCTCTAGGTCATGGTCATCCCAAAGGTGTTTTTCCAAGAGGCAACTGGACTCTCTGGTTATTATTATTCCTTCTCATCCAAGAAAGCTTCTCACCATTTCATATTCTCCCTTTCCTTTCTCCAAAATCTGATGGCAGCCTGCTTTGTGGACGGCGTCCTCCCGCTCAATATGGAAGCCAGCCAGCTGCTCTCGGATACCTTTGAGATCTTGAGCTGCAAAGAGATCAAGCTCTCGGCCATGAGATCCAGACCAGAAGAAGACATCCAGCCGGAAGAAGATGAATTGGCCATGGCCAATGCCGTCATGCAGGTGGCCCAGAAGAAGCTCATTTCACAAGTGAGTCTTAAAAATAGCGCCGCCTGGAGTAGGTTGTTCCCTTTTTTACTTGCCCCAGAACAAAATAATTGGCAGTTTCAGTGGGAAGAGACCAGAGGCGGGTCTCAGCAGGTTCTGACCAGTTCTGGAGAACCGGTAGCGGAAATTTTGAGTAGTTCGGAGAACCGGTAGTAAAAATTCTGACTGGTTCTGCCCCCATCTATTCTCTGCCTCCCAAGTCCCAGCTGATTAGGAAGAAATGGGGATTTTGCAGTATCCTTCCCCTGGATTGGGGAGGGAATGGAGATTTTACAGTATCCTTCCCCCGCCACGCCCACCAAGCCACGCCCACCAGGCCATGCCGCATCCACCAAGTCACACCCACACAACCGGTAGTAAAAAAAAATTGAAACCCACCGCTGGAAGAGAGACGCCTCACTTCCCATCTTGCTCGTCATGCTACAAGTCACCATTATTGGAAACGTTCTCATTTTTCATTTTTTTTTATTACTTTATAATATAGCATACAACGAAATGCAAAAATAAATAGTAGAAGTTTGGAAAGGGAAGCGGAAGGTAGGGGAAAGCAAGGGGAAAAAAGGAAAAAATAAAGGCATTGACTTCCGACTCCGTTTGGTGGAGTGGAATAAGGCATTAAGATCTAACCTCAGCTTTTTACTTTGACATAATAGTATAAACTAGCCATTTCTCTAAGAACAAATCTCTCTAATCGGTAAAACCCAAAACCAAAGTTTCATTTTTTTTTTTCCACCTCAAGCACAAAGTCCAGAAACGGTTTCCAAGTGATTCCTGGAAATGTTCTCAAATACTCAAAGTTGATCCCATCTCTACGAAGGCTTTCCTCATTGTTTTTATTTCATCAAGCTGGCCTGGCCTAAATCTTCTCCTCTTTTAAATTTAAATTTTAAATACAAATTTTAATTATGGGGTATTTTAAAATTCAGCCAAATTATTTAATTCGTTTTAATCTATTTTAAATTTTGTATCTCTGTGTTTTATCTTCTGGCTGTTCCCCGCCCTGAGTCCTTCGGGAGAAGGGCGGTATAGAAATTTAATAAAATAAATAAAATAATAAATAAAATTGTGTGCGCTCTCCATTGTTTGGGGGTAGACAGCCTTCTTCGCCTAAACATATCTCTCTGTGTTCCATCCGAATTCTAGGTCCAAAAGAAGAATTTCATCGAAAACGTCATCCCCATCATCACTTCGCTGAAGAGCTTGTTGGAGCAAAGCAAACTCCCAGCGTTGAAGGACCTCATGAGCTACCTCCGGGTAATCTTTCTCAGCCGGAGATACGCCATTAAAATTTGAGTCGGGGGGCAGCACGTTCCTGAAGCTCGTGGGAAATATTGCTATCCCATCTGGAGAGTGTGTGGAGAGTGTGTGGTAGTGGCACGTTCCACGTTCCACCATGCAAGCCAAGTGTAGAGATAGTCAATCTGATTTAGCTAAGACAATACTTTATTTATTGGCGCCGTGCTTTGAATGCAGGCTAATTCTGCCAGCTGCCAGCAGTTCGATTCTCACCAGGCTCAAGGTTGACTCACCCTTCCATCCTTCCGAAGTCGGTAAAATGAGGACTCAGATTGTTGGGGGGCAAGATGCTGACTCTGTAAACCGCTTAGAGAGGGCTGTAAAAGCCCTGTGAAGCGGTATGTAAGTCTAAGTGCTATTGCTTATAGAAGTGTTTTCAACTTTGGCAACTTCATGGGTGAACTTCAACTCCCAGAATTCCCTAGTCACCTCACAGGGTTGTTGTTGTTGTTGTTGTGGGGGAAAATAGGAGGAAGGAGTCTTAGCTATGTTGGCCACCTTGAATTGTTCATAAAAATAATAAAGGCAGGATATATAAACTAAATAAATAAATAAATCGACTCAGATCAATCCAGAAAACTCAGGAGTGGGCTGCTGGGGGTTCGCAGGGGTTCGGGAGAACCTCTAGCTAAGATTCTGTGCAGTTCGGAGAACCCCCAAATCCCACTCCTGGCTGGCCTCGCCCACCCCTCCCCTCCCAGGAGTCACCACACGGCCCATTTTGGATGCAGGTAAGTGCAGGGCGCACGGAGAGGGCGAAAAACGGGCCTACCAGAAGTTTGGAAACCTGGGGAGGCCGCTTTCGTCTTCCCGCAGGCTCGAGGAAAGCCTCTGGAGCCCGGGGAGGGCAAAAACACCCCATCCCCCCGCTGTGGTGCAGGAGGCTGACTAGGCCACGCCCACCATGGTCACGCCCACCCAGCAACCAGGCAGAGAACCCCTTGCTAAAATTTTTGAAACCCACCCCCGAGAAAACCCGACCAGCGATCCCCTTCCTGCCCTCTCCCAACTCTTTCGCTTTTATTTTTTTGCTTTCCTCCAGGAGGTGATGCAAGACTATCGCAACGAAATCAAGGAAGTCTTCGCCCTGGACAAGCAGCTGGCGGCCGAGCTGGAGTACGATATGAAGAAGTACGAGGAGCAGCTGGAGAGGGAGGCTGAGCAAGGCCAGGAGCTGAGCGTGGATCGCGTGGAAGGCCACAACACACCGATGGCCAGGCCGGTACGGATCTCCTGTTCGGCTGTGGTTCAAGTCCCATTGAGCCAGTGGCAGTTCTGTGGCGTGGCTTGGTGGTGGGGGGATAATGTGACTGGGTGGGCGTGGCCATTTTTATTTTTATTTTTTTACTTTTAAAACCATTTTTTCTACAACCTCTTCGGCGAAGAGGTTGTAAAAAAATGCTTTCAAAAGGCTCTGACGATCCCAGCTGAGTTGCCCGATCGGCAGAGGCTTTTTTTTCTTTTAAGTGCCTCTGACGATCAGGCAACTCAGCTGGGATCGTCAGAGGCATTTAAAAGAAAAAAAGGGTTTTTTTTTTCTTTTAAAAGCCTTTGACGATCCCAGCTGAGCCGCACGATCATCAGAGGCTTTTTTTTTTTTTTTTTACTTTTTAAAGCATTTGTTCGGCGGAAGAGGTTGTAGAAAAAAATGCTTTTAAAAGTTAAAAAAGAAGCCTCTGATGATTGCGCGGCTCAGCTGGGCATGGGGGAGAGGGGCAGGGATTTTTGCTGCCGGTTCTCCGAACCACCCGCCTCCATCGCTATCAGATCGGGCGATCCAGTCCGAACTGGGAGCATTTCACCCCTGCATTGAGCTCACTTTGAAGCCATTAGAATTAAAAGCACTTTTTAAAAAGTTTTTCCCATGAAGTGGAGTGGGGCATTATACAGTCAACTTACCGCCACCATTGAGCCCGTAATTTATGTGCTACTAAGCAAGTGGGTCATGAAGTGAGTTTTGCCCCATTTTACGACTTTTCTTGCCACGGTTTGTAAAGGGAACCTGTTTTCCCATTGACTTTGTAGTATAGTCTTTATTGTCATTGTACGTCGTATATACAACGAAATTGGTTGTCGGAAGGTCGCAAAAGGGATCTCGTGAGCAGGGATACTACGACTGTCCTAAATATGAACCAGTTGCCAATATCCTAATTTTGATCATGTGACCACGGGGATGTTGCAATGGCCGTAGGTGTGAACAGTCATTTATGTCAGTGTTGTGGCCCGTCAGCAGCCCTGTGCAGATTGTAGCTGATTCCGACAGCAAGGAGGCTGGTGTGGTGTGCTGCGCCAGCAGCCTGTGCAGCTGGCGCTCGAGTCGGACAGTGAGGAGGCTGGAGAAGATGTGGTGCCAGAGGCAGGGATTCAGTCAGGGCCTTCAGAACCTCCAGAAGCTCCTTTAAGTGAAGAGGACGAAGAGGAGGAGCCTCTTCTCAATGCACGGGCGCGCAAAGCTGCCAAAAAGCAGGAGTGGCTCCTCAGGAGGAGGTCTCCTCGAGAGTAAGGCTTGGGGCTAATTGGCCACTCCCTTAGCCTATTTAAGGAGGAACGCCAACTGAAGCAATTTGCAGGGAACAACTTCGTTCACATACCTTTGTGTCTTGTCTTGCTTATCTTATCAGTTTCCTGCAAATTGCTTCTGGGCATTCTGCCAACCATAGTAAGCTTTCAGTTATTATTCTTTGAATTCTTGGTCGCTGTTAATGCAGTTAATTAACAGACGTTGTAAAACACTGGTTTAGTTTAATCTGCTTCGCGTCTGGATTCTCTGCAAAATTGTTTCTGGGCTTTCTGCCAACTCTAGTAAGACTGTGATTACCTTATCTTAGAAATCTGGTAGGCTGTTAAGACAGTTTATTAACAGCCTTTGGTTGATAAAGACTAAGTTACTTGAGTAAAATAAAGCTTTGTATAGAGTTTGTGTGTGCTGCGTTCTTTGGGGTCCGTAGCTGGGGCAGAACAGTCAATGTCGTTGTAACTTCGAACGGTCACTAAACAGGAACAGAGTTGGAAGGGACCTTGGAGGTCATTTAGTCCAACCCCCTGCTCATGCAGGAGACCTTCTAGGCCGCCTTTAGGTGTGAAAGCCAGCGAATGGCTGTAAGTCTAGGATTGCCTGCAGGGCATTGCAGCCGTGACTTCTGAAGGATTTCTCCCCTGAAGCCAGAGCAGGTCATCGGGGGCAGAAAGCAGCTGTGCAGAGGCCATGGCATCTAGATTTGGCACATCTGGTTATAGCAGCTTTAGATTTCCTTCTCTTCTCCCCATTGTATTGATTTTTTAAAAAAATTGTAATTTCCAGCGAGCATGTTTGGGGAATGATGGGAATTGTACTCCCAATATACCATACCCTGTTTCTGAAAATAAAACCCAACTGGAAAATAAGCCCTAGAGTGATTTTTCAGGATGCTCATAATATAAATATAAAGCATACTAAAAAGCAGAGATATCACCCTGCCAACAAAAGTGCGTATAGTCAAGGCTATGGTTTTCCCATATTTACTTCATGTGTTATCTATATATATAAAAGTGAAAACCACTCATACATTAATCACGAAATCTCCAGAACCGTAAAGCCTACAAACTTGAAATTTGCCGCGTATGTTCGTCTTGGCTTCTAGGTGCTCACTAAGAAAGGATTTTTCGAAATGACCATCAGATCATTAGTATTTCCTACATTATTATTAACATGCTCTGGTGCTAAGGAGTTCTACTCCACTCCCTATCTGAAAAGAAATCTGTTCCAATGCTAAACACAAGCAGAGGAGAGGAGTTTCACTTTCAGTTTTACTTTCACAGCAGGAAGCAGCTTTACTACAGAATAGTTGAGCTAAGCCATGCCCAGCCTCCTTCCTGTCTCCTTCTTGCTCACATAGCAAATAATGTTTGAGTTTCCAAACACCCCTCAACCCGCTCACACACTGACAGGATGCTAGCCAGATGAGTACCAATGGATGCTGTGGGCTGGGACATTCTGCTCCCCTCCACCTCTGTTCCAACTGCCAGTTGCATTATATTAACACACTCTTATGCTACGGAATTACCCATTCTACATTAAGTTGCAGGGTGTCAGTGTCAATTTATCAAGCCCGAGCACATAGTTTTGTAGCGAAGCACGGGCATCCAGCTAGTATTATATATAAAGGGAAGTTAATGAATCCTGCTGAATCGGTTACCTGTGTGTGCTTTCTGGATTTGATTTCTGCAACAAACATACCACAATGGTCCTTTTAGCCCCTTTCTGTTTTCTCCTTTAAATAACAGCCTTCCACCTTGGGGAGGACTTCACATCCTCGGAATCAGATGGATGAGGCCTCTCCGCTTGCCCAAAGCAATTCTCCACCTCTGCGGTCTCCTCTCTCAGCTCTGCCTATGTTTACCGTTCCCGGGCCGGAGCCACGAAGCAAAGACCCAGGTACCCTTCTGGACCCTCCCCTTCCTTTTCAGCACGTGTTGCACGAAAACGCGCTTAATCTGTTTCCCACGGAGCGTTTATAATACCGACTCCGCCACTCGGCAAGGGAGGCTTGAAGCTCCAAAGGTTGGGATGAAAGGGTCGGCCATGCTCTGTTTGTTCCCCTCCTAGGAATTTGTCCCTGAGTACTTTCGCCATCCTCAACTCCGCTAAGAAGGCCGCTGAGGCCATGAAAGTGAAGCGTGGCAGGAGCATGGGCACCAGGCTGGAATCTCTGGGGAGCGGACAAAGCGATAAAGGTAGGTTGCTCTCCAACCAGCTTGGTCTAGTGGTTAAGGCACCAGGCTAGAAAATGGGAGATGGGGGGTTCTAGTTCTGCCTTAGGCATGAAAGCCAGCTGGGTGACTTTGAGCTAATCACCAGGTGCCAGTGAATTCTAGTCCCAACTTCGGCCTGAAAGCCACTTGGGTGTCTTTGAGCTAATCACCAAGGAGGTAGTGAATTCTAGTCCTACCTTAGGCATAAAAGCCATCTAGGTGACTTTGAGCTAATCACCAGGTGCCAGTGAATTCTAGTCCCATCATCGGCATGAAAGCCACTTGGGTGTCTTTGAGCTAATCACCAGGTACCAGGGAATTCTAGTCCTGCCTTAGGCATGAAAGCCAGCTGGGTGACTTTGAGCTAATCACCAGGTACCAGGGAATTCTAGTCCCGCCTTTGGCATGAAAGCCACTTGGGTGTCTTTGAGCTAATCACAAGGAGGTAGTGAATTCTAGTCCTACCTTAGGCATGAAAGCCAGCTGGGTGTCTTTGAGCCAATCACCAGGTACCAGGGAATTCTAGTCCCGCCTTCGGCATGAAAGCCCTTGGGTGTCTTTGAGCTAATCACTAGGAGGTAGTGAATTCTAGTCCTGTCTTAGGCATGAAAGCCAGCTGGGTGACTTTGAGCTAATCACCAGGTGCCAGTGAATTCTAGTCCCACCTTTGGCATGAAAGCCAGTTAGGTAACTTTGAGTCAACCATCAGGAGCCAGTGAATTCTAGTCCTTCCTTAGGTAAAAAAAACCATCTGG
Organism: Pantherophis guttatus; assembly: GCF_029531705.1. Next base: position 18,701,659 of record NW_026844048.1, on the reverse strand, counting down.
GTGACTTTGAGCCAATCACTCTCTGTCCGCTGAACTCACGTCTCAGGGTTGTTTTCGTTGGGGAAATAGGGGGTGGAAGATATGTTGCATATGTTTCCTGCCTTGAGTTATTTGTAGAAATAATAAAGGCAGGATAGAAATCAATAAATCAATAAGTAAAGAGAGTGTAGAAAGCTAGGGGAGAGGGCTAACATACTGCGGATATTTTCTGAGGCTAACATTATCTTTTCCCCCCTCCTTCTTAGCTTCCTTTTGCAGCCTGAACCGACCGTCTTCCATAACCAACGGACCCTTGGAAGGCCGCGCGATCAGTACTCCTGAACGTAAGTGTCTTTTTTTTAAAAAAAAAAAAAATCCCTATTTTTGTTTGAAAGTCTCCTTGCTTGGAGGAAGGGCAGCTCGATTGCTCCCGAGATACTCTTAATTTGAGCATTGCCTTCCCAAACATATATCTCAATGCCACTGGCAGCCAGTTCGAAAAGGACAAGTGAGGTTTCAAATAGAATAACAGAGTTGGAAGGGACCGTGGAGGTCTTCTAGTCCAACCCCCTGCTTAGGCAGGAAACCCTACACCACCTCAGACAAATGGTTATCCAACATCTTCTTAAAAACTTCCAGCGTTGGGGCATTCTGGAGGCAAGTTGTCCCACTGGTTAATTGTTCTAACTGTCAGGAAATTCCTTCTTAGTTCTAGGTTGCTTCTCTCCTTGATGAGTTTCCACCCATTGCTTCTTGTCCTGCCCTCAGGTGCTTTGGAGGATAGCTTGACTCCCTCTTCTCTGGGGCAGCCCCTGAGATATTGGAACCCTGCTATCATGTCTCCCCTGGTCCTTCTTTTCACCAGACTAGACATACCCAGTTCCAACAACCGTTCTTCATATGTTTTAGCCTCCAGTCCCCTAATCCTCTTTGTTGCTCTTCTCTGCACTCTTTCTAGTCTCAACATCTTTTTTACATCGTGGTGACCAAAACTGGATGCAGGATTCCAAGTGTGGCCTTACCAAGGCCTTATAAAGTGGTATTAACACTTCACATGATCTTGATTCTATCCCTCTGTGTATGTTGGCTTTTTTTTTTTTAAATTTGATTTATATGCCGCCCTTCTCCGGAGACTCAGGGCGGCTTACAATGCGTTAAGCAATAGCCTTCATCCTTTTGTATATTTATACAAAGTCACTTATTGCCCCCACAATCTGGGTCCTCATTTCACCTACCTTAGAAAGGATGGAAGGCTGAGTCAACCTTGAGCCTTGGCGAGATTCGAACCTGCAGTAATTGCAGGCAGCTGGTCTTAATAACCAGCTTAATAACAGGGTGCCTTAGACCACTGTACTACCAAGGCTCTTGGTAGTACAGTGCTGCACACTGCTGGCTCATATTTAAATGGTTGTCCACTAGGACTCTACTCAAGGATGCCCTACCAGGTGCCTTTTCAATTAGCATTGTTTATAGTCACCCTTTGGAGTCGCACAATTCGTGACATTTTCAGGAATACATTTTAAAATGCTTACTTGGCATCCGAGCCGACATCTCTGCGGGTGTCCCAAAGCACTTCATGTTGTAATTGTAGTAACTAAAAGTGCAAATGGAACTTGCGGAAAACAAGCATATATAAATTGCAGCGGTGAGGCCACCGGGCCTTCAGATTCTGATGGCACCAAAGAGGAGTTTTGCATTTTTGGATGTTCAGTGGAGCTCATCACCATGTACAAACGGACCTAGCAAACAACTCAAGGTGGTGAGAAATATCTAGCATACCTTCCTTCTCCCACTTTCCCCGTAACAACAACTCTGTGAGGTGGGTTGGGCTGAGTGAGACTGACTGGTCCAATTTCAGCCAGCTGACTTTCAAGGCTAAGGCAGGATTAGAACCCACCGTCTCCTGCTTTTCTAGCCTGGTGCCTTCGCAACTAGACCAAACTGGCTCCCTTAGGTCATAATCTTTCTTAAATATGTGTTTAACTCCTCCTTTCCCCCTTTGTTATTGTTAGCAATAGCACTTAGACTTATATACTGCTTCACAGTGCCTTACAACCCTCTCTAAGCGGTTTACAGAGTCAGCATCTTACCCTCAACAATCTGGGTCCTCATTTTACCAACCTCGGAAGGATGGAAGGCTGAGTCAACCTTGAACCGGTCAGGATCGAATTGCTGGCAGTGGGCAGAGTTAGCAATAGCACTTAGACTTATATACCTCTTCATAGTACTTTACGGCCCTCTCTAAGCGGTTCACAGAATCGGCATCTTGCCCCCAACAATCTGGGTCCTCATTTTACCGACCTCAGGAGGATGGAAGGCTGAGTCAACCTTGAGCCGGTCAGGATCGAACTGCCGAACTGTGAGCAGAGTTAGCCCTGCAGCACTGCATTCTAACCATTGCACCACCACAGCTGGTTGGCTGGTTAAGTGACCTTCCTTGGTGAAAAGGCCACGTATAAATGTAATAACTGCAGAAAAAATGATTACTACCAACCTGCCTTCCATTGAGGACCTGTATACTGCATGAGTCAAAAAGAAAATATTTATAGACTCCTCGCATCCTGGACATCAACTGTTTCAAGTCCTTCCCTCAAAACGACACTATAGAGCACTGCACACCAGAACAACTAAACACAAGAACAGTTTTTTTCCCAAACGCCATCACTCTGCTAAACAAATAATTCCCTCAACACTGTCAAACTAGTTACTAAGTCTGCATTACTATTAATCTTCTCATCGTTCCTATCACCCACCTCCTCCCACTTATGACTGCATGACTGTAACTTGTTGCTGTATCCTTATGATTTATATTGTTTCCTAGTATGATTCGATTGCTTATTTGTACCCTATGACTATCATTAAGTGTTGTACCTTAGGATTCTTGACGAAAGTATCTTTTCTTTTTATGTACACTGAGAGCATGTGCACCAAAGACAAATTCCTTGTGTGTCCAATTACACTTGGTCAATAAAGAATTCTGTTCTGTTCTGTTCTATTCTTCATTCCAATATCTAATCTAATCTATTCTATTCTATTCTACTCTACTCTACTCTGCTCTACTCTATTCTTCATTCCAATATCTATTCTATTCTATTCTATTCTACTCTACTCTACTCTATTCTTCATTCCAACTTCTATTCTATTCTACTCTACTCTACTCTACTTACTCTACTCTTCATTCCAACATCTATTCTATTCTATTCTATTCTATTCTATTCTATTCTATTCTATTCTGTTTTTCCAGAGTCCATTAACAACGTGACCTTCGGAGCCGGAGTCAGCCAAATTAGCTTGAACCTCACATCATCTTCTTGTAAAGGCAGGTGCAATTCCAATTTCGTTATTGCCTTTTTTTTTTTTTGGAAAAACTAAGCATGGGAAAAAAAGGCAACCTCACTATAATACCTCTTCTGTTCCTCCTGCAGTCAAAGAGGAGCCAGAAACCTCACAGGAACAGATCATTTGCTTGACCTCCCCAGATAAGTTGTGAGTATAAATGAAATTGTACGTGTCTTTTTGCACTGCCCTTCTTCCCCACGATCGGTGTGTGTGTGTGCGCCTAAGGGTGGGTTCCACTTTAAAAAGTAAAACTAAAAAGCCTTCCCCCATCTCATAATTCTTATTAGCCCCAATTTTATATTTCTTTTAGCTATGCGGTCATCTTATGCTAGTTTTAGAGTATAATAGGATTAGCACTTAAGATTTATTTACTGCTTTACAGCCCTCTCTAAGCGGTTTAAAGAGTCAGCCTATTGCCCCCAACAATCTGGGTCCTCATTTTACCCACCTCAGAAGGAGGGAAGGCTGAGTCAACCTTCCACGTTAAAATCCAACGTGTAGATTTCGTTTCAAGGAGAGAGAGGGAGATTCTAAGAGCCATAAATGGTGCAGTGGTCAGAGTGCAGTATTGCAGGCTACTTCTGCTGACTGCCGGCTGCCTGCAATTTGGTAGTTTGAATCTCACCAGGCTCAAGGTTGACTCAGCCTTCCGTCCTTCCGCAGTTGGTAAAATGAGGACCCAGCTTGTTGGGGGCAAGAGGCTGATTCTGTAAACCGCTTAGAAAGAGCTGTAAAGCACTGTGAAGCGGTATATAAGTGCTATTGCTATCTTCCTTCCTTCCTTCCTTCCTTCCTTCCTTCCTTCCTTCCTCCCTCCCTCCCTCCCTCCCTCCTTCCCTCCCTCCCTCCCTCCCTTCTTTCCTTCCTTTGCAATAGCACTTAGACTGAGGCTGAGTCAACCTTGAGCTTGGTGAGATTTGAACTGCCCAATTGCAGGCAGCTGGCAACCAGCAGAAGTAGCCTGCAGTACTGCACTCTGACCACTGCGCCACCGCGGCTCATGATAGGTCTCCACAGGTTCTCCTCTTTCTTTTTTTTCTTTTTTACTTCTTTTCTGCATTCTCTCGCAGGTTGCCCCAGCCTCCACAATGGAAGGTGAATTCTCCAAGAAGAAGCAGTCCATCCAGTTTAAATCTGCGGAGATCCAGCCGTAAAAAGTCCCGACGACCAACGAAATGACTGTTTTCCTCCCCAGCAAGAATGCCTCTTGCCTTACAAGCAGAATCATGTTTCTAGAGCACTCTACGCACCTTTTGGAAGGTCATCGATCGATGCCTCCTAACTGTTTTTTATTCTCCCCGTGTCATGCTTGCTTGCTTTTATAATCGGTGTGCTATAAATAATCTGTTTAGTAGTACTGCAACTGGAAATAACCTATTTCTGCATGGCTAGACAAACCTCCCCCCACCCCCCTATATTTTGTTTGACACGTGGATGTCCTCTGGAGTAATTGTGTTGATTGGGGTCCATGAAGCACTTATAGGTCTGGGACCAGCTTTGGCGATGGACACCTATTAGCCCACCGTTCTAAGTCTTTCCCACAGCCAACATCTAAGCACTAAGCTTAATTTCACATCCTCGTTTTGCATCGGTGGAAGGATGGCGAAATCTAAGATCGTACGGAAGAAAGACGTCGTTCCATATGGCAGCGTCTCCGGTCTAGGCCAGACCATGCAAATGTGGGGAGAAGCTTGGGGTGGGGGGTGGGGATGAGTCTCCTGGAAGGATTGCAGTGTTGAAATTTCACACCGTAATTCCTCCCCCATAAAAATGATTGCACAGTCATCAGTCTCTTGCAATTCAAGAGAATTGCAACCTCATAAATATCCCTGGAACTGAATCCATATTGTCTGCAGAGAAAAGGATGGCTGAGTCTCCCGAGAGCAGGGGTCTCCAACCTTGGTGACTTGAAGACTTGTGGACTTCAACTCCCAGAATTCCTCAGCCAGTAAAGCTTTGCTGGCTGAGGAATTCTGGGAGTTGAAGTCTTCAAGTCGCCAAGGTTGGAGACCCTTGCCCCTAGAGACTCACTGTCCGCTGACAAAGCCTTGAGTTGATCCAACAGATTTCCAAGGGGTGGGGGGGGGGGGAACCCTGTTCTTGTAAAGACCGCTTAGCTTAAACCAGGAATCTCCAAATCTTGGCCAATTTTAAGACTTGTGGACTTCCAACTCCCAGAAATCCTGAGGAATTCCGGGAGTTGAAGTGCCACAAGTCTTAAAAGTTGCCAAGTTTGGAGACCCCTGGCTAAACCATCATCACATGTCAGGGACTATATGACTAGCTTAACCCTGGTGTGAGGATTATTTATTACATTCGTACCATGTCCTTAATTTTAACTATATACAGAATAAATACTTTTGCGAAACTCCAAATGCCATTGCTTGTTTTGAGTCACAACTTCATGTCTCCTTTCATTCTTTTGTTAATCTCACTGGGAAAGAGCTTGAGGCCCAACAGGAAATGCTCGTCCAAGGGGCCCAATGAATTTGTGAGAATTTGAGAATTTTTTTTTCCTATACAGGGGGTTTATTTGAAGGAGGGGATGACAGACGTTGAGTTGTGTGGTGGTCCAAGCAATGTTTTGGGATGGAGATCAAAGCATTCTATGTAAATGTTGGATTTGTTTCCTTCCTATCATTGTCCCACTAGTGGGGTCCATGTTTGTTTAATCAACTGAGTTGATTGATTGGTTGAGGCAGGAATTGACTGGCCAGCTTGTACCCTGAGCTTGACATCATGAGCTGACAGTGACTGGCCTGTCAACCAGCCGACTTACATGCCTAAGAACTCATGGTCTCCTGGCGATTGGCCCAAAGTCATCCAGTCAGTTTTCATGCCTGAGATGGGACTAGAACTCACTGTCCCCCTGCGATTGGCCCAAAATCATCCAGTCAGCTTTCACGCCTAAGGTGGGACTAGAACTTGCCATCTCCTGGTGATTGGTCCAAAGTCACCCAGTCAGCTTTCATGCCTAAAATGGGACTAGAACTCCGCCTGTTGGTGATTGGCCCAAAGTTACCCAGTCAGCTTTCATGCCTAAGGTGGGACTAGAACTCACCGTCGCCTGGTGATTGGCCCAAAGTCACCCAGTCAGCTTCCATGCCTAAGATGGGACTAGAACTCACCGTCTCCTGGTGATTGGCCCAAAGTCACCCAGTCCAGCTTCCGTGCCTCAGGGAAGACTAGAACTCACCGTCTCCTGGTGATTGGCCCAAAGTCACCCAGTCAGCTTCCGTGCCCAGGGAAGACTAGAACTCACCGTCTCCTGGTGATTGGCCCAAAGTCATCCAGTCAGCTTTCATGCCTAAGGTGGGACTAGAACTCACCATCGCCTTCACCATTAAACCAAACTGGCACCCTATGTAAACATTGAATAAAAACTCATCTCCAGTTAGAATTATAGAGAAAATTATAGTACGGAAGGCTAGAACAAAGTTCCCTAGTCCAGCATTACCAAGGCTGCACCCAGCCTTAAATCCTCTGCAGTTTGTTGGTCCTTCAGAGTCCCTCTCGGAAATCTTTTAAGTTCCAAACATTTTCAAAGAGCGTACTTTAGGATTAATCCTTTCAAGAGCATCTTGTCAACTTCCCGGGTGTCCCCAGTTCTATTTCCATGTGGTCAAATTGGAATTTAGGCCAGCGCTTCATTTCAAGGAGACGCGGTGGCTAAGACGCTGAGCTTGTCAATGGAAAAGTCGACAGTTCAGCGGTTCGAATCCCTAGTGCCGCGTAACGGGGTGAGTTCCTGTTACTTGTCCCAGCTTCTGCCAACCTAGCAGTTCGAAAGCACGTCAAAAATGCAAGTAGAAAAATATGGATCACCTTTGGTGGGAAGGTAACAGCGTTCCGTGTGCCTTTGGCATTTAGTCATGCCGGCCACATGACCACGGAGATGTCTTCGGACAGCGTTGGCTCTTCGGCTTTGAAACGGAGATGAGCACCGCCCCCTAGAGTCAGGAACGACTAGGACATACGTGCGAGAGAAACCTTTTATCTTTTACCTGCATTTCTGACAGCAGGGACACGAGTCTCAAAAGCCATGTCTTTTTTCTCTCTTTCTTTTTCCTCTTGATATATCATGTACGTTTAAAGCAGGAAAATTTTGAAACCGTCTTTTGGAATCCAATCCACCTTTTCCAATTGTGCAACATCTGAGTACATGAAATATATTTTGGGGGGCGGGGAAAGAATTGCTTTACAAGGACTGCAATGAAGAGATGCATTGGCTCGGTTGACAAGTATGTGGAAGGGAAAGCATCTTTTATTATTAACATACAGGTTGAAACCCTTTCTGGCAATTGCCTTCTATCTTCCTTCTACTTTCGCATTACAAAAGAAGAGTTTAAGACAGGGGTCAGCAACCTGCGGCTCCGGAGCCGAATGCGGCTCCTTCAGCCTTCTGCTGTGGCTCCCTGTTGGATGATCCCACCACTGGCTGGCCCCACCCCTCACCCTCCCCTCCCAGTCACTCCTCACCTGGCCTAAGAAGGTAAGGGTGATAGCGGGGGATGGAGAAGCAGCAGGATGGACAGAGACAGATACAGGGAGAGGGGGAGGGGGAGGGAGAGAGGGAGGGGGAGGGAGGGATGTCAAAAGGGTTTTGTGGTTCCCGTTGTTTTTTAACAACCGGTTCTCTGCCCTAATGACCAGCTGGGTAGGTGTGGCTAGGGGAGTCATGTGACTGATGAAAGTGAGTGACGTCGAATTGGCCACACCCACCGTGGTTTTGTGGCTCCTGGTGTTTTCTTTTCTGTGGGAAACGGATCCAAATGGCTCTTTGAGTGTTTAAGGTTGCAGACCCCTGGTTTAAGAGAATGGAAGATCCTCCCCACCCCACCCCACGGTCTTGTAAGAACCACCGAAGATTTGGCAGAGATCCCTCGAGTTTGAGAGATTTACTCTTTTGTTGAGTCTTCCCTGGTGAAAGATGATCATACTGAGGTTGGAGAAATGATCGCGAGTCCATTGGCTGGAATTTATTGCTTAAAGGAAAGGAGCAAAGTGCTGTCACCACTTACCCGTGCTTTTAACCGATCCAATGTCTCAATTTTTCAGTTGTTTTATAAGAGTTCTTTGGTGAAGATTTAGAGGTCTGGAGATAGTTCTTAAATCTTTGCTTTCCCCCTTTTAAAAACAGTTCAGCCAGACGCAAAAAAAAAATATAGACCCTTGTCAACCATAGTTCTTACTTATAAGGGAACATAATGCTCTTTGAAGAGCAATGTACACATTTCACTCCAAAGTCTTAACATTGTCTCCCTTGCATTGTAGTTTGGTCAGTTGCAAACGAGAATTCTTTTCATCCATCCACCCACATCAACCCATAACTGTCCATCACATATTGTTCATTGTGGGCAGGCCAAGGCATGTGATGTTGTGACTCAGGCCCAAGTAGGTAGTAATCGACGCAAACAGTTCCAAAACAAATAGGCTTTTATTAGAACAGCTGAGAATGAACTCATTCTCAGCGTCGTCCAAACTAAATTAAAACAAACTTCATAACACAAATTCTTCAGTCTGATCACCAACCTTGGTATAATTAGGCAAACTGCCAAAGGCTTCTCTTGGCAAAAGTTCAGAAGCAGAAGATACCGACAAGAGATAGGTGCAGCAAGACTATCAACGTTGTTTTCTAACAAAGAGCCCATGAGCTGTTGCTGGTCTTTTAAGACTTATGGGAGGGGCCAATCATCTCCTGGCCTTACTCCTGAGTCGTCCCTTTTGCTTTAGGTGCTCTTGCCTTCTGGCAGCTCTGTGGATGCGTGCAGTAGGAACAGGCTCCTTCTGTTCCTCTTCTTCTCCGCTGTCCGACTCAGGGCTCTGGAGTCTGTGCATCACTCCCAGATGGCCCTGGCCCCATCTCTGCCTCCAATGCAGAGCCCTCATCCGGGCCTTCTCCAGCCTCCAGGACTGGCCCATGTTCTTCCTCAGCCTCATCACTGTCCGACTCCACTGCCAGCTCTGCAGGCTGTTGGCGAACCACAACATGTGAAGATACACCATACCAACATCCACCTAGGTCCCATTTGCTGATGGAAGCATTTTTTAAATTATTTTAACAACCCTGTAAATCCCTTGCATCTGAGTGGAATCAGGGCAATTGAATGGAGCTGAGCGTTTGCTAGCCGGATGCCCTTCCTGACACCAATGCAGGGTTCACAGCAGGTATTTTTCACGTTGTGCTCAGAGAGAGAAATATCTGCCGCTACCTAGGATCGAACACACAGCCTCCTGATTGTGGGGTAAGAGCTCCACCTCTAGGCCACCACATCGCTCCAGCTGATGGAAGCAGTGACCAAGGTAAAACAGATCCAGGTTTGTGATGCGATGTTCACCGGGAGGCACACCTCTCCTATCAGAGGTTGGTGCCCGTCAGCTTTAGCATCCTCCTGTATCACACAATCAAAACCGATGCGCCAGGACAGAGATGGAAATAATCTGAACTTGTGTGTGCTTTTTCCTTAGGTGTGTGTACCAATATGGCTTCAAAGTCCTAGTGAGATTTGGTTCTCACCCCATAAAGGATTTGGAATAAATCAGAGGTGCTATTGAGCAGGTTCTGACCAGTTCTGGCGAACTGGTAGCGGAAATTTTGAGTAGTTCAGAGAACCGGTAAATACCACCTCTGACTGGCCCCACCCCCATCTATTCTCTACCTGCCGAGTCCCAGCTGATCGGGAGGAAATGGGGATTTTGCAGTAGCCTTCCCCTGCCACGCCCACCAAGCCACGCCCAGCATGCCATGCCACACCCACAGAACCGGTAGAAAAAAAATTTGAATCCCACCACTGGAATAAATACTTGATTGTTCTTAACTACTGTTCAGGAGCTTGTGCTAAAGATAAGGAGAAGAATGTAACCACAGGTACTCCTCTTCTTACAACCGTTCACTTAGTGACTGTTGGATGTTACAACAGCACGGAAGAAGTGGCTTACGACTAGTCCTCACACATACGACTCCCCAAAGTCATATGATCAAAATTCAGGTGCTTGGCAACTGGCATGTGGTCCTCAACTTACGACCTCAATTGAGACCAACATTTAAGACAAATCTGTTAAGCGAGTTTGGCCCCACCCGTTTTACGACTCTTCTCGCCACGTTTCTTCCGTGAATCGCTGCCATTCTTCAATTAGTAACCCGGTTGTTAAGCGAATGAATCACTGCAGTTGTTCAATTAAGTCAAACCGTTATTAAGTGAATCTGGCTTCCCCATTGACTTTGCTTGTCAGAATATCGCAAAAGGGGCATCACCTGACCCCGGGATACTGCAACCGTCATAAATGTGAGTCAGTTGTCAAGTGTCCAAATGTACATCATGTGACCATGGGGAAGCTGCAACAGTTGTAAATGTGAAAAACAGGCGTAAGTCGCCATTTTCGATGCCGTTTGAACAGTCCCTAAATGAACTATTGTATTGTGGTCCGCCAGCAGCCTGCGGAGCTGGCAGCGGAGTCGGACAGTGAGAAGGCTGGGGAGGAACATGGGCCAGTCCTGGAGTCTGGGGAAGGCCCGGATGAGGACTCTGCGTCAGAGGCAGAGATGGGGCCAGGGTCATCTGGGAGTGATGCACAGACTCCAGAGCCCCGAGTCGGGCAGCGGAGAGGCAGAGGAACAGGAGGAGCCTGTTCCTAGTACACACATGCACAGAGGTGCCAGAAGGCAAGAGCAGCTAAAACAAAAGGGACGACTCAGGAGTAAGGCCAGGAGATGATTGGCCCCTCCCATAAGGCTTAAAAAAGAAACAAAGGCACTTGGGCCTTTTGTAGGGAAGCAACATTGCTAACTCTGTTTCCAGTCGGCATTTCTTGTTTGTTTCTGAACTCTGTGAGGCTTTGCCAAGGCCGGCCTTTGGCAGGGTGTCAAAGAAGATAAAGGTTGGTGATTATCCCGAAGGACTTCTTCCAAAGGACTTTTTTTGCAACTAATTGGGACTCAGCTGGGAATGAACGTAATTCTCAGCTGTTACAATAAAATAGGGTTTTTTTTGGACTAATTGTAATGATACAGTAAGCCTAGGTCACAACATGTTGTAAGTCGAGGACTACATGTACTTACAACAATTGCCTTTCTCGGGGTCATGGGATCACCAACCTTCCCAGCCAGCTTCTGATGAACAAAGTCAAAGGAGGGGGGGGACTGGATTCACTTAACAACTGTGGTGATTTGCTTAACAACCAGGGCCAAAAAGGGTAGTAAAATCAGGCGTGACTCACTTAAACCACCTCGCTTAAGAACCCAAAATTCTGTTTGTGCTCGTAAGTTGAGGATTAACCATATTGGTTCAAGGCTGACCCAGCCTTCCGAAGTCGGTCAAAGGAGGACCCAGATTGTTGAAGGCGAGAGGTTGACTCTAAACCGCTTAGAGAGGGCTGGAAAGCATTGTGAAGCAGTATACAATAGTGGCCAAAATTGTGGAAACCTTTTGGGAAAATGTATTTTCTAAAACTAGCTCATAACACCACTTTTTTTGGTGGGGGGAGTAGTACCATAAAATTATACATCAATGGAAAGATAATTTAATCAAGAATGTAATGCAATAACCTTTATGAAGGATTTGCTATTAGAATAGCCGTTACAGTATAAAGAAGAAGTGAAAAACATAGAAAAAACGAGACATACAAAAATAATCACCATAGGAAAAACGAGAGATACAAAAATTATCACCAGTTTAGTTCATACTTCGTTGGGTAACCTTTAGCATGAATGACGGCCTTACAACGTCTTCCCATGGAGCGAGCCAAGTCTTTGAGTTCTGCAGCTGTTATCATGTGAAACCAAGATTGAATGATGGCTTCTATGAACTGGGTTTTATTGCTGGATCGCTTCTGACTAACCAATTTCTTTAGCTGGCTCTATAGATTTTCAATTGGGTGAAGGTCTGGGCTATTCCCAGGCCATTCCAGCAGTGGAATACGATTATCTTGAAACGCCAAAAAAAAAAAAAAGTGGTGTTATTAGCCATCAAACCTCAAAAATATTTATTAATTAATTCAATTTATACACCGCCCTTCTTCCCAGGGGGACTCAGGGCAGTGGACAGCCAAACTTAAAACACATATAGTACAAAAGTTAAGAAAAAAACTAAAATAAATTAAATCATCGGCATTTCCAATTTAAAATCCCAGATCTGCAAAATTGAAAAGTTCCCAATTTAAAACCCAGAATCAATAAAATCGAAAGTTTAAAAAACCCCATTAAAACCATTTAAGCTAGGTCAGCTTGTTGGAATAAATAAGTCTTCGGGGCCTTTCGGAAAGCGCGGAGATCCGGGATCAGTCGTATTCCAGGAGGTAGCTCCTGGAAATACACTTTTCCCAAAAGGTTTTCCACAATTTTGGCCACTACTGTATAGATCTAAGCGCTATTGCTAAGTGGGAAGAGAGGGAGGAAGGAAGGACCGTGATGGCACAGGGGTTAGAATACAATATTGCAGGCTAACTCTGCCGACTGCCAGCAGTTCAATCCTGACCGACTCAAGGTTGACTCAACCTTCCATCCTTCCTCGGTTATTAAAATGAGGACCCAGACTGTTGGGGGCAAATATGCTGACTCTGTAAACCGCTTAAAGAGGAATAACTAAACTTCATCCATGCACAATCAAAGTAACCTCACAGCTCTGCCCTATGCAGGGATCCCCACCATCACCATTAGCACAAAAATTGTCCAGAATGGCAACTTTATATATGAAAAACATTCTCAGCAAAGTTATATGCAATAACATTAGTACAAACCGATTTTAAGTATTTACAATGTGTTTTTGCGGGAGACCTGTTTGTTAAAAGAGATTCCACTGGTGCATTTTTGAGACCCAAAAGACTCCCAATTCTCTGGAAAGCGTTTCTAACCAGCATAACGAAGTCGATTTTGAAAGCGTTGGCGTCTGTTACAAATTTAACCGGGATTAATTGACCCAACTTCGGTGGAAGAGATTTTTAATGGACTCATCCCATGCCACTAACAGTCCTTCCTAAGAATCTGAAATTCATCACCCCCTGTTCCTTAAACAAATACGTTACAATACAAATACGTTAGTGAGCCTTGCCAACTCTGGCACAGATTGAGGGTTTGTAGCACAAATCATGCCACCTTAAATTGCCAACCTGTTTGGGTTCCTATGGACAAATCTCTGCAGCTATACAACTGGCACTTCAAACCTTGGAAGAATCTTCCCCATAGGCCAGGGGTCAGCAACCTGCAGCTCTGGAGCCGCATGTGGCTCTTTTTATCCCTCTGCTGAAGCTCCCTGTTGCTGGTCGGCTCCACTATTGATTGGGCTTTCGGTTAGGACAGGTAGAGGAAGAAGGATGCCGTGCTAGGAGGGGACTCAATGGTGGGGGAACCGACTTCGAGTCAGCAGAGGAAAAAGGAGGAGACTATGATGGAGGAACCGGACCTCCGGTGGGCTCCAGAATTGAACGAGGGCTTCTGGTTAGGACCTTTGTGGCTCTTTGAGTGTTTAAGGTTGCTGACCCCTGCCATAGGCGATGAATAATTTTGCCGAGCAGTCCCCATCCTCTTCACTGCCAAACAATCATGTGTGACAACAGGCATCTTAACTCACCGCTGACCTTCTGGGATCTTAAATTCTCTAGCAATAGATAACTCTTCTAACATATTCTGCCACTCTTTTATCATATTCCGCATTGAGTGGAGCTCAAGACCTGAGAGCAAAACGGGAAGATCACGCTGCGGCTCAAGTTGAGTTGACCACCTCAACTTCATCCTGGCCCAAAAGACCGTGCCTAGACGCCCTGATCCTGCTTAGTCAACGAAATTTTGAAAGTCTACGGAAAATCGAAATTCCTTGAACCTGCTCTCTAGCATTCAGCACTTACAGTTTTGCAAAGAGGATGGTCCAACTGTTAGATTAAGTCTTCTTGGACTTCTAACTTGCTTCTAGTGGTCAACCATACCTGTTAATCCAGGTTAGGAGTGTAACAGCGTAGATCAGGGATGTCCAAACATGGCCACTTTAAGACTTGTGGACTTCAACTCCCAGAATTCCCTAGCCAGTCATGCTGCCTGGGGAATTCTGGGAGTTGAAGTCCACAAGCCTTAAAATGGCCAAGATTGGACACCTCTGGTGTAGACTTATCCCAGAGACAAGAGGTATCGATTCTTCGTTCTCCACTAAATATTCTTCATTCTCCACTAAATATTTTTCGTTCTCCACTAAATATTCTTCGTTCCCCACTAAATATTCTTCATTCTCCACTAAATATTCTTCGTTCTCCACTAAATATTCTTCGTTCTCCACTAAATATTCAAGGATTTTCTTCTTTCTTTTGGGTGTCAGAGAGACAGCCTTGGAAAAAGGTTAGTGAACACAGTAAGGCAGAAGGGAAAGCCATTTTGATCCAGAAGGCAACCTTAAAAGTTGACAGGGAGAAAGAAAACATTTTGGCAGTGGATAAAACACCTTGCTTTGGTCGAATGCCGAGGTAGCCACGGTTAAAAATCAAACCAGGTTTGCTGGATTGGGGCACCTTGTGAAAGCTCCCCTCCCCTTAACTTTAGTGCCACTTTACCCTTGGAATTTAAAACTGTTGAATAGAAACGAAATGCACCAATGACTTCTCAACTTCCTTAAAAAAAAGAGAGAGAGAGAAAGCAAACAGATCCAGTGTGTTGGATATTCTAAGGCAGATTAATACAGAAGGTCAACCAACCCAGTCCTACATCTTCGTAGGTAATAAACAAAATAATACTGTCTCCGTTCAGAATTAAGACTATGAACCTGGGGGCTGAAAAAGTCATCCCTAAAAAATAGCCTGTGTTTTGGGGGAAGGAAAAAGACATTTTTTTCCATCACAGCAAATCATATGAAACCTTGTTGTAGAACAGGGAATATCTAAGCGTGGCAACTTTTAAGATCTGTGGACTTCAACTCCCAGAATTCCCCAGCCAGCCATGCATGCATGGACGGCTGGCTGGGGAGTTCTGGGAGTTGAGGTCCACAGATCTTAAAAGTTGCCAAGGTTAAATACTCCTGCTGTAGATCAGAGAAGGCTACGGCTGCTGTGGGAATTGCTAGAAGTTGCTTGCTTGCTTATCAGCCAGATAAGCTGGCAACTCCAATGCTTGCCCAAACAGGAAAATTAGAGAGAGAATTGCAGATTTAACTACACTCTATTCCCTCATTCCTCTTTTTCATCAATGGACAAGACAAGCGTTTTCACCAGTGGGATGTTCGAAAAGGGAGACGAGGCATAAGGTCAGAGTCTCCTCCATTTTTGGTTGGCTAAATTACGGAACTTCATTTGAAAACCGCTGTACGGTTTCCCCTTCCCAAGGCCTAAAGCGCCCATCCCAGATTTAGAACTCAGTAACTTTGGATCACCCCTCAAATGATTTTGGGGAGGGTTTCTCTTTTGGGCATCTTGTCGTATCTCAAACTCCCTTCCACTTGACAAAATAATTCAAAACACATTCAATGCCTTCCCTTTATGCTCTTTCTACTACTACCGTGTTTCCCCGAAAATAAGCCCGCTCCCGAAAATAAGCCCTCCCTGAATATATTTAAATGTATGCGTAGCCGGTCCCCACTATTTCCTCTGGTTAGGGAGACAGAGCTGGAAATCAGGTAAGACGGCAAGAGGTGCCCCGTCTTGCTCCACGCACCCCAAAATAATAAGACTTCCCTGAAAATAAGGCCAAGCGCTTATTTCGGGGTTCAAAAAAAATATAAGACAGGGTCTTATTTTCGGGGAAACACAGTAGTTGGGCAAGTCTTTCGATCGTGCCCATATTTTTCTGCAGGGGGGAAAATAAATCTTCAATTACCTACCCCATGAAAAGAAATAAGTGTTTTGCCACGCTGCACTTTCGGTTAATACTGATACGGTTGTTATCAGTACCGGAAAGCGTGAATTGGAAACCTTGTAAAATTCACTACGTTATTACAATTAACACCGTTTGGCCTACCAACCTATTTACATTTTAAATTAAAAACAAAAAAGGACTTTAAAAAAAAAAAGTAATCCAAATACATCTTTGCCAAAAAAAAAACAAAAAAAAAAACAATCCCAACAAAAAAGAGAGAAAAATAATTAGACTGCAGAATTCTACAAACGAAAGAAGAAGAACAGTAGAAAGAAAAAAAAAATTCAGTCTTCGGTCCCGGGAACCAGATCGAAAAGTCAGAAGAGTTGGCTTTTTTGTTGCGGTGTCGCTGTCTGTCTGTTGATGTTGTTATTGTTGTCTGTTGTTGCTTAGCAACCCGAAGAGATGCTCGCCACGCGGAACCCGGCCTGCCAAAGGGCAGATCGAAGCCTGCCTAAAGTAGACGAGAGCGATGAGAAAGGGATGGGTGTGTGTGTGTGCAGAAGTTCAGAAGTTGGCGATGTTACGTTCGTGGAATCGTAGAAGAGGCAGCTTCTTGCAACCTTGGGAGTGATTCCGCGGAGCTTTTTAATCGAAGCGATTTTTCTCCCGCCAAAAATTGAAGAGATACTCTCCTCGGCCTCCTGCCTTCCCCGGAGAGAGACTTGTGGGGTTGGCAACAGTCGCTTCTGAAGTGGAAGACGGCAATTTTGGCAGTTAAAAAAGCCGGGGTTTGACTTTGGCAACAAACAAAAAAAAAAAAAAAGAGTTTGTTTGTTCGTTTTAAATAAAACAAAAACCGACCACGAGCCCATTGCGCCCGCGTGCCTGTATAAATGGTTTAGAAAGGAGTAAAAAGAGACACGGTGTACACACACACGTCGACGATGGCACCCTGAAGGGAGGGGAAGGTATACCTGCCCTCTTGCTCTCGCCGCCGGGCCAAAATCCAAATGTCTCTGCCGTTTCATATCACAAAGGAGGATTTGTGTCTAAAGTCACCCTGTATAAAAAGACACGGCACAGCATGTTAAAGGAGGGGGGGGAGGGGAAGTTTGCGTTGGTGCGTACCTCCCTCCTCTGCTTTACCCAAATGACCGCATTTTTCAGAGTATAAGACGCACCAGAGTATAAGATGCACCTTAGTTTTTGGGGAGGAAAATAAGACAAAAGCTGATTGGCAGGTGGATCGGCCTCCCGGGAATACCCCCTATCAGCTGTTCCCAGAGGTGAATTTTAGCAACAGGTTCCTTAGTTGTGAGCTCCGTGCCTTGCTTTTTTTGTTTGCTTTTTTTTTCTGCCTCTGAAACTCTGTTTCAGAAAAAAAAAAAATCTGCCTCTGAAAGCCTCCGAAACAGAGCTTCAGGAAAAAAAAGCCTCTGAAGCTCTGTTTGGAGACTTTTTTTCTGAAGCTCTGTTTGGAGGCTTTTTTTCTGAAGCTCTGTTTGGGGGCTTCTTTTCTGAAGCTCTGTTTTGAGGCTTTTTTTCCTGAAGCTCTGTTTGGGGGCTTCTTTTCTGAAGCTATGTTTGGGGGCTTCTTTTCTGAAGCTCTGTTTGGAGGCTTCTTTTCTGAAGCTCTGTTTGGAGGCTTCTTTTCTGAAGCTCTGCTTGGAGGCTTTTTTTCCTGAAGCTCTGTTTGGAGGCTTTTTTTTTTTCTGAAGCTTTGTTTCTGATGCTTTTTTCAGCCTCTGAAACCTCTGTTTGAGAAGCTGGGCGGGGCTACATTCGGAGTATAAGACATACCCAGATTTTCACCCTCTTTTTTGGGGGAAAAAGGTACGTCTTATACTCCGAAAAATAGAGTAAACCAAACTCTTCTGGAATGAAAAAAGAGTTCAAGAGCTGTCGCCCAACAACGGCCAACAGACATAGCTCGCTTGGCCGATGGCCCAAGGAGGCTAAGGGTTCGGGTTTTTTTCCAGCATCTGCAGGATTTGCAAAGAATTTTGGTAAAACTTTGGCTGGGTTGACCCATTGAGTCAGGCCTTCCGAAATAGATTTGATTTTAAGTCTTAACGTTTTGTGTGAAAACTCAAGCGCCGCATTTTGTAAATTGCAAGAGTTCAATCGAGCCACTTCTTGCGGCGCTCTTTGAGCTCGGTCGCTTCCTTGCAGATGTTTTATTACCCAGCTAGGTAACACCATCAGTGCTAGAAGGAAGTGGGGTGTGTGGAGTGGAAAAGGAGGGGGGAGGAAGAGGAGGACTGTGGGATCTTTGGTACTCTCTGAGCTTGTTTTCTTGCAGATGTCTCATGACCCAGTTAGGTAACATCATCAGTGCTAGAAGGGACTTGTATATAAACAGAGAGCAACCCCCCGCCCTCTTTTTTTAGTACTGATGATGTTACCTAGTTGGGTCATGAAAAGTCTGCAAGAAGACAACCAAGCTTAGAGAGCACCAACGACCCCAAAATTCAACCCTGAGCTATAAATATTCTCTTCCGTTGATAACCTCTTTATTTGGGTATCTACGGTTAAGCAAACCAAGCCACATAGACCAATGTTTGAACCGAACCACGGTCTTTCCCTTGTTCCTTCCTTAGGCACTCCTAGAATTCTACTTCCCTTGGACTCAGAACACGAGGTGGGATTTTAATTAGCAATCTTGAATAGGAATAGTGGGTCCATCATGAATCTTCCCGGAAAAGCTGCATCCTTAATTAAGCTGAGCAATGCTTTGGATCTGATTTCCAAAAGGTATTTTGGAGAAGGGGAGACATGAATGCAGCAACTGTCTGCCACTTGTTAAAGCAGCTGCATCCCCTGCCTATTTTTTTTTTTTTTTTTTTTTTGAGAATTACAGAGAGGTCCTTCAGCAGAAACAGAGACACAAGCGCAGCATGCTCCAAAACACAATTTGGAAATCAAATCCGAAGTCCTACCCAACATTTACCCCCCAAAGAAACGAAATTGTGTTATCTGGTAACGTTGCTATGCTCTGGCATAGCTCTTCATCTATTTTTCTTGGGATGGGCAGGAGAAGACAGTCATTGCCCATTGGTCTAAGAAGATCCCCCCCTTACCTCCTCATCTGTGTGAATATAGTTCACGCCTTCTGGCTTCGTTGGAGTCTTGTAGCTGGGAAAGGAAGGCAATGTTTAGTTGGACCCCATCAGATAAAGAAAACAACTGTATCTCCTCCTTTGTAGGAAAAGGACAGGCAGAGCCAAGAGGGGGTGGAGTGAAGAGAGGAATCAGCCTAGAGTCCTTACGTTCCCACAAATAGTCTAAACCCAACCCCTTTTGAATTCTGTTAACTTGCATCTAGCGCCAATGTCGTGCTGGCCATTAGTTGATAGATTCTTATGTATAGATAGATCTGTACAGGGGTGAAATCTGGCAGGTTCTGACAGGTTCTGGAAAACCGGTAGCAGAAATTTTGAGCAGTTCGGAAAACTGGTAGCGGAAATTTTGAGCTGTTCAGAGAACTGGTAGCGGAAATTTTGAGCAGTTCAGAGAACCGTCAAATGCCATCTCTGGCTGACCCCAGAGTGGGGAAGGAATGGAAATTTTGCAATATCCTTCCCCCAGGAGTGGGGAGGAAATGGGGATTTTGTAGTATCCTTCCCCTGGAGTGGGGTGGGAATGGAGATTTTGCAGTATCCTTCCCCTGCCACGCCCACCAAGCCACGCCCACCAAGCAACACCACGCCCACCAAACTATGCCCACAGAATTGGTAGTAAAAAAAATTGGATTTCACCACTGGATCTGTACCTACAACCGCTTTATCATTTAGTAAAAAGTAACTCTTTGCAGTTTAATGAGGCATGGTTTCCCCTCTCCCAATAAGGATCAGTTGAATTCCATGACATAAACCAGAGGTATCCTTGGCAACTTTAAAACCTGTGGACTTCAACTCCCAGAATTCGCTAGCTTGGGAATTCTGGGAGTTGAAGTTCACAAGTCTTAAAGTTGCCAAGGTTGGACATCCCTGATCTAAACAATTCCTTTCAACTTTGGTTCTATTGTGTTAAAAATAATTGCAAAACTCCCTTTATTTATTTATTTAATTTATTGAATTTATTTATTGAATTTATTTATTGAATTTGACGGACTAAGGGAGGAAGGGGGTGAAGTTGAAGCCAAATGTGAGTCTACACATGAACAAAACATGTGTAGTCAAAGTAAAAATCGTATCAAAGATGTGTCAGAATATTCATGGCTGGGAAGACATAGTAACAAGTTCAGCCAATGAATAGGCATAGCAACTGGGTCAGCCAATGAGGACTAGTTGGAAACAGAAACTTAAGCTAGAAGTCTGGGCGTGGCTTAGCTGTGCTGAGCTCTGATTCTGTGTTGAGAACTAAACAAGTCTGGTCTTGTCTGTCTGCTGAATTGAAACTGAAAGTAGTCTGTCTGCTTGTGTTTTGCTTGTAACTGCTACCACGTTGGAAGAGTCTGCTGTTGGTATTGTACATTTATTCACGTGTTATTATGTATATAAAGAGAAGTTAATGAATCCTGCAGAATCAGTTATCTGTGTGTGCTTTCTGGATTTGATTTTTGCAACAAACTCGAACAAGATGTACATGAAATATGTAAAAATGTGCAGGACGTACATAACATATGCCAAGGACCTCCAGACGAATTTGCTGAATTTCAGATGTGGTCCGCCACATTTGAGATTCATTGAATTAACACTGAAATCAAGATTTCCTCCATGTGATTTTGGGGATTCTCCTGTGCTGAACCCAAAGTTGATTTTTTTTTTCAAGAGGCAACTGGACTTTCTGGTTTTTCTTTGAAGACGTTTCACTTCTCATCCGAGAAGCTTCTTCAGCTCTGACTGGATGGTGGGGAACGGAAGGATTTATACGCCTTGCAGTGAGCTGGTCATTTGCATCCTTTTTAGGGAGTTGTTGAGACCACTTGAAGGTTTATTTGCATCCTCAGGGTCACCTGAGTGGGTGTGGAGCCTTCTTGGAACTGCTGAAAGGACTGTGCTGTAGACTGGACATAGATGATGTCGCATCCCTCTCCCTCTGTTGAGAGAGGGCTGTTCAATTTTGTCATAGATGGCCTCTTTGATAAACCTCCAAGTAGCCTCAACGACGCTCTAAAAGGATGCAAATGACCAGCTGTCTGCAAGGAATATAAATCCTTCCATTCTCCACCATCCAGTCAGAGCTGAAGAAGCTTCTTGGATGAGAAGCGAAACGTCTTCAAAAGAAAAACCAGAAAGTCCAATTGCCTCTTGAAAAAAAAAAAAAAAAAAGCATTCTTGACGTGGATGATGGAGAATCTTCACAGACTTCTGTGCTGAAGTTACAAAGACAATCCGAAAAGGGAAATCCTTGCAATTTCAGTTTTTCCCAAGAGAAGACGGAAGGTCACAGAGAACCACCAGCTTCGACGCCTGAGTCAGCTGAATAATTTTAAAAAAAGAACGGTTATCGCTTTTCGCTGGGGTTGGCATGCTTTTTCCTCTTCCTGGCGTGTTATTTCCTGTTAGGGCTAATTCTGAACGCATCTGTTGCTTTGGATTTGGTACTTAAAGCTGCTGGTTCAACAGACACGTCTCATTTCCTTTCAGCCAACAGAGAGATCCAAGGAAAGAGGAAATTTTCTTGCCCAATGCCAGTAAATTCAGATTGATTGGTTGGTTGGTTGATTGAACCTGGCCTAACACTGCTAAAGTGACATGGTCAAGATTTTTTCTCGGCTCTCTATCATCCTCCCTAAACTGGCTGTTTAGGTTGATTGATTGATTGATTGATTGATTCATTCGTTCATTCATTCATTCATTCATTCATTCATTCTTTTGCAAGGGCCAACATTTAAATCTGACCCAGTGCTGAAATCCACATTTTTTTACTACCGGTTCTGTGGGCGTGGCTAGGTGGGCGTGGCAGGGGAAGGATACTGCAAAATCCCCATTCCCACTCCACTACATGGGAAGGATACTGCAAAATCCCCATTCCCTTCCCACTCCTGGGGGAAGGATATTGCAATATCCGCATTTCCCACCCCACTCCAGGGGAAGGATACTGCAAAATCTCCATTCCCTTCCCACTCCTGGGGGAAGGATATTGCAATATCCGCATTCCCACCCCACTCCAGGGGAGGATACTGCAAAATCTCCATTCCCTTCCCACTCCTGGGGGAAGGATACTGCAAAATCTCCATTCCCTTCCCACTCCTGGGGGAAGGATATTGCAAAATCCCCATTCCCTCCCCACTCCTGGGGGAAGGATACTGCAAAATCCCCATTCCCACCCACTCTGGGACCATCCAGAGGTGGTATTTGCTGGTTCTCCGAACTGCTCAAAATTTCCGCTACCGGTTCTCCAGAACCTCTCAGAACCTGCTGGATTTCACCCCGTTCTAACCCAACATTGCTAAAATGACATAAAAACCCTGGTCAAGATTTTTTTCTCGGCTCTCTGTCATCCTTCCTAAACTCACTTTTTTTCATTCATTCACTCATTCATTCATTCATTCATTCATTCATTCATTCATTCATTCTTTTGCAAGGGCCAACATTTAAACCTGTCCCAATTCTGCGAAAGTGACATAAAAACCCTGGTCAAGAATTGTTCTCGTTTCTCTAAAACGCAGGATTAATGACATCCAATCCTGTTTCTTTTGGCACCTTTCCAGACTGAATTTCTTTCTCTAAAGGTTGCATTTCTAGTCACTTCCAGTACAGCATCCAGTGCTTTTCTACCAAAGGAGGATGGAAAAAAGAAAAAAAAGAAAAAAAAACTTGTTCAGGAAGGGAAGATTTCCGAGCGACACAGTCAACGTTTTTGGAGTGCTTCTGTTTATAACATGATTTGCCAATGGCCATGTTTCTTCGTTTTCCTTCTTATTATGAGTAGCACAAAAGAAATATTATACCCTGCCATGTGCACACGTATTTCCTTTTTGTTCACAAGCCCAGCGCTCGACAATTATGTTGTACCTGTTTCCATTTTGTTTGTTGTGGACAAAGAAACCGTTTCTGTAGGCACAGCAGATTCCCACTGTTGTAAGGGACAGAACAGCCAGCACCACCAGTACTCCGATCACGATCCCAACAATATTAAGGTCGTCTGCAGAAGGAAAAGGAGCATCAGATGACATGTCCCCGTTTCCTAAGTGGCCTACTACGCCAGAGGATTCTGCCTTCAGGGTCCCGACTACCAAGCGGAGCATCTATCGCCAATAGAAAATCTTAGCCACCCAAAGTCATTGGATATGTGATGAGTGGGAAAGGAAAGAAGGGAAGGGTAGAGGGAAGGGGAGGGAAGGAAGGGGGAAATGAAATGGAGGGGAGGGGAAGGGAGGAGAAGGGAAGGGTAGGGGAGGGGAGGGAAAGAAAGGAAAGGAGGCAGAGAGGGAAAAAGAAAGAAAGAAAGAAAGAAAGAAAGAAAGAAAGAAAGAAAGAGAAAGAGAGAGAGAGAGAGAAAGAAAGAAAGAAGGGGAGGGAGGGAGGGAAGAAGGAAAGAGAAAGAAGGAAGGAAAGAAAGAAAGAAAGGGGAGGGAGGGAGGTAAGGAGGAAAGAAAGAAAAAAGAAAGAATAAAAGAACGTCAGAAAGAGAAAAAGGAAGGAAGGAAGGAAGGAAGGAAAGGGGAGGGAGGGAGATAAGGAGGAAAGAAAGAAAAAAGAAAGAGAATAAAAGAAAGTCAGAAAGAGAAAAAGGAAGGAACAAAGGAAGGAAGGAAGGAAGGAAGGAAAGAAAGAAAGGAAGGAAAGGAGGGAGGGAGGGAGGGAGGGAAGAAGGAAAGAAAAAGAAGGAAGGGAGGAAAGAAAGGGGAGGGAGGGAGGTAAGGAGGAAAGAAAGAAAAAAGAAAGAATAAAAGAAAGTCAGAAAGAGAAAAAGGAAGGAACGAAGGAAGGAAGGAAAGAAAGGGGAGGGAGGTAAGGAGGAAAGAATGAAAAAAGAAAGAGAATAAAAGAAAGTCAAAAAGAGAAAAAGGAAGGAAGGAAGGAAAGGAAGGAAGGAAGGAGGAAAGAAAGAAAGAAAGAAAGAAAGAAAGAAAGAAAGAAAGAAAGAAAGGTAAATAAATAAATAAATTTGGGCTGTTTACTATAGGCTTGTTCAGCCATTCCTTGATTGGGGTATTATTTACTTGATTGTTGGTCTGATATTAATCTTGGAATTAGTCTATGCCCATCTGGGTGATGACTGTTGGTGGGGAGGTGTTTTGGTCTTTGTGTTCCCTTTTTCGCTTGCTGACTGTCCCTTCTGCATCCTATGTAGGTATTGTTTCTGTCCCCGTGGCTAATTTGTCAGAGTGCCAGGCCTCTAGAAAATTCCCTAGCATTTTTTCTTTTTCTTTTTGGACTTGGCTTGTATCTACGATGATCACTTTCCCAATTGTAACTCTGGCTACGTTTGTCCATACATTGGGGAAACTAAAAAGCTTTCCATCATGTCTTCTGAATGCTAGCTGGTGTTCGTGGACGCAGTTCGTCTCATATAATGGAGTTTTCTCTTACGCAGAGATGAGGCTGAGATAGGGAAGAGGAAGGAGAGTCGAAATGAAGGCGAGCGCGACAAGGCAGGAGAAGGCCCTCGCATAACGACTGCAACCTGGGCTACCAAAACGGTCGTTGCTTGGTCACGCGAGGGACTGCTTCCCGGAGGGACGGAAATTCCAAACCCAATTCAGGTCGTACAGGTCGAGGACTACCGGTGAGCTGAACAGGACCCTGCCCGCCTCACTCTCTGACGCGAGAACGTTGCCCCTGCTACTCACAAACTTCCATCTCTATCCCCTCGCACCAGGCTTCTCCCACGACGTTCATGGCTCTGCAGCTGTAGCGACCGGTGTCTCCTTTGTGGACTTCTTCGAAGGCCTGTGCAGAGGAGAATCAGGGTGAGTGTTTCCTGCGCTTGGGAGAATTCGAGGTCCCTAACGGAAGCCCCCACCTGCAGGAAACCCTTGCCGTTCTGGATCACGGCTTGTGGGGAAGGAAGCGTGTGTTGCATGTTTGCAAGCTTCCTGCCATTACAAAGAGAAAAAAAAGAAGGAAGGAAGGAAGGGAAGCCCTGTTTGTAGAAAAAAGAAACAAAGGAAAGAACAGTTGAAGTCGAGATTTCTTTCTTCTTTTTTTCTTTATTGCCATGCTAGGTTTCCATATGTTTCCTACCAAGGGAGCTACGTCTATTTTTGATTCCGTGCTGTACGGAATTGAAAGCCTATTAAAATTGGGCTTTTGATTCACTGGACAGAATCATAGATATCAGCCAGTCCTGTCCATAATATTCTTCCCCGTCGGAATTGCAAAAGTTCTTTTATCACAGACGTGGTATATAACATAACAGTTTATCAATAAAAGGAAAGGGAAAGGTTCCCCTCGCACATACGTGCTAGTCGTTCCTGACTCTAGGGGGCGGTGCTCATCTCCATTTCAAAGCCGAAGAGCCAGCACTGTCCGAAGACGTCTCCGTGGTCATGTGGCCGGCATGACTCAACGCCAAAGGCACACGGAACGCTGTTCCCTTCCCACCAAAGGTGGTCCCTATTTTTTCTACTTGCATTTTTTACGTGCTTTCAAACTGCTAGGTTGGCAGAAGCTGGGACAAGTAACGGGAGCTCACCCCATTACGCAGCACTAGGGATTCGAACCGCTGAACTGCCAACCTTTCGATCGACAAGCTCAGCATCTTAGCCACTGAGCCACCGCGTCCCTTGAGCCACCGCATCCCTAGTTTATCAATAGAGGAGACTATTAGTAGCTCAGGGTTGAAATGAGGGGTGTTTGGCGGTCTCTGGACTTGGTGGTTTTCTTGCAGGCGTTTTGCTGTCTGAATAGGTAACATCATCAATGTTACCTATTCTAGAAGGGGGTGGAGGTGTGGAGTGGAGGAGAAGGAGGAGGAAGAGAAGGAGGAGGAAGAGGACAAAGAGAAGGAGGACAAGAAGGATAACAATGACTGTGGGATCCTTGGTGCTTTCTTGTTTTCTCGCAGACGTTTTATGACCCAACTAGGTAACATCATCAGTCCTAGAAGGGGATGGGTTTGCTGTCTTTTTATATACTAGTGGTTTACCCTGTCAGTGTTGGTGGGAGAGGATAGGCAGAGCAAGTATATAAACAGAGAGCAAGCCCCACTCCCTTCTAGCACGGATGACGCTACCTAAAGTGAAACTTTTGCAAGAAAACAAAGTTCAGAGGACTTTACAGTCATTCTCCTCCTCCTCCTCCTCTCTACACACCCCATTCCTTTCTAGCGCTGATCTCGCTACCTAGTCGGGCAATGAAACGTCTGCAAGGAAAAAATCAAGCTCAGAGAGCGCCAAAGGACCCCACATTAACAAAAACAAAAACAAAAAAACAACAACAACATGTATACTCTTCCCCCTGAATAGGGTGAATTGAAAAGTCATCTATATAAAGTGTTAATGCCACTTTATAAGGCCTTGGTAAGGCCACACTTGGAATCCTGCATTCAGCTTTGGTCGCCACGATGTAAAAAAAGATGTGGAGACTCTAGAAAGAGTGCAGAGAAGAGCAACAAAGAGGATTAGGGGACTGGAGGCTAAAACATATGAAGAACGGTTGCAAGAACTGGGTATGTCTAGTTTAATGAAAAGAAGGACCAGGGGAGACAGGATAGCAGTCTTCCAATATCTCAGGGGCTGCCCCAAAGAAGGAGTCAAGCTATTCTCCAAAGCACCCGAGGGCAGGACAAGAAGCGATGATGGATGGAAACAAATTAAGAAGAGAAGCAACTTAGAACTAAGGAGAAATTTCCTGACAATTAGAACAATTAACCAGTGGAACAACTTGCCTCCAGAAGTTGTGAATGCTCCAACAATGGAAATTTTTAAGAAGATGTTGGATAACCATTTGTCTGAAGTGGTGTAGGGTTTCCTGCCTAACCAGGGGGTTGGACTAGAAGACTTCCAAGCTCTCTTCAGAGTTATCCTTCCTTCCTTCCTTCCTTCCTTCCTTCCTTCCCCATCACTGGGACCACCTCCAAGGTCCCTTCCAACTCTTTTATCCTTCCTTCCTTCCTTCCTTCCCTCCCTCCCTCCCCATCACTGGGACCACCTCCAAGGTACCTTCCAACTCTTTTATCCTTCCTTCCTTCCTTCCTTCCTTCCTTCCTTCCTTCCTTCCTTCCTTCCTTCCTTCCTTCCTTCCTTCCTTCCTTCCTTCCTTCCTTCCTTCCTTCCTTCCCCATCACTGGGACCACCTCTGTTATTCTATTTCTATTTCTATGTTTTCCAAATCCTTCTCCAAGTTAAGGACATTCCCCCCCAACCTGCTTCCCCTTGTCCTCACCCCCGACTTACCAACATGCCAGTTTTGGGGTTCACTGTAAAGGAAGAATTCTGGAACTTAGTGCTGGCTTTGGAATCCAAGGGCAACGTCTCATCGTTACGGTACCAGCTGTAGGTAGGCTCTGGAAATCCTTCCTTTTCTTGGCAGTACAGGGTGGCTGGTTTCCCCACGGGGACGGAAGGGGGCACCCGACATTTGGGGGCCACCGGCTTCACTGCAGGGAAAATGGTAGAAGATGAGGTGCATCAGACGGAACGTGCCTGCATCAGCCACTCTCTGGCTTAGTGTTCTTTGGCGTGGAACGGAGAGGATTACTGGTCATCCTCGCTTTAATGTCCAGTCACGCAGCGACCATTCGGCGTTACGACAGAGCCCAAAATGGCTGCTGCACGAGAGGTCATAAAAACTGGGTCCTGTCATGTAGATGCTTCATGTTCTGACCCAGCTCCCCAAACACGACAAACCCTCTGAAGTGAACTCAAAGATTCCTTTATTAGGAGCGCCAGCAGCCCCGGGGAAAAGTTTCTCTCTCACCGCAGGCTAACAAGTCCGTCTGGCTGGGAGATGGATAGTTGTCCGCCACATCTATTCATCTTGCCCCCTGCCTTTTATCCCCAGAGCTAGGGTGGGGCTTCGCTAGCAGAGGTAGCTCTTCCGTCCCAAGGACCGGCCCATAGATTTCCACTGCTCTCCTCTCCTCTGCCTTCTGTGCATCCACATGTCAGGCACGGGACCCAGCTGTTCCTCCTCCTCCTCCTCATCAGCCACCTCCAGACCTGGTAACTGCTGACTCTCCATATGAGGGCTGACAGATGGCCCGGGCTCTGCCTCTGTCTCTCTCTCTTCCAGCTCCATTCCCTCTTCCCCCTCGGAGCTCTCAGGTTGCCTTGATGCTGACCCTCACTCCCACGCCTCCTCCTCCTCCTCTGATTCAGCTGTTAGGAGGGGCCAGCGCCCGACAGGCCACAACACTTCAACTTACAACTATTGTGACACAGGACAGAAATTCTAGGCTCCTTTACAGTCATAACTCAAGGACCACTGTACTTCTGAGCCAGCTTTGGAAAAGATCATTTGGGAAAGATCAGAAAATCAACAGTATTAATACATGCTGTGGAATATGTAGAAGCAGATTTGTGCCTTTCATTTCTTGGGAGCTCCATCAAAGCTGCGGTATCTCACGCCGAGCGATGAACTAGAGATCATATCGAGATGGCCCTCAAAGCACGTGATCTAGTGGATTTATCAACTGCGAGGTGTGAGCGTCGGCCCCCAGGTTGCTAAGAAGCATGCTCCTCCCACGTTCAGCCTGCCAGACTTATCTGCACATCCCGTTAAACCATGGTTTAATGCAAGAGATAGAAGCAGCGAGAAATGGGTGTCAGCCTTGCAATTAACATGCTACATTCTCCTATCTCCTCTATACAGCCGGGGATCATCCAGGCAGCATTTAATTCCATTTTCTCCATCTTTGGACTGATCTGAGATTGTGGTTTGCAGCAAACTCCGATGGGCTCCAAAAACAGGCCAATGTCAAACCATAGCTTTATTCTCAAACTGGGTGAAAACAAGAGTTCATCACAAAGCCACAATCGCGGTTCCAGATCAGGGGTGAAATCCTCTGAAATCTGCTACCAGTTCTGTGAGTCTGCTACCGAGTACGCGCTTCGCTTGAAGCTTTCCAAGTCTGCAAAGGTAAGTAGAACAGCGAGGGGAGGGGGGATCTGCTGTGCCACACGATTTAGATTAGCTAAAAAGCAGGAATTCCGATGATTCTAGCTAATATAAATTGCGCGTCACAGCTGATCGTCACCCAGCTGATCGTCGGAAATACCGGCTCACCGAACCGGTAGCGGTTTTTTTACTATCGGTTCGCCCGAACTGGTCCGAACCGGTAGCATTTCACCCCTGTTCCAGATGCCACCAAGGAGCAACGTTCGGAGAAAGCAGAGACACAATCCTGCCAAAATCTTTCAGGCGTACAGGACAGGACAGGATCTGGGTTGAAGGTCCTTTTGGCAGCTTCTCTCTGTTCATGCAGATCAACCCAACCATGATTTTAGTGGACACAGAACCACGTTTCATACCTTCACGAAAATTTCCTATTCAACAGTCTGCAATCCCAGGGAAGAAAAACCAGAAGATAAATTACTCTCAGCCGGGAAGGGATTAGAACGCTTTTCATACCAGGAGTGGAGTATTCATTATCACTCCTCATTCCTAGGCTGGAAGTTAAAGACATCCAACTGAACGGATAAAGGATTTACAGGAGAAGCTTAGCTATATAATATTAATCTCACGGGGCACCAGTTGGTCAAGTTATTAATCTGGCTCAGTCGGAAAAGCTACACAATACAAAGAACACACACAAACACACAATAGCTTTGGAAAGTCCATGAGTCCAGGTAAGGGGTGGGATCTACCCCCCCCATCAGACCCTCTCAGTTGTTGGGGAGAGTCTGCTGCTGAAGAGCAGAGGGACATTGAGCACAACAGAAAGACCTGGATTTGCAGTGTGTAACTTAAGTTATCTGTCCTTTTTCTGAGGACCAGGTAACATTCTGACGAGTACGAGTGTACACATAGATACAAACAAGGAAAGAAAGAGGGTAAGGCCAAGATCTGGGGTGCTAATGAAGTATTTAATGACTGTAGTTCACCTCGTTAGAAGTCTGGTTTGTGGCTGGAACACACCATGTTATAGTCAAGATACTCTCCCCCCACTTCTCTCTCTCTCTTTCACACACACACTTTTTTCTCTCTCTTTTTTCTCTTTCTCTCTTTCTCTCTCTCTTTCTTTTTTCTCACGCTCTCTCTCTTCCTTCCTCTCTTTCTTTCCCTTTTTTCTCTTTCTCTCTTCCTCTCTTTCTCTTTCTTTTTTCTCACTCTTTCTCTCTCTTCCTTCCTCTCTTTCTTTCCCTTTCTTTTTTTTCTTTCTCTCTTCCTCTGTCTTTTTTCTTTCTCTTTTTTCTCTTTCTCTCTCTTCTTCTGTCTCTTTCTTTCTCTCCCTCTTTCTCTCCCTTTGTCTTTCTTTTTTCTTTCTTTCCCCTTCTTTCTTTTTTCTCTTTCTCTCTTTTTTCTTTCTCTTTTTCTTTCTTCTGTCTTTTCTTTCTTTCTCTCCCTTTGTCTCTTTCTTTCTTTTTTCTCTTTCTCTTTCTTTCTTTTTTCTCTTTCTCTTTTTTTCTTTCTTTTTCTTTTCTTCTGTCTTTTTTCTTTCTCTCCTCTTTCTCTCCCTTTCTCTCTCTCTTTCTTTTTTTCTTTCCCTTCCTTCTCTTTTTTCTTTTCTCTCTTTTTTCTTTCTCTTTTTCTTTCTTCTGTCTCTTTCTTTATCTCCCTCTTTCTCTCCCTTTCTGTCTCCGTCTCTTTCTTTCTCTTTCTCTCTCCCTTTCTTTTTCTTTCTGCCTCTCTTTCTTTCCTTTTCCCTTTTTTCTCTTTTCTTTTCTTCTCTTGTCCCTTTCTTCCTCTCTCTCTTTTTCTCTTTCTCTCTCTTCTGTCTTTCTTTCTTTTTCTCTCCCTTTCTCTTTCTCTTTCTCTCTCTCTCACACATACACACACACACACTTAAAAACTTGCTTTCCACACTGGACTCCTATACAAGGGACACAGGCATGGCCTATGAAGCTTAATCCAGGTTTATACCGTGAAACATACCGTGAACAGTGAGGTTAACGTTGATTTCTGCGACGAGATTGGCATCGTCGGGTGCTACGACCTCACACCTGTAGATCCCCTTGTCAGCCCGGGTGACGTTGTAAATTGTCAGGGACGTCCGGCTGCTGAGCTGGGCCCGGTTTGCCCATTCCCCTAAGGGTGGAGGAGAAGCAGAGGAGGTGGGCAGCCTGAAGACCCCAGTAGTCCTCGACTTACGACCACAATCGAGCCCAACATTTCCACTGCTAAGGGAGACAGTTCTTCAGTGAGTTTTGCCCTGTTTTACGACCTCGTTTTGCCCCACTGCGAATCGCTGCGACTGTTAAGATAAGTCACACAATCGTTAAGTGAAATCTGGTTTCCCCGTTGACTTCGCTCTTCGGAAGGTCACAAAAAGGGGACCGCCGGGACTGCGACCGTCAGAAATACACAAACCAGTTGCCAATTTTGATCTCGTGACCACGCACGAGGCTGCAGCGGTGGTGTGAAAAACGATCGTAAATCCCCCTTTTTTTTCAGGCCCGTCGTAACTTTGGATTGTCACTAAACAAATGGTTGCAGGTCTAGAACTACCTGTACTTTATTCAGTGATTGACTGAGTCAGCGTCTTCATTTCTAATACTCAGCAAAAACAACCCTCCGTGGTTTCTGGATGTCCCTAACAAAGCTCGGGTGATTTTTTAGGCAGGAGTGGAGAAGAAACTCAGTACCAGGTCCCCACCAGCATCCTGTTGTGGCCTGCCAGCGGCCAGCAGAGCTGGTGGCAGATTCAGACAGCGAGGAGGTTGGGGAGGAACATGGGCCAGTCCTGGAGTCTGGGGAAGGCTCTGATGAGGGCTCTGCATCAGTGGCAGAGCGGGGGACACGGCCATCGGACAGTTATCAGCTGCCTTCGGAGTCGGATATCAGTGGGGCAGAAGAACAGCTGCAGCCTGTTCCTGTTGTGACTGAGGCCCACGTAGTGATTACCAAAAAATACTTTGAAAAGCCTCTGACGATCCCAGCTGAGCTGCGCGATCATCAGAGGCTTTTTTTTTGGGTGCGCTTCAAGGTGTTGGTTATCACCTTTAAAGCGCTCCATGGCATAGGGCCTAGCTATCTTCGAGACCGCCTGCTGCCACCGACGATCTCCCATCGACCCGTGCGCTCCCACAGAGAGGGCCTCCTCGGGGTGCCATCAGCCAAACAGTGCAGGCTGGTGACCCCCAGGGGGAGGGCCTTCTCTGTGGGGGCACCTACCCTCTGGAATCAATTGCCTCCAGAGATAAGGAGAATCCAAGACCTCAGTGCCTTCCGCCGTGCCCTTAAAACCTTCCTTTTCCAGCAAGCCGGGCTGGCCTAATTTTTTAAGTGTTTTTAAGTGTTTTGTTTATTGTTTTTAATTAATGGGGCCAAATTTATATATGTATATTTTAACTGTATTTTAATAATTGTACTTGATGTTTTTACTTGGCTGTTCACCGCCCTGAGTCCTCAGGGAGAAGGGCGGTATACAAATTCAAAATAAAATTAAAAAAAATAAAAAATAAAAGCATTTTTTCGTTGGAAGAGGTTGTAGAAAAAATGCTTTTGAAAGTAAAAAAAAAAAAAAGACTCTGATGATCGTGCGGCTCAGCTGCGCATGGGGGTGGGGAGCGCAGGGATTTTTGCTACCGGTTCTTCAAACCACCCGCCGCCATCGCTACCGGATCAGGCGATCCGGTCCGAACCAGGAGCATTTCACCCCTGAAATGAGGTTCTGATGCGCCAAAGAAAGATCCCCCCAACAGCTTCCTACCTTGCACCTTGCCATCAAAATACACGTAGGTGGTGCCTTGGCTGCCGATTTTCTTCCATTCGATTCGAGGGTTTGCTGTTTTGGTGGCAGTGATAATGCAGGACAGTTCAGCCTCTGCAAAGACACATACAACAGACGTCACAAAGCGAAGGGGAGATAGATTTTTCAACCCACGTGGCTTTCAGCCAACGTGGCTGTGGGCTGGTAAAAAGGGTGCCAAGCCAGACACCGGCTAGGATACGGTAGTGCTCTCCCCACACTTACGTCGAAATTCTTCCACCACCGGATTGATATTTTTAGAGATCAGGTCTATCGCCAGGACTCTGTAGCCTAGGAAGCAAACGAGAGGCAGGTTAAGAAACATGAAAGGCTTCTCAACGGTTAAACACATTTAAACTAAATCAGGTCAGGTCGGAGCTAGGCTGGCCACGAGGCTCCATTTAATAGGAAATTAAGTGGAAAGTGTACCACCCGGTGATCGTTTTTGTCCTCACTAAACGTTCTTACTACAATTGGCGAGAACTGCATTGCTTCTGACAGGATATATGGCCATGGTGGCGCAGTAGTTAGAATGCAGCGCTGAAGATGATTTCCGCCGTTCGGCAGTTCGATGCCGTATCCCTCCCTCTCTGTTGAGAGAAGGCTGTTCAATATGGAATGGAATGGAATGGAATGGAATGGAATGGAATGGAATGGAATAGAATAGAATAATGAAATAAGAATAGAATAGAATAGAATAGAATAGAATAGAATAGAATAGAATAATGAAATTAGAATAGAATATATATTGGAATGAAGAATAGAACAGAATAGAATAGAAATTGGAATAATAGAATAGAATAGAATAGATATTGGAAAGAATAGAATAGAATAGAATAGAATAGAATAGAATAGAATAGAATAGAATAGAATAGAATAGAATAGAATAGAATAGAATAGATATTGGAATGAAGAATAGAATAGAATAGAATAGAATAGAATAGAATAGAATAGAATAGAATAGATATTGGAATAATAGAATAGAATAGAATAGAATAGAATAGATATTGGAAAGATTAGAATAGAATAGAATAGAATAGAATAGAATAGAATAGAATAGAATAGAATAGAATTCTTTTATTGGCCAAGTGTGATTGGACACAAAAGGAATTTGTCTTCGGTGCATAAGCTCTCAGTATACATAAAAAATACATTCATCAAGAATCACAAAATACAACACTTAGTGATAGTCATAGGATACGAAATAAGCAATCAAAATCACACTAGGAAATTAAATAAAACAATATAAATCTTAAAGATACAAACAACAAGGTTATAGTCATTAAGTAGGAGGAGATAGTAAATAAGAAGGATGAGAAGATGAATAGTAATACAGTTTTAGTAAATAGTTTGACAGTGTTGTAGGAATTAGTTGTTTAGCAGAGTGACGGCATGTGGGAAAAAAAACTTTCCTTGTGTCTAGTTGTTTGGATAATTTGGACATGGCCTCTTGGACCCTTCTTTCAGACCAGCGATCCTCTCCGTCCGAAATATGGATTTTGTCGCCTTGCAAAAAGAGTGGCCTGTGTCTTTTAAACCATGGTTTCTGCACGATGAGCCAGCCCTGCCACAAGAGTTCTTCCACGATCCTCTAAAATTAGATAACCTGCGAGTCCCGTCCTGTCCCCCCTCCCCCCCCAACTCGACTGCCGGAGGTGCCACTGTTAATCAGGATAATCGCCAGGGTGTAACCCCGGCTGTCTGGAGGCACGCAGGTAACAACGCCGGTAAACAGCCTGAGTTACACTCTTGCGGCTGCAGCTTTTTTTTAAGCCGAAAGAAGAAGATC
Source organism: Pantherophis guttatus (assembly GCF_029531705.1). Next base: position 18,667,037 of record NW_026844048.1, on the reverse strand, counting down.
AGCAATTTGCATTGTCTTAATTTTTTTTTTCATTAGCCTCTTTCTCGTGGCCAAGTCCCCGTTCTCCTGCCCTCCTTCCTTGCCCCCCACCCTTCTCTAGCTCTGACGGAGCTGCTGGCAGAAGCCAGGAAAGACGGAGCAGATGGCAAAGATTAGGGACAGGAAATTCTACCATCGGAACAGACAAAGGGTTTTTCCGCATGTGTTTCCCTGTGTTTGTGTGCGCCAGAGTGTGCAACTCGATGTGAACACGTCATTTCTCTGCCCTTTCTTTGGGATACGCTCTGGACGGAATGGGACAACTTGCTACAGCCAAGTCTCCACAGTCAACTCAACAACGATCAATTCGTCACGGACAACTCACCACAGTCAACTGGCCGTAGAACAATCGATCAATTCAACTTAATCACTTAGAATAAATTTAAAAAATTGTTTTAATTTTTTGTCATTCAGATTTCCCTTTGTCCCTCCTTTGGCATCCTTTCTTTAATTATTCTATCCCACCATTTCTTTAATATCAGTGTAACTCTTTTCCCGCAGGGAGCTGGCTGTGGCGAATTGACCCTTGTGAGTTGATCGTGGCGAATTGGCCATGGTGAGTTGGCCGTGGCGAATTGGCCATGGTGAGTTGACCGTGTCGAATTGACTCTTGTGAGTTGGCCATGGTGAATTGACTATTGAGAGTTGGCCATGATGAGTTGGCCATTGAGAGTTGGCCATGACGAGTTGGCCATTGAGAGTTGGCCATGTTGAATTGACTCTTGTGAGTTGGCCATGGCGAATTGACTCTTCTGTGTTGGTCATGACAAACTGGCCGTTGTGAGTTGGCCATGGTGAATTGACCATTGTGAGTTGGCCATGGCGAATTGACCAGAGTTGGCCATGACGAGTTGGCCATAGCAAATTGACTGTTGTCGAGTTGGCCATGGTGAATTGACTCTTGTGAGTTGGCCGTGGCGAATTGACCGCTGAGAGTTGGCCATGATGAGTTGGCCATAGCAAATTGACTGTTGTCGAGTTGGCCATGGTGAATTGACTCTTGTGAGTTGGCCAGGGCGAATTGACTCTTCTGAGTTGGTCATGACGAACTGGCCGTTGTGAGTTGGCCATGGTGAATTGACCATTGTGAGTTGGCCGTGGCGAATTGACCATTGAGAGTTGGCCATGACCAGTTGGCCATAGCAAATTGACTGTAATCGAGTTGGCCATGGTGAATTGACTATTGTGAGTTGGCCATGGCGAATTGTCATAGACCCACGCTGGAGCGTTCAGCCCAAGAGGTGGAATCCGGAGGACAACACCTCTTTTCTTACCTACATACCCATCCTCACCAACATGTACCGGTAGCCCTCGACTTACAACATTTCGTTTTGCGACTTATGACCACTTTTCACGCTTACAACCTTTGCAGCATCCCCCCCACGGTCTTGCGATCGAAACTCAAGATGCTTGGCAACAGACTGGCATTTGTGATGGTTGCATTGTCTCCGGGGTCATGAGATTTACCATTTGTGACCTTCTGACGAGCAAAGACAATGGGGGAAAACCCATTGGAGAGAAGATGGCGACAAATGTGGAAAACATTGTAAGTGAAGAAAATTAAAAATAAAGGGACGATAAAGATCATGATAATAAAGGATGGGGGAAATGGGGAATGCATATAGTAGAAAGTAAGAGGAACGAAACTGATATGTAAAAAGAAACACGTATCACGTGTTTGTGTTTTGTATGTTGTGTTGTGTTGCTGCTGTAAAATCAATAAAAATAAATAAATAAAAAATACTCCTTGACATACAACCATAACTGAGCCAAGAGTTTGGTCATAAGTTGTGATAGTTGTAAAGCAGGTCACCCTATGTTAGGATGCGATTTTACAATGTTTTTTTTTTTTTTTTGCATCAATCACTTTTTTCGCCCCCCTGTGCTATTCTAACTTCAAACGGCCACTAAACAAACGGTCGTAAGTCCAAGGTTACCTCTATAGGGGTGAACTTGAATCTATTTCTGGCTTCCCTAAACTGGGAAAGGATCCAAAAGGTGCTATTTGTGTATGATTTGACTCCGAAGGGTCAAAAGAATTGGAAGTTTTAACTGGCACTTTTCAGGGCTAATATAAATCCTCCAACATGCCAAAATGCAAGAAAGGAAGAACTTTTGGTCCAAGAACAATAATTGTCAGCGTTTAGCAACTTCGAACTGCATTCCAAGGAATCATGAAAAGGATTCTATATTTTTGCGGTCTATATTTTTTAGCCAGCAACCTTCACTTCACCTGGTAGCAGGGGTGAAGTGTAAAATCTGTTACTACCGGTTCTGTGGGCGTGGCTTGGTGGGGGGGGTAATGTGACTGGGTGGGCGTTGCCAACTTTTTTTAAAAAAAAACTTTTCAAAGAATTTTTTCTAATGCTTTGAAAAGCCTCTGCCGATCAGGCAACTCAACTGAGATTTATTATTATTTATTTATTTATTATTCAAATTTCTATACCGCCCTTCTCCTTTCGGACTCAGGGTGGTGAACAGCCAAAATAAAACATTTATACATAAAGTACGATTAAAAATAGATTTAAAATAATTAAATTTGGCCCATAGTTTAAAATTTATCAATTTAAAATCCATTGTCAGAGACTTTTCAAAGTATTTTTCTTATCACCTCTTCGGCCAAGAGGTTGCAGGAAAAAATGCTTTGAAAAGCCTCTGAGGAACTTTTAAAAGCATTTTTTTTTGTCGGAAGAGGTTGTAGAAAAAATGCTTTTAAAAGTCAAAAAAAAAAAAAAAGCCTCTGATGATCGTGCGGCTCAGCTGGGCATGGTGGGGCAGCGCAGGGATTTTTGCTACCGGTTCTCCGAACCACCCGCCTCCATCGCTACCGAATCGAGCGATCCGGTCCGAACCGGGAGCATTTCACCCCTGCCTGGTAGTCTTCTTACTTCTCCATTACTGCAGGAAGTCCTCGATTTACGGCCACAACTGTGCCCGATTTTTCTAAGCGTTGCTAAGCGAGACAGTTGTTGCGTGAGCTTTGCTCAATCTTTTGAGAGATTTTATGACCTTTCTTTCCCCAGGTGCTAAATGAATCACTGCGGGTTAAGTTATTATTCATTTAGGAAATGTGCCGTACTTTTCGGAGTATAAGACACACTTTTCCCGCCCCCTGAAAGAGGGTGGAAATGTTGATGCGTCTTATACACCGAATACAGCCATTTTTGGCCTCCCAAAACCCCGCCCCACACGTCCCATTTTCGCCAAAAACAGGCCCGTTTTTCGCAAAAACTGGGCCTGCAGAGGGTTTGGGAGGCCTGCAGAGTGCTCCTGCGGGGTTCTATTTCTCTCTGTGGGCACAATGAGAATTTATCTGCCGGATAAAATTCCGCACTGGCGACTGGAAAGGCATCCGGCCATTCAAACACTCTGCTAGCTCCATTCAGTTGCCCAGACTCCACCCCGCAAGGGATTCTGGGGTCCTTAAAAGGAGATGATGATTGATAGCTCTTTATAGAAATGGCTTTTTCATATTACTATGGGAAAACCAAAAAAACTGTGATTTGATGCTAATGCCTTATTCTACTGCAACAGAGAGAGTTGGAGGTCAATGCTTCTTTTTCTTTCCTTTTCCCTACTTTTCCTCACTTCTCTTTCCCATTTCCCTCCTCGCTACTCTTTTATTTACTTTTGTATTTTGCATTTTAGAATACTTAATAACCAAGGGCGGGCTTCAGATCCTTTAGCAACGGGTCCGCTGCCCTGTGGCTGGGTGGGCATGGCCATGGTGGGTGTGGCCTAGTCGGCTGCCTGCATCATGGAGGGACGCCTGTTTTTCACCCTCCCCAGGCTCCAGAGGCTTTCCTTGACCCTCCGGGAGGACGAATACAGCTTCCCCTGGGCTCCCAGAGGCCCTCCAGAGGCCGGAAACAGACCCGTTTCCAGACTTCCGAGAGGCTCCTTTTTCGTCCTCCCCAGGCTCCAGAGGCTTTTCTTGAGCCTCCGGGAGGGCAAAAACAGCTTCTCCCAGGCTCCGGAGGCCCTCCGGAGGCTGGAAACATGCCCGTTTCCGGACTTCCGGAACCTCCAGAGGGCCCATATTTTGTCCTCCATGTGGACTCTGCACTTACCGGGAATGATGAATGGGCCGCGTGGAGACTCCTAGGAGGGGCAAGGCAGGGTGGAAGGGGCGAAGTGGGTGTGGCCAGCCAGGGGTGGCATTTGGGGGTTCACCAAACCCCAGCGATCCTTGGCTAGAGGATCAGCCAAACCCTGCCGAACCCCTAGTTGGGTAAAAGATTTAGAAACAGATATTACAGAACAGGAATGGATTTTGAATTGGAATAGTAGAATAATGAGGACCTTATCAATAAGAATAAAAGAGCATAGTTATAAAGTTATCTGGAAATGGTACCTGTTCCCAATAAGATTATATAAAATGAATAAAAATGCTAGCAAGTTATGTTGGAGATGTAAAGTGGAGAATGGGACATACGAACACATGTGGTATGGATGTCGTAAAGTGGAGAATTTTTGGTTACGAATAGAAGAAGAATCTAGTAAAATAATTAAAAAGAAGGTAATGTTGGGAGTAGATACCATCTTCATATTGAAGTTGAATGACAAGGTGTTAACAATTGATGAAAGAGAGCTTGTAAGGATATTGGTCATTATAGGACGAATTGTGATTGCAAGATACTGGAAATTGAATATTGAATACAAAATAAATGAATGGTTCAGAGAAGTTTGGAAAATTGCTCTTAATGATAAGTTAAACGTGTGATATAAAATTCAAAAAAGGACTATTGAAAGAAAATATATTTTGGAGGATATGGCAACCATTTGTGGACTACGCAATCGGGAACTTGGAAGAAATAATGCCAGTGCCAATGCAAAGAGAATTTTGGAAGACCTGAAGATGAAGAAAAAATTCCTCCGCTTCTCCCTATTTTGTATTATACACTGGGTGTGGTTTTGTGTTTTGTGTTTTGTCTTTAATTAAAATTTAATAAACAAAAATTAAAAAAAAAATAACTTAATTTAAAAAGTTTTTTTTTTTTAAAAAAAAAAGAGCCTGAGGCTAGAAGAAAATGTAAGCCAAAAGATGGAAAGCTGAAAAGAACTTGATTTATTTTCCTCCCTCCTTGGCCGAAATTCTTCGTTAAAACCTCGCCCTGGGCTGGAGTGCATTCTTTGGCCGAACCAAAGGAACAAAGGAAGATTAAGCCATTCCTAGATATTTTTTTCCTGGATGGACAGGGCGATAAAAAGAAAAACAGCATATTTGTGCCAAAAATAAATATATCCCCCGCCCCAAAGAATCAGCAATGGGGTTGAGAGAGAGAGAAAAGGAAAACGAGGTGTGGTTGTTTAGACATTCTTAAGAGGGAAGAAAAAATAAAATCCCAGTTCCCGCACCCTGAAATAACTTCAGAAGATGTAAGCATTTCTTATCGGAGAGGCTGTCCATCCTCCTTTCCTTAAAATAGCAAAATAATAGTCCGGTGACTGTTTTTTTTTTTTTTTTTTTTTTGGCAGGGGAAGAGTTAAAAACAGCCTCTCCTAAAGCGGGAGTCAAACCCCGAAGCATTCAGCTAAGAAGGCAAATTCTTCTCATCCTGGAGCCATTTCTTTTCTCCGCCTCTATTTTTAGACAGCTATCCCCCGCCCCCCAAAAAAATATGTGATAAAGATTCCCTCTGATAGATCCACGTTCCAGGACTTGGTTCCCAGCTCGGGGTCCTTCTGGATCCTGGACATCACACCGAGCCATCATTGAAATAGTAAAAGACACAAGGCTAACTACATTGCAAAACTCCCTGGAGCATCTCAATCACAAAACCCCAGAACCAGGGGTGGGCTGCTGGGGGTTCGGGAGAACCTTTAGCTGAGATTCTGTGCAGTTCGGAGAATCCCCAAATCCCACTCCTGGCTGGCCCTGCCCACCCCGCCCCACCCCTCCCAGGAGTCCCCACGCGACCCATTTTGGATGCAGGTAAGTGCAGGGCGCACGCAGAGGCTTGGGGAGGGCGAAAAACAGGCCTACTGGAAGTTCAGGAAGGCCGGAAACGGGTCCATCCAGGCTGTTTTCAACCTCCCAGAGGCTCCAGAGCCTGAGGAGGGCAAAAACACCCCCCACACCGTGGTGCAGGAGGCAGACTAGGCCATGCCCACTATGGCTACCCCCACCCACCCCCACCCAGCAACTGAGCAGATAACCCCTGGCTAAAATTTTTGAAGCCCACCCCTGCACTCATGAGGGTTGCAGCATCCCAAGGCTTATGTGTTTAAAATCCAGGGGCTTGGCCACTGACTCAGATTTATGACAGCTGCATTGTCCCGGGGGTCACGTGATCCCCTTTTGCGACCTTCGTGACATCAAGATTCATTTAACAACCGTGTAGCTAAGTTAAATGGTAGCACAGCCTTGGTAGCCTTGGTAGCACAGTGGTCTAAGGCACCCTGTTATTAAGCTGGTTATTAAGACCAGCTGCCTGCAATTTCTGCTGGTTCGAATCTCTCCAAGGCTCAAGGTTGACTCAGCCTTCCATCCTTTCTAAGGTAGGTAAATTGAGGACCCAGTTTGTGGGAGGATTTAACTGACTTTGTATAAATATACAAAAGGATGAAGGCTATTGCTTAGCGCATTGTAAGCCGCCCTGAGTCTCCAGAGAAGGGCGGCATATAAATCAAAATTAAAAAAAAATAAATGCTGTTGATTTGTTTAACGGCCGTGAGGCTCATTGAACTGCAGTGATTCACTTAACAACCCTGTGGCTAACTTAACTGTTGTGATTCGTTTAACAACCGCGTGGCTAACTCCAATTGCTGTAATTCGCTGAACAACAGTGGCAAGGAAGGTCGTAAAACGAGGGAAAAACTCCCTTAACAACTGCCTCGCTTAGCAACAGAAATGTTCGGGTTCAATTGTGGTCGTAAGTCGAGGACTTCTTGTAATATGGTTGAGTTTCCCATCACAGTTGGGAACCCCGAGATGTTCGACCAAGCAGTGGCAAATTTGAAAGATCCCCGCGGGTTCCTGATGGGTACAAAGGCAGGGTGCGTTTCCGTTGACATTGGCATTCTGCTGCCCAATATCAACATCCGACCACGATCCGAACGAGTGCATTAAAACTCGGTTAAAAATAGACAAAAGCAATACAGTCAATAGGCTCACAGCCACACTAAAAACGTCCCCCAGACAGAAGGCCCTCGCTTAAGCCTTGATCTCCGCCCCATCTAATCTTCCTAATCAGGGTCACCGCCAAGAATGTCCCACCCTCTACGTCGACCAGCTTCCAATCTCAGCGTCGGCTCTCGGCCAGCTCCAGCAATTGATTAAACAGGCTTTCAAACCTTTCTGAAATACATCCAAAAGATCCTCGCGGCCAAAAGGACGAATTCGGCCCCGGTTTTGAAAAGCCGAAGCGTTGAAGGATGCAAGAACAATTACAAAAAAAAAGGAAAGAAGAAGAAGCAGCAGATGGAAAAGCAACACAGAACAAAGCTGGAAGGGACCTTAGAGGTCTTCTAGTCCAACCCCCTGCTCAATCAGGAGACCCTAGACTAGTGATGGCTAACCTTTTCCGGACCGAGTGGCCAAAGCACGCACGCATGGGTGCAAATGCATGTGGGCCCGCCACCCAAAATGCAATGTGCGCACGGGTCCTGTGCATGCACCCTGCCCCGACCCCCTGCACATGGGCGCACGGTCCCCATGCATGCGTGGCAGAGACCTGAAGACCAGCTGGCTGGCGCACGCATGCGCAGCGGAGCTGAACTGTGGCGACGGCTCACGTGCCATCAGAGAGGGTACTGCGTGCCACTTCTGGCATGCGTGCCAGAGGTTCGCCATCGCGGCCCTATACTTCCAGTGATGGGGAAGGAAGGAAGGAAGGAAGGAAGGAAGGTAGGTGGGAGAGAAGAAGGAAGGAGGGAAGGTGGGAGGGAAGGAAGGAAGGAAGGAAGGAAGGAAGGAAGGAAGGAAGGAAGGAAGGAAGGAAGGAAGGAAGGAAGGTGGGAGAGAAGGAAGGAAGGAGGGAAGGTAGGTAGGTGGGAGAGAAGAAGGAAGGAAGGAGGGAGGGAGGGAGGAAGGATAGAAGGAAGGAAGGAAGGATGGAAGGAAGGTAGGTAGGTGGGAGAGAAGAAGGAAGGAGGGAAGGTGGGAGGGAGGGAGGGAAGAAGGAAGGAAGGAAGGATGGAAAGGGGGTGGGAGAGAAGAAGGAAGGAAGGAGAGAAAGTGGGAGGGGGAGGGAGGGGGAGACAAGAAGGAAGAAAGGAGGGAAGGTGGGAGGGAGGGAAGAAGGAAGGAAGGTAGGTGGGAGAGAAGAAGGAAGGAAGGAGAGAAAGTGGGAGTGGGGAGGTAGGTGGGAGAGAAGAAGGAAGAAAGGAGGGAAGGTGGGAGGGAGGGAAGAAGGAAGGAAGGAAGGAAGGAAGGAAGGAAGGAAGGAAGGAAGGAAGGAAGGAGGGAGAGAAGGAAGGAAGGAGGGAAGGTGGGAGGGAGGGAGGTGGGAGAGAAGAAGGAAGGAGGGAAGGTGGGAGGGAGGGAAGAAGGAAGGAAGGTTGGTGGGAGAGAAGAAAGAAGGAAGGAGGGAAGGTGGGAGGGAGGGAGGGATGAAGGGGGAAGGAAAACAAATTTAGGAAGAGGGAAACAAACATAAGGTCAGGTTGAACCTCATTTTTCTTTTTCCAGAGACACGTCATATCTGAACTCAGTTGACCTTGGGAAAACTCTCTTATATTTTTATTTTTATTTTTAAATTATCCCATGACGTTATTATAATACATTATATAATATTATATTTTTATCCGCCCCTTAAAAAAAAAAAAAAAAAACCATCTAACTCAAGACGTCCAGCATACCTAACCCTCTTTCCTGCCTCCCATTTTCAATGCAACCCCGAAGCAAACGGATAAACCAGGGCAAGTGAATATCCCCTCCACCCATGAGGGACTGGACAGCTGGACATTCGGACACACACACCCAATCCCTGACCCCATCCTCTTTCTTTGAATGCTGTCAACTTCTGAACCCTCCTGCCCTGGGAAGCCTCTTGCCAGAGGCCATCGGCAAGGAAAGCTCAATCCCATTACAGACGGGGAGCTAATGCAACCTGACCTCCCCGTAAGGTAAATCGCGATCACTCCCAACACAATCGGAGCCTCTGTGGCTCCAACTCACCCCGAGTAAACCTGGTGTAAAACTATAAACGCACTCCGGCCAATTTCTTGATTCTCAGCTTTCTGGGTTTTTTTATATTAAAAAGGAAGGCAAATAAAACTTTGACAAGGTTTTATAGCCGTCCTCTGGGCCTGTCGTGTGTCAAATGCAGCGTACTGTATTCTCCTGGGGCTATTTTAAAAGAAATGTTTTGATTTTGATTTGTGTTGGTAATGCCTTGGTTAGGTAAGGCCACGCTTGGAATTCCGCATCCAGTTTTGGTGGCCACGATGTAAAAAAGATGTGGAGACTCTAGAAAGAGTGCAGAGAAGAGTAACAAAGAGGATTAGGGGACTGGAGGCTAAAACATATGAAGAACCATTGCAGGAACTGAGTATGTCTGGTCTGATGAAGAGAAGGACCAGGGGAGACATGATAGCAGTCTTCCAATATCTGAGGGGCTGCCCCAAAGAAGAGGCAGTCAAGCTGTTCTCCAAAGCACCTGAGGGCAGGACAAGAAGCAATGGATGGAAACTAATCCAGGAGTGGAGCAACTTAGAACTAAGGATAAATTTCCTGGCAGTGAGAACAATTAATCAGTGGAACAACTTGCCTCCAGAAGTTGTTAATGCTTCAACACTGGAAGTTTTTAAGAAGAGATTGGACAAGCATTTGTCTGAAATGCTGTAGGGTTTCCTGTCTGAGCAGGGAGTTGGACTAGAAGACCTCCAAGGTCCCTTCCAACTCTGTTTTCCTTCCTTCCTTCCTCCCTCCCTCCCTTCCTTCCTTCCTCCTTCCCTCCCCCTCCTTCCTTCCCTCCCTCCTTCCTTCCCTCGCTCCTTCCTTCCTTCCCTCCCTCCTTCCTTCCCTCGCTCTTTCCTTCCTTCCTTCCCTCCTTCCTTCCTCCCTCCCTCTTTCCTTCCCTCCCTCGCTCCTTCCTTCCTTCCCTCCTTTCCTCCCTCCCTCGCTCCTTCCTTCCTTCCTTCCTTTCTTCCTTCCTTCCCTCTCCCCCTCCTTCCTTCCCTCCCTCCTTCCTTCCTTCCCTCGCTCTTTCCTTCTTTCCTTCCCTCCTTCCTTCCCTCCCTCGCTCCTTCCTTCCTTCCCTCCCTCCCTCCTTCCTTCCTTCTCTCCTTCCCTCCCTCCCTCCTTCCTTCCTCCCCTCCTTCCTTCCCCCCTTCCTTCCCTCGCTCCTTCCTTTCTTCCTTCCCTCCCTCCCTCCTTCCTTCCTTCCTTCCTTCCCTCCTTCCCCATCACTGTAAGTTTTTAAGAAGAGATTGGAGAACCATTTGTCTGAAATGGTAGGGTCTCCTGCTTGAGCAGGGGGTTGGACTAGAAGACCTCTAAGATCCCTTCCAGCTTTGTTATTCTGTGTTGTTTTTCCATCTGCTTTCCCCCCCCCCCTCTTTTCTTTTTTTCTTTTTCTCTTTTTTGTAATTGTTCTTGCAGTGAGTGGCTGATATTTAGCGCAAAGACAGGCTGTGCACTGAATATCTATTCCGACTGCACACATTCAGGAGCGGGCTAAAAGGAGAAGGGTTGTATTGCAGAAAGTCCGAAAAGACATTTAATGAATTAGGCCCTAAAGAAACTCAAGAGTTTAAGCTGACTTTGGAGAGTCCTTGTTGTGGGAACCTCTAACCACAGTCAGCTGAAAAAGCACATTATTGTGCTTTTTGCTGGACTCACTGCCAAGGTCTGGCAAGGCAAAACATCTGTTCTGAAGCCCGATTGGCTGCGGCAATCAAACCCCGCCTTCCCGTGCAAGCCTGGCCAACAGGGAGGAGGCTTGTGACGTCACGAAGCCTCGCCAATACTTGCCAAGAACAAGGAATCATGGGATAGATACTAAGGCATTGTTGAAATCAGTGGCCTTTTAAACTTTCTGCTCTTCTCGTCCCACTTTTAAAAATTTTGGAGCTTTGGCTTCCGTAGGGGTATATTGATCCACAATTACCGTCTTCAGAAATAAAACCGGTGCATTCACGGAATATATGGATCGATTGAATCGTACAAAAAAAAAATAAAAAAAAAAATAACCAAACTAAACCCCTTAGATATTAGCACAGATAAAAGACAGCTGATAAAAAAAAAGTTATGCATTTGCTTGAGAAAAATAAATAAAAAGGAGAAGATCCTTTTTTAAAAAAAAAAAAACCCCCCCCCCCCCGCAAATATATTTAGCAAATATCTGACCGATTATTTTGATTTTGCAGATCTCTTTTGAGACTGAGTCCTCCAATCAAAAATGCTGCTTTTGATATTGACTTGAGTCCAATTCATTGGCTTCCAATAAGAAAATCTGGATGGGGTTGAGCACTGACCTTTGAAGCTTCGTCTTCTTCTTCGTCTACGTCTTGTATTTATTTTTGTATCTGTGACTTCTGAATGTTTGCCAAGAAAGGCCTTTGCCTAATTGGACCAAGGTTTGCGATAGGACTGCGGAATTTGTGTTGGGAGGAATTTGCTTTAATTTAGTTGAACGACGCTGGGAATGAAGTAATCCTCAGCTGTTCGAATAAAGTTTGTTTGTTTTTTCACGGACTGATTTTCCTACTACTTACTTGGGCCTGGGTCACAACAAGACGTGACATCGGAGCTGAATGGAGATCAAGCAAACTCTGGGGACGAGCCACACGGCATGTGCTCAAGAAGAGGCAATAGAAGCATTGTTAGGGGAATGGGAATTGTCCCCCCCAAAATCTTTTGAGGGGACTTCAAAGGACTTCTCCCTTCTCTTTCCCCCCTCCTAGAAGAGGGGATTTAAAAAAAAAAGCCTATTAAATCACCCAGAAAAATACGGCATACTTCACTGAATCCTCCAAGGAAAGATTGAAGGCAGGGATGGTATTCACTTACCTTCCCTACCGGTTTGCAAATATTTGTGCTCCGCTCGCACGCACCAACTTCCACGCATGCGCAAGGCCTCAAAAATGGGACGTCATGACGTCCGCGCAGGTGGACGAGGCATCCTGTGGTCGCCTCTACCGGATATAACCAGCTGAATACCACCACTGATTGAAGGCAAATGAGGTCCAGGCAGGAGGAGAACATCATGGCTTAAAAATCTGAGGGATTGACTGGTTTGGACAAAACTCAGCAGCCCTTTTTGGTGCGGCTGTTGATAAAAATGGGATCGGCAACATGATCGGCAACGTCCGATGACGGTTAGGGCACAAGAAGAAGAAGATTAAATCTCCTGGGGAAATTTAAACAAGGGACCTCCCCCAAGTCTCGAAGATGAAAGAATCTCCACAGGGAGAAGTGAGGACAAATCCTCAAATGCGTGCATGAAGTTCAAAGCCACCTGCCCACCTAAGAATCGCCCCGGGGGGGGGGGAGATCGGGGGGGTGGGGGGAGGAAGTTCCCCTCCCCAAAGCCTCCCTCCAGGCAGGACCTCTGCAAACTGCTTCCTCAGCAGCTACGTGAAATAATAATAATAATACAATAATAATAATACCTTTCTCAGTGTGGCTTTCTCGGATTTTATTCTGTGAGATCATCCCTTTCTGGAGATAAATAAGAGTTCTCTGGAAAGGTGCATTATGGAGATTTAGTACTCCGTGGGACTCGGCGGGCACACCGTTCAAAGAAATTCAAACCGTCGCTAAGCGAGGACTAGCCGTACCCTTTAAATGGTTTGGCTGGAGAGCAGAGGAGCATCTGGACAATCGTCTCTGCTTTTCGTCTTACCGCAGAGGGGGTCCAATCTTCACAACCTGTGGACGGGTGACAACGTGCAGACCTCCTGGCTGGAGTTGAAGACCTGCGGACGTCAACTCCAGCCAGCTATGCTGCGGAAACCTGGGAGTTGAAGTCCACAAGTCTCAAAGTTGCCAAGGTTGGAGACAAGGATGGGCCAAGGTGATCCTCAATCCTGTAGACCAGGGGTGTCAAACTCAATTTCATTGAGGGCCACATGAGGGTTGTGTTTGACTTCGGGGGGCCAGGGTGGATGTGGTCAGGGTTGGCGTGGCCAGCTCGACGTCACTCATGTCGCGGGCACCTGTGGTGGCCAAGTGCTAAGGCAGGACTTCCCTCAGACCCTCCCTCACTCTCATTATAATCTCCTTCCTTCCTTCCTTCCTTCCTTCCTTCCTTCCTTCCTTCCTTCCTTCTCTTTTCTTCTTCCTTCCCCTTTCCTTATTTTTCCTTCCTTGCACTCTTCCCATCTTTCATTCTTCTTCTTTGTCTTTCCTCTTTCCCTTTCTCCTTTCCTGTCCCTTCTTGCATGCTCAGATGCAAAAGGGGAAACATTTCTCTTTTTGTTCTGAGTTTGTTTTGCCAGCAAAAACAGGGCCACGGGTGCCTCCCCGAGCTCTGTTTTGGCTGGCAACAGAGTGCAGGAGACCGTCGCGGCCGAAAACAGGGCCCCGAGCTCTGTTTTGGCTGGCAGAGGGTTGCAGGAGACCATTGAGACTGAAAACGAGCCTGGGATGGCTGCGCGTGGCCCTCCCGAGCTCCGTTTTGGCTGGCAGAGGCACCACGGGCTGGTCCTTTGCTGTTTTCAGGGGGGGCGTAGGCCAGATTGCCGTGGGACAGATCTAAGCACCTCGCGGGCTTAGACCCTCGTAGACCCTCATGGTCTTTCCAGCGCGAATTCGCCTTTGCATCTTCTTGACGGCGAGAAAGCTGCTTTTCCAAACTTTTTCCTTCTCACCTGACGCTTCCGAGGGGTACGAGCAACTGCTGAGTTTTTGCTCATCTGCCTGCGTTGTCGAGCAAGCATTTTTCTCCCTTTGTAATTATCTTTAGCCCAAACAGTGGCATATGTTCTTAAAACAACTCTCTGGGATCAACTCCTCAGTCTTCCTAAGGTGAAGGACCCAATTACCAACTCTTTCCCAGGCTAATCTCTCTCCGAAATCTACAGACGCAGCAACAATTTGTTTTCAAATACCTGCTCAGCCTCCAGGCCAGAAGCTTTGAAGAAGAAAAGAAAACAAGGTTTGCGCCGCCAAAAATCCATCACAATCAGCCATTTTTTGCATCGACGAACGGTTGAAATGCAGAGATTAAGAATGTAAGAAACTGCCTTTGCCGGTTCAGGCCACCCGCAGCATCTAAAGAGGGGGAACCCCATTTTCTGTTTCCCTCTTGGAACCCCCCCCCCAGGCACCCCGACGTGGAAACAACTTCCCGACAGGCGATTTCCCCTTAGAGCATCAGCCCGTTGCAGGTAGAGTGCTCCTGCATTTGGAAGTTCTACTCCCTCCGAGCGGAACTGCCCCCCCCCAAAAAAAGGAGCGTCAAAAGAGAAATGTTTCCCAAAATCCTTTGGATCTGGAGGAAAACAGCGGGGAGATAATAATTATCTGCTTCTGGAGAAGGTTTGCCGGAGATAAAAATAGACACCGCCGGCTTGCTAGCGTGAGGTGGGGGGGGGAGTTTATTATGAAATGCTAATTTTAACTGTGGTTTGAGCTGACCAATTTTATTTTCTTCTTCTTCTTCTGTCAGGCAAAATCCTGTCTTCTGCTAGGCAGCGAAACCTGTGCAGTTTCATCCAAAATAGGGCTTCTCCGAGAATGAGATCCTACCCGGGGGGTTCACAAAAAGCTGAGGAAGGCTTATTATTTTTGTTTTCTATCGGATCCGGTTTGCAAATTAAAGAGGGAGTAGTGCCAATTCAAACTTTCTTCAAGATTTTGCCTACGGTGGGAAGCGTTTGCATGGCAAAGTGTGGGAGCCCCTGTGCAAAAAAATACGGACTAAAATTTAATCCCCAACAATGGCAGATGTCGTTGCTTGCTCATCTAAATCAGGGGTGTCAAACTCAAGGGCCGGATCTGGTCCACGGGTTGCTTAAAACTGGTCTGCGGGGCCGACCTGGAAATAGCAAAGGACTGGCCCCCACTCCCCCCACCAAAATGGGGGGAGTGGGGCAGCTGCACACGGTCCCCACGTGCCCCGTTTTTGGCTTGGACGGCCTCCTGGAGCACTCTGTGGGACAAAATGGGGTCGGGGGCCGCCACCCGTCCCATCTCTACCCACCCACCCCTGCGGCTGGCCAGCAGAGAACAACAATGCTGATCTGTCCCTTGAAGAAATCCAGTTTGACACCCCTGATCTAAACTTTTAGCTTTATTCCTGGGGCACGGGAGTGATGACGCACATTTATTTAGAATTTTAGGGAATTGTGGTCAGATCAGAAAGGTGGTGGATTTTAACTTTCTCTATTCTGAGGTTACGGAAGCCTCTCTCTCTTGTATAGGTAGTCCTCAGCTTACCACAGTTCGTTTAGTGACCATTCAAAGCAGTGATGAAATGTAAAATTCGTCACTACTGGTTCTGTGGGCGTGAAAAAAAAAATGTGACTGAGTGGGCGTGACCAACTTTTTTTTTTTAAAAAAAAACTTTTAAAAGCATTTTTTCTACATCTTCTTCGGCCGAAGAGGTTGTAGAAAAAATGCCTTTTAAAGCCTCTGACGATCCCAGCTGAGCCGCGCGAACATCAGAGGGGCATGGAGGGGGGTGGGGACAGGGATTTTTGCTACCGGTTCTCCGAACCACCCGACGCCATTGCTACCGGATTGGGCGATCCTGTCTGAACCAGGAGCATTTCATCCCTGGTTCAAAGTTGCAACGGCAGTGAAAAAAGTGGCTGTATATTTCCGTATATTTCCCAGATTATGGAATGTATTTCCTTAGTCCCCACCCCCACCCCCCGCAGTTCCAGTGACTCTTTATTTTCCATTCATTTTTTTCACTTCAGGAATATGGGAAGAATGTATAAATGTATGTAACTGTGTTAGAAGTATTTCAGATTGTAAACACACACAAGCAAACGCCCAAAACTCAATTAACAAAAAGTAAACATAATTATAACACTTACAGTTCACACGAAGGGATCCAATCCACATCACTTGATTTAATCAACTCCTTCTCCGGGGTCAACACATACACACGTCCACACCTCCTCAAGTGTCACCCTAAAATCGGCACGTACACACACTTCCACACCACCCAGGACACGCTCCCCTATAAAACAACCCTTCTATACCCCATTTTCTCTGCAGCTTCCCTCCCATAGGCAAAGCTCTTTGCTTTGGGGAATAAATAATTCTCCTTTCCTTACAGCTGTTCTGGATTTCATTTTTATTTATCCTTGCGCAACCCCGGCTCGAGTGGGAACCCCAAATTATTCATCTGACAGGGAGTTTAAAAAATTTGGCAAGGAAAAAAAGCATAGCAACTGAAGTATTGAAGCGGGCAAGAGACGATGGATAGAAGATTTTTATTTTTTGTTGTTCCGACTTGCTCTTCTTTTTCTCTCTCTTTCTTTTCTTTTTTTAGGTCGGTGACCTGACTAGAAGTTAGGTAGGATAGAAAGAAAATGTTTTTTTTAAAAAACAAAGGGTGATATGATTAAAAGTCAGAATAAGAGATAGAAATAAGAGAAGGGGGAATATTAGTGTATACATTTTTATATAATAAAATAAAAGCAATGACAAGAGAAAACGTGGAATAATTGACCAATGATAGACTACAACTTAATATAAATGTGTATTATTATTAGAAATATATAAGTTGATTGAATGTAATAGCTATATTTAATTCTACTAGTTTTATTTGTATTAGAAAGGATGTCACCCAGGTCCCACACTGTTCATCCATTGATATGTTTGTGGAAAAAAAAAACTTTAAAAAAAATTGGCATGGCACGTTGAATATTTGCAGAAATAGGGAGGCCAAGCACCACTTAAAATAAATCAAACTTAGTGACGTAAATAAAATTGGAGAAGATTTTTGCACCACCTTCTTTTATTAGAAATCCAGTGGGAGGGAAAAGGGGGAAGGGTTGGAGGAGAGGAATGGGACATATTTCTAAACTATGCACCATCGGCCTAATTCTCTGGGAGCGAAGAATCAGGAAGCTGAGCAAAGCTAATCTTCCACGAATCTACAGTAAAGAAAGCATTGTTTCTGGGCACCGAGTAAAAGGAGGCTCTTATCTTTTAGATTTTTTTTCCCTTCCCCCTTTTTTTTTTTTTTTGGAAGCCTTGAAACAGGAGACGGGTCTGTCCAGCAATGCAAATGTGGAAAAATCAAGACTTTAAAATGCATACACTACAAGAATGCATTTTAAGGACGCCCTTCCGAGGGTATAATCTAAATATATTTGCAATCCTGCGAGGAACGTTAATTTGGTAATATTGCCCTGTGGCCTTGAGGCCTTCTGCTGCGAAAATAGGCAGGTCATTATTTTTATTTGCTTTTAGTACTGATGACCTGAAAATTAATGGATGTCCGTCCAGATTTATTTCTGTAGGACATCTGGGAGCCACTTCCTATATCTCTAAAAAGTACTACCACAACTCATGCCTTCTCCTAAATTATGGGGTCTCCTAAGGCTAATCGGGGTAATGGTTAGGATGCCGAACTACTGCTGGAGAGAGCTAATTCACAGGGTTAGTCTTAAGAAGACAACATGGAAACTTTGCCTAAAACAGAACTAGAACTCACAGTCTCCTGGTGATTGGCCCAAAGCCCCCCGGCAACTTTCATGCCTAAGGTAGGACTAGAACTCACAATCTCCTGGTTTCTGGCCTAAAGTAGAACTCACAGTCTCCTGATGATTGGTCCAAAGTCACCCAACCCAGCTTTCCTGCTTAAGATAAAATTAGAATTCAGTGTCTCCTGGTTTCTGACCTAAGGCAGGACAAAATTCACAGTCTCCTGATGATTGGTCCAAAGTCACCCAGACAGCTTTCATGCTTAAGACAAAACTAGAATTCATAGTCTCCTGGTGATTGGCCCAAAGTCACCAGTTTGTTTTCATGCCTAAGGCAGGACTATAACTCACCGTCTCCTGGTGATTGGTCCAAAATCACCCAGCCAGCTTTCATGCTTAAGATAAGATTAGAATTTAGTGTCTCCTGGTTTCTGGCCTAAGGCGGGACTAGAACTCACAGTCTCCTGATGATTGGTCCAAAGTCACCCAGCAGCTTTCATGCTTAAGACAAAACTAGAATTCATAGTCTCCTGGTGATTGGCCCAAAGTCACCAGTTTGTTTTCATGCCTAAGGCAGGACTATAACTCACAGTCTCCTGGTGATTTGCCCGCAAGTCATCAATTAGGTTTTCATGCCTAAGGCAGGACTAGAATTCACCATCTCTGGTGATTGGCCCAAAGTCATTTAGCCAGCTTTCATGAGTAAGGTGGGACTAGAACTCACAGTCTCCTGGTTTCTAGGCCAGCGCCTTCACCACTACACCATACTGGCTCCTCAATACCATTCCAGAAATGTTGAACGTTTAAAGTACAAAGAGATCTCTTTGTCCTCAACCCTTCTGCAACCCAGGAGAATTTTTTCGGCACAGCGAATCCCAGGAAAGGCATTCCGAATCAGAGCGAATAGCTTATCCCACTCTCCGTCCTGGGCTACAACTCAAAGCGGGCTTTAGAAAATGTTTGAATGCATTCCTAGCTGGACAGGAGTGCAATCAGCTGTGAAACGGGACTTTTGAATTTACAACATCCATTTCTGCCTCAGCACACACGCACACAGGACTAAATTGTAGGAAAGCCGGCGGGGAAGGAAGGGGAGTTTGGGTGGGAGTGATGACAAAGGATGCCAAGAGAAAGAGAGGCAGCATTTGCTAGGAAGCAAAACTTAGCACAACTTTCGCCAAACTCCTTTGTTGTAAGCTCCTATTGTTTGTTTGTATTTCTCCCAAACTTTGTTGTAGATGAATTTACCAGCTTAGGGGCAGTTACTCAAGGGAAGACGAATCTAGGAA
The DNA here is from genome assembly GCF_029531705.1 of Pantherophis guttatus. The sequence goes on along the minus strand of NW_026844048.1, from coordinate 18,648,156 downwards.
GGCTAGTCTAGTGAAGAGAAGGACCAGGGAAGACATGATAGCAGTCTTCCAATATTGGAGGGGCTGCCACAGACAGGAGGGGGTCAGGCTATTTTCCAAAGTACCTGAAGGCCAGACAAGGAATAATGGATGGAAGCTGATCAAGGAGAGATTCAACCTAGAAATGAGGAGGAACTTTCTGACACTGAGAACAATCAACCGATGGAACAGAAGTTGCCTTCTGAAGTTGTGGGAGCTTCATCACTGGAAGCTTTCAAGAAGAGACTGGACTGCCATCTGTCCAGTCAGAAATGGTGTAGGGTCTCCTGCTTGGGCGGGGGGTTGGACTAGATGACCTAGAAGGTCCCTTCCAACTCTGTTAATCTGTAATCTGTAACTTCACAGGCCTAACTTCTGCGCCACGCCAAACTTTATTCCTCATGGACATCCGAAGCCATGTGGGACGGTCAAGAGGGTGTAACAATGATGACGAGGATCCGCAAAGCCCACCATTAAGCCTCAGGAGGGATAGAAAGAAAAGACACCATCGGGGAAAGAAAGTTGAGCAGTTCGAGGAACGGCTCTTTCGACTTTGCTTCTTAATGCACCAGCAAAGACTTGGCACAAACACGCACGCCATTCTCCGTGAACTCAAAGCCATTTACATAATAAACAACACGGCTTGGAGAAGATGTCCAGAGACAGCTTGCTAGTATCACACATTCTTCGCCAGAGCTAGGAAGGGGGTGTAGGGGGGGGAAATCAATTCTTACACAACGTGACAAGCTTAAGATGTGTTTACAACTCTAGGAGAAACTTCACATTTTGCTTTGGAATGGAATCAAAGCAACAATTCCATGCAACCGATTTGGGCCTTTTATCAACCCTTCCCGTTCCCCTTTTCGATTTAGGAGCCTTAAGCAGGCCAAAATCCACTAGGCCAGAAAAAGCCAACAGGACCGACCACAAGCGTGGACAGCTGGCTTTGGACCACTTGCTTCCTTGAGAGACAGCTGGATCTCTGTAAAAAGAGGGGATTGTCTAGGGATATTCTGATGAGAATGCTACAAAAAGGCTTTTGTGGCCATAAAACCTATTTGGGTCTTCGGAGAATCCCAAAACTCTCAGCTATTTGAGGGGGATGCGACCCACAACGGAATCTGGAGGAGCAGGTGAAGTTCTCAAGAAGTTAAGACTCATCATGAAAGAGTGTGTGGTTGGATTTGACCGGGCAGGAAAAAGGTTTTAAAAAAAACCCACAATTTTTAAGGTAAACTTCATGTAGTTGTCATGGCAACACAACAGAAGCAGTTTCTTTCGGCTTCTTCTGGGATGTCCTTTGCTTGCCTACATCTCAGGAATTCCTGCTAGTGGTTCCCACATCCCTGGGACTAAACATATCTGACCCGGCTTGGCTTCCAAGGCCAGAGAAATCTCCCTAAATAAATTATTTATTCCTTTATTAAATTTGTATAAAGTGACCCAGTGACCCTGAGTGGTTCATAAAATGGAGAAAAAAAAACCAAAAAAAGGGGGGGAAAAGTCATAATTTTAAAAAATTATCTTTAAATTTAATTTTAAATTCATTTTAAAAACTTTTAAAAATAAAAAAGAATAAGTGCAAAAAAGGCGGGAAAACTGGACACCCACAAAAAAAAATAATGCACATTTACTTGATGTACCTGAACCAAATTAACCTGCTCGAATTAAAGACTGCAAACTACAGCTCCAGGGATAATAATCACATACGGTTAAAACTTTAGAAGAGACTGAAAGTCAGAAATAACTTTCCGCAAGGAGCTTCTGATCATCAACTTGGTTCCTTCCATTTTTATCAACTTTTGGTCTCGTGTTTTCATTGCAATAAAACTTCTTCGCATTCGATTGATTTAAAAGAACGATCGGGGAGACGGGTTAAGAATGATTCCCTCTATATTTTTATTAAGGATTTTACCAGAAATGTATAATAAAGAATTGAGGTATTTAATTGTGAATGTTTTAACAGCAGCTAGAATTGTTTTTGCTAAAAATTGGAAAGGTGAGAAGATACCTACAGATGATGAAGTTATTAAGAAAATTATGGACTGTGCTAAAATGAGCAAATTGACATTTGAAATTAGAGAACAGGAAGATAAACAATACTATTTGATATGGGATTTGTTTTACCAATGGCTAGATAACAGGGTGGATAAAAATCAATGATTTTTTTAAAAAAATAAAAAAAAATCAGATTTTTTTATTTAAATCGGATTTTTTTGATTTTTATCGAATTTATTTTAATAAAAAACTTTTGGGGTAAAAATCTATCATAAGATAGTTTTCTATTTAAGATACATAAATAATTTAGTTTATTCAGCATGAAATGGAGCTTAGTTATGTAGCATGAGGCTGTATATTCTGCAACACTGGGACTATTGGTGAGTCAACAGTGGGTCAAAGGAGTAGCAGAGATGACAGTTGCTCTTTAAAAATTATGATTTAAATTGAGTTGATTTAAATCAAGCCTTTTTACTAGTGATTTAAATCATGATTTAAATTGTGATTTAAATCAACTCGATTTAAATCAAATCCACCCTGCTAGATAATAAAGCATGGAGATGAAGTATGAAATATGAAATTAATGTAATGATAAAATATATGAAAAGTTTTTTTTTATGGAAGTTAAGCCTTTGTTAAATAATGGCTAAATGTGTATAATAATATAAAGGGATATACAAAATTGTTAAATAAGAGAAATTAAATAATTGGTAATTTTGGATATGGGATTGTGCACAAAAGAATTTTAACCGATCGACACACTTTCTGTGATTGTATTTGAATGATGGGTGGTTTTATGTTTTGTTTTTGTTTTAAATAAAAAAAAATTCAAAAAAAAATATGATTCCCTCTGAAATCAGCAAGCCAAAAGCAGATTTATCATGTCTGAAACCGATTCTTGCATCGCTCTTGTTTTTTCCCCGTTTTATCAGCCTACAAATAAGAGTTCTCTGATGTTACGTCCCATTGATTTTATTACTATAAAATGCTTTTTTTGGGGGGGAGAGAAAAACCAGCATGAACAAACTTCAATTAATTTTTAATTGCTTGTGCCAAAGCTTTTTCTCTCTCCATCTCTCCCCTGATCGCATCCAAACACCATTTGCTCTGTTTTAAAAACCAGAGATGCTTCACCTTATCGCCAGACTGGGTTTTCGAGCAGCTAACAGCTCGCTTAAAACAAGCCTAAAATATCACATAAAAGGCTAAGCCAATAATAACACCAGACAAGCAGCAGCCGTGAAATTAATAAGCAAGATCTTTATGCCTTGACATCAAAGGCCTGGGAGATTAGCAACGTTTTAACCTGATGCCCAAAGGATTGTGGTGTTGGGCCAGACGAAGGTCTCTGGGAAGGAATCCCACACAACTCAAAACTAGGTTTTCAAGAACTGCGGTGAAGCTGGAGAGGTCAATGTGGTAGCTTTTAAGTCCCAGATCACTCTGTGGGTGGCGATTAAAACCAGCACGGCGAATTTTGCAAAGGAAGAAATTAGAAGTCGGTAACACAATCCACAAAGGGACGCGGTGGCTCAGTGGCTTAGACGCTAAGCTTGTCGATCGAAAGGTCGGCAGTTCAGCGGTTCGAATCCCTACTGCCGCGTAACGGGGTGAGCTCCCGTGACTTGTCCCAGCTTCTGCCAACCTAGCAGTTCGAAAGCACGTAAAAAATGCAAGGAGAAAAATAGGGACTACGTTTGGTGGGAAGGTAACAGCGTTCCGTGCGCCTTTGGCATTTAGTCATGCCGGCCACATGACCACGGAGACATCTTCGGACAGCGCTGGCTCTTCGGCTTTGAAACGGAAATGAGCACCGCCCCCTAGAGTCGGGAACGACTAGCACACACGTGCAAGGGGAACCTTTACCTTTACCTAACACAATCCATCCCGACAAAATATATTGGACGGGTCGGTTAGGAAAATAGTGCACAATTCAAAACTCAGAACTGGGCGGTAAGTCCGCTCGGAAATTTGTTCTAATGATTAGCCTGCTGGAGGAATTAAAGAAGAAGAAGAAAAAGAACATATCCCTAGTCCACAGGGTTTTTGTCATCATACCTTTGCTCTCTGACTCAGGCGGTGCTTTGGGTCTATCTTAGGATAGCCTGGCAAATCAGGGTTGGTTAAGGAGAAGCAAGAACTGGAAATCAACATTTCAGTATTTCATCAGTGGATATTAGGGAGCCGCTTCCTGCTGTCATGTTCTTTTTTTTTAATTTTTTTTTTTTTACAGAGAGCCATTCACAGTCCCTGTGGATTCGGATGGCCACAGAACTGAATAAATATGTAAGTGGTTGAAATGTATTTGAATATAAGTAGTTCGGGTTGGTAGTTGGGCTGTTGAGCTGAGCTCCGAGCAATTTGCAATTTGGTGGCAAACGTTTCATCACCATTTGAGGAGACGTCGTCAGTGTCCTTTGAATTGTGCTCCTCTATCTGTCCGAGTGCAGGTCTTTCAATACCTTTTGATGTGATGCAAATTACATAACATCCACACTAATTTGCATCATATCAAAAGGTATTGAAAGACCAGTGCTTGGACAGATGAGCACAATTCGAAGCGCACTGACAACGTCTCCTCGAATGGTGACGAAATGTTTGCCACCAAATTGCAAATTGCTCGGAGTTCAGCCCAACTATGTAAGTCAATAAATGAATTCATCTCCCATTCTCCCCAAATCATTGTATTAGTAGGCAGCTGTGTGAGATTTTGATCAGACAGTCATACAGTCCTCTGTAAATTTTGCAAGGAAATATATAAATGTGTGCTCCCTGGAAGTGACCATCAGGAAGTCTGGGCTATTTCCTTAATGAACTCATTTTCTCAATAGGAATTGGCAAATTCCAAACCACAACACTAATCTCATCTATTTGTTGTATTTACCCAGGGACATCTACCCTCTGAGCAGTGGTGGGTTGCCCCCAGTTTGGACCGGTTCGCAAGAACCGGTAGTAAAACTGGTGGGAGGCCCTGCCCACCACCCCAGATATCATCATCAGCAATCTGCACATGCGCAGAAGCAAGGCGCGTGTGCGATCCCGTTGCAAACCGGTAGTAAAGATAAGTAGAACCCACCCTTGCCTCTGTGGTAGAAAGTGTGTACTGTAGTGGCCAAAATTGTAGAAACCTTTTCAGAAAAGTGTATTTTTGAGGTTTGATGGCTAATAACACCACTTTTTCTTTTGGAGTTTCAAGATAATCCTATTCCACTGCTGGAATGGCCTGGGAATAGCCCAGACCTTCTTAACCCAATTGAAAATCTATGGAGCCATCTAAAGAAACTTGTTAGTCAGAAGCCACCCAGCAATAAAACCCAGTTAATAGAAGCCATCATTCAATCTTGGTTTCACACTATAACAGCTGCAGAACTAAAAGACTTGATTCACTTCATGGGAAGACATTGTAAGGCCGTAATTCATGCTAAAGGTTACCCAACTAAGTATTCACTGACGTTGTGATAATTTTTGTGTATCTCGTTTTTTCTACAGTGATCATTTTTGTATATCTCGTTTTTTCTACATGTTTCACTTTTCTTCTTTTTACTGTGACTGCTATTTTAACAGCAAATCCTCCATAAAAGTTATTGCATTACATTCTTGATTCAATTATCTTTCCATTGATATATAATTTTATGGTTCTACTCCCCCCCCCAAAAAAAAAGTGGTGTTATGAGCTAGTTTTAGAAAATAAACTTTTCCCAAAAGGGTTCCACAATTTTGGCCACTACTGTATGTTAGCTGAAAACTCCACTAGAGCAAAACCCACTCAAGCTGCCCTATCTGGCCCTTTATTAATAGCCCCAAACCCCAAGCAAGTCCTAACTCATTCATGAATGGAATTAGCAAATGTTTTTGCAATTAAAGCTGCAAGCATTTGCATGGGGCCCCCCAGAACAATGAGTGTCTCTGTTGCCAAGTGAGGAAGGATCCAATATCAGCTACTACTCTGAGCTGGCCAAGCTGCACATTCCTAAATCTGTCATCCTCAAGATAAGCACAGAAACACTTAGAAGATTTGGGGGGGGGGGTTATTCCATTATACAAAAATCCACATTTTTGTATAACGGGACAGGAGCAACGATTGTCTCCTGCAAAGATGATAAAGAACGCAAACCATTGGGAAGGGCCAAATATCACACACACACACGCACATAGATAGCACCTCTTTGCATTCTCCAAGTGTTAAATATGTGTACATTCGAAATGGCGTACAGATAGAGGAAGGCTGGCCTTAGCAAAGTTTCCAGTCTTGTTGTTTTTTCTGGCTTTGCTTTTTATTCAACTCCCCAAAATAGTTTTGAGCGAAAGCAAATGGACTCTGTGTGCCAGCTGTTCTTTTTTTAAAAAAAAAAAAACCTGATTTTTTATTTATTTATTTATGAGACTTGTTGAAGAATAAAATACAAATGAAAATGAAAATAGTGCGAAAATGAGAGAGGGAAAAGAGAAAAGAAAGACGTGTAGGATTCAGGGGGGAAAAAAACCAAAAGAAAAGCATTGATGCTTTTGTAACACGGTAGAACCTCATTAATAACATTACAACCTTGACTTTTCTTTATTGTTTACATACTTAAAATGCACAGGCAGTCCTCGACTTACGAGCACAATCGAGCCCAAAATCTCTGTGGTTAAGTGAGACATTGGTTAACTTGAGTTTTGCCCCTTGTCCCTTGGGAGTTGGGCGGCATAGAAATGCGATAAATTAAATTAAATTAAATTTCACGACCTTTCTTGCCATAGCTGTTAAGCGAATCACTGCAGTTGATAAGTTAGTAACAACAGTCGTTAAGGCTTCCTCATTGATTTTGCTTGTCAAAAGGTCCCAAAATGTGACCCCGGGACATAGTAACGGTTATAAGTATGAAGCAATTGCCAAGCATCTGAATTTTGATCATATGAGCATGGGGATGCTACAAAAGTCATTAAGTGTGAAAAATGGTCATAAATCACTTTTTTTTTGGTGCTGTTGTAACTTTGGTAATGGTCACTAAATGAACTGTTGTAAGTTGAGGACTACCTGTAGTAGCCGCTTCTATAACAGCCTATGCCAGCTTGTAAGTGGCCACACTCGGAGTAAAGGACAAAAAAAAGGGGGGTGATTTGGGGCCAGTTACTATCGCTTAGCCCTATTTCTTGAGGCTGCTGTTGCAAACGCCATTCAAAAACAATTTTGGGACTTGATAAAAACAGATGGGAGAGAAAGGTTAGGAAAATAATAATCTTAGTTCAGCCATTGCTCCACCCTTTGCACCCAGTTACAGAAAAAGGGGAATAAATTGGTGGGGAGGAAGACGCCTCCAAAGTACTTTACAACTCCACGAAATCCACAATCAATAAAAATAATCGAACGGAAGCACAAAAGGGCCTATCACCAAACCTTCCATCTTCCTTCCTTCCTTCCTTCCTTCCTTCCTTCCTTTCTTCCTTCCCTCCCTCCCTTCTTCCATCCTCGCTGCCTTCCTTACTTTCTTCCTTCTTTCCTTCCCTCCCTCCCTTATTCCTTCCTTCCTTCCATCCATCCTCCCTCCCTTCCTCCCTTTTCTTCCTTCCTTCCTTCCATCCTTCCTTCCTTCCCTCCCTCTCTCCCTTCCTTACTTTCTTCCTTCTTTCCTTTCCTCCCTCCCTTATTCCTCCCTTCCTTCCATCCATCCACCCTCCCTTCTTTCCTTCCTTCCTTCCCTCCCTTATTCTTCCTTCCATCCATTTATCCTCCCTCCGTCCCTCCTTTCCTTCCTTCCTTCCTTCCATCCTCCCTTCCTTTCTTCCTTCTTCCCTCCTTCCCTTCTTCCTTCCTTCCATCCATCCATCCATCCTCCCTCCCTCCCTCCCTTCTTTCCTTCACAAGAACGTACATTTTCTACCAACTCAGGAAAAGCTCCCCAGGACACCCTCCAATGGTATAGTCAGTGGAACAACTACGGAGGAGGGTGTGAGTGTGAGTGTGTAGGTCTGGCAGCTACTTTAGGAGTTACTCCTGAGCCAGGCAGCAGGCAAAATATTTACAGCATTCAACGCCTTTATTTTGTTCGAAAACCCACAATCGCCCAACTCGCAAATCTTTTTGGTTCAGGCCTTGAAAAGAGCAACAACAACAACAAAAAAAACTTTTCCTTTTTCTTTCCAAAGCAGCTACAACTCCTTTCCCTTTGTCCCAGATGCTGGACCAGAGAAAAGTTTTCCTTTCCTTACACCCTTTGTAAGACACACAAACACACACACAAAACACACAACACACACCAACCCTTGAGGGAAACACGCCTAGGGGCCTATTGTCTCAGGAACTCTCTGCCCAAGGATGATGGGTTAGGGAGGAAAAACTCCCCAAAGGACCCCCCCCACACAATCCCCCCCTCCCAAGACACGCATCTCCTAACTTTGCAACTAGTGGATGCTGCAAACAATAGGAACTCCCGGGTTGGGGGGGAGGGAGAGAAAGGGGGCTGTTAAGACTGGGAAAGAATGAGACCCCCCCCCCCCCCCCCCCTTTTTCCCCCCCCCCCCCCCAGCTTGGAAAGACCCCGCCCGGGTTCTCCTTTGGGTCCGCCTCGCCTCCTTTCCCTCCATCGAGGGATTCCCCCCCCGTTTCCCACCCATCCGCATTACACACAACCACCCGGGCGAGACTCACGGAGCAGGAGGAGGAGGAGGAGGAGCAGCAGCGCCGGCCGCCAAAGCGCCATGATGCCGAGGGACTCGGGGCGTCCGTTCTCGCCGGGCCGAGCTTGCGCATTCCCCGCCTGGCTTGATCCCAGCGCCGGGTGGGAGGAGAGACGGAGAGAGAGAGAGAGAAAGAGGGAGGCCGCGGAGCAGGCGGGGAAAGGAAGCCCGGGCAGAGCCGGTTGCTAGGCGACCCGAGATGCTGGTCTCCGTTGCCCCGGCAACCGCATCCCCGGCCGCGCGGCGGGGATGGGACCGCCCGGAGAGGATGCGGGGAGGGAGGGAGGGAGAGAGGGAGGGCGGCGCGGGAGCCAGCGCAGTTTAAAAGCTCGGTTAGTTAGTTAGTTACTTAGTTAGCTAGTTAGTTAGTTAGTTAGTTAGTTAAACTGATTCCCCCGGCCCTTTCTTTAATTAATTAATTAATTATTTAATTAAACAGATTCCCCCGGCCCTTTCTTTAATTAATTAATTAATTAAACAGATTCCCCGGCCCTTTCTTTAATTAATTAATTAATTAAACAGATTCCCCCAGCCCTTTCTTTCTTTCTTTAATTAATTAATTAAACAAACCTTGGAGCCTTGGTGGCGCAGCAGACTAATGTGCTGTTAACTAGCACCAGCTGCCTGCAATTACTGCGAGTTCAAATCTCAACAGGCTCAAGGTTGACTCAGCCTTCCATCCTTTCGAGGTAGGTAAAATGAGGACCCGGATTGTGGGGGCAATAAACTGACTTTGTATAAAAAAGAACACCACTTGGGAGGGGGCCCGAAAGCCCTACTAAGCAGGTATATACAAAAGTATGAAGGCTGTTGCTTAACACATTGTAAGCTGCCCTGAATCTCCGGAGAAGGGCGGCATATAAATTGAACCAATAAATAAATAAATAAACAGATTTCCCTGGCCCTTTCCTTAAGAAGCTGTTCTTATTTGGGATTTCATCTTGGTTCCACCCCTCCTTACAAAAAAACGGACTTGAAAGCTTCCTACCAAATAAAATATTTTTTTTAAAAAAAGAAGAAGAAAGAATATTTGTAGCTCCGGGGTTGAAAGGAGGGGACTTTGGGTGCTCTCTGAGTTTGGTGGATTTTTTTTTTTTTTTTGTGCAGACATTTCACGACCCAACTAGGTGGCATCATCAGTGCTAGGAGGATGCGGGATTTGCTGTCTGTCTCACTACCTCCTAGCACTGATGTTACCTAGTTTGGTGGGGAAACATCTGCAAGAAAAACTATCAAGCTCAGAGAGCACTAAGGATACCTCAGTCCTCCTCCTCCTCCTTCTTCTTTTCCTCCTCCTCCTTCCTTCTTCCTTCTTTCCTTTTCCTCCTCCTCCTCCTCCTCCTCCTCCTCCTCCTCCCCCCTCCTCCTCCTATCACCAGGATACAGTGAGTTCTAGTCCCACCTTAGCCATGAAAGCTGGCTGGCTGACCCTGGCACAATCACTCTCTCTCTCTCTCTATCCAACCCACCTCATAGGTGTTGTTGTTGTTGCGAGGAAAATGGGAGAATAAAGGTGTATTGTGTATGTTTGCTGCCTTGACTTGTGACTTCATGACTGTAACTTTGTTGCTTGTATTCTTGCGATGTATATTGAAATTGATCATTTCCTAATATGATTAAATTGCTTATTGTACCGTATAACTGTCACTGGGTGTTGTGCCTTGTGATTTTTGACGAGTGTATCCTGTCTTTTTATGTACATTGAGAGCCTATGCACCAAGACAAATTCCTTGTGTGTGTTGTGACCTAGGCTTACTGAGTTATTACAATACACAATTAGTCCCCAAAAAACTCCTATTTTATTATAACAGCCGAGAATTACGCTCATTCCCAGCTGAGTCCCAATTAGTTGCCGATCGTCCTTGGGAAGAAGTCCTTTGGGATAATCACCAACCTTTATCTTCTTTGACACCCTGCCAAAGGCCTTACTTGGCAAAGCCCCACGAAGTTCAGAAACAAACAAGAGATGCCGACTGGAAACAGAGTTAGCAACGTTGCATTCCTGCAAAAGGCCTTTGTTTCTCTTTTAAGCCTTATGGAGGGGCCAATCATCTCCTGGCCTTACTCCTGAGTCGTCCCTTTTGCTTTAGCTGCTCTTGCCTACTGGCAGCTCTGCGCATGCGTGCACTAGGAACAGGCTCCTCCTGTTCCTTTGCCTCTCTGCTATCCGATTCTGGGGGCTCTGGAGTCTGCGCATCATTCCCAGATGACCCTGGCGCCATCTCTGCCTCCGACACAGAGCCCTCGTCCAGGCCTTTCCCAAACTCCAGGACTGGCCCATGTTCCTCCCCAGCCTCCTCACTGTCCGACTCCACTGCAACCTCCGCAGGCTGCTGTTGGACCACAAGAGTGTGTCCAATCACACTTGGCCAATAAAGAATTCTATTCTATTGAGTTACTTATAAAGAGCCTTGGTAGTACAGGGGTTTAAGGCACCCTGTTATTAAGCTGATTATTAAGACCAGCTGCCTGCAATTACTGCAGGGTTCGAATCTCGCCAAGGCTCAAGGTTGACTCAGCCTTCCATCCTTTCTAAGGTAGGTGAAATGAGGACCCAGTTTGTGGGGGTAATAAGCTGACTTTGTATAAATATACAAAAGGATGAAGGCTATTGCTGAGCACATTGTAAGCCGCCCTGAGTCTTCGGAGAAGGGCGGCATATAAATCAAATTAAAATAAATAAATAAATAAATAAAAATAAAGTAATAAAGTTGGGGCAAAAAATATCATAAATAAATAAATGGCATACACTTCAAAAGTGACATGAGATCCAATAAGCTTGCCTGCTGGAGAAAGAGTATGGGGAGACTTGATTCTACAAATATATTTTCTTTGACATGTGGCTTTCAGAAGAGATCATATAAACAAGTGTAGTCCTTGGATTGAAGACAGTTCTCCACCGTTGTTCTAAAAATACATAAAGACTATCTGTGGGACTTGTGTGATACTTAAAAGGTAAACCAGCAGCTCCTTAAATGGGTACTTTCGATTATTTATCAATGGTGGGAAGCGAAGGGGCTATAAACAGAAGTCAAAGGTTAAGAGCTCTGAGTTAATTCAAGAGACAAGATCCTAAGATCCATTCGCCTTACAACAGGGTTTACGATTGCAAAACATTCAAGATATGTGTGAGTCTGATAGATACCCAAGTTGTACTCAAAGCAGTGAAAAATAAACACATTAGATCTGGATGTTTACATGAGTAAGATCTAACAGAATAGCTGAGAATTTTCACTAACAACATTCCTGGGTTTTGTCACTGCGCAAATAAATCTACGTTACAGAAACATGAATGAAAGGGGGAAAAAGGGAAGCCTCTCAGACTGGACTTATTGATTATATTGTCAGACGCATGTTTTTGAAGAGTTCCTGGTAAACTTCAGAAAAAAGGATATTAAGACATACTGTATGTTCTTCTATCCTCTCTTTCTTTCTCTGCTAAACACCTAATTCTCACAGAGCTACCTAATGTTTGCGTATACTTACCCGTGTAGCATTCATTCTTATTATCTTCTTTATTCACACCTTTTATTGGTGGTATTATTATTATTATTATTGGTTAATCTTTAGTGAGATTCACAGCCTTTGAGGCTGGTTAATAGCTCAGCAGCTCGAGTCCTAACCAAGGACCTAGGAACTGTTAAGGTATCGTCGGAGGATGTAAGCTGTTCCGAGTAAGGTGGTTTTTTGTAGAGTCAAAATGTTCAAGTCCGGCAAATTTAGGATTTCTAAATAGCGGGGTAGCCCTTTGGGTATTGCTCCAAGGGCTCCAATTACAATCAGGACAACACACAATTTCTTTTTCCACAGTCGCTCAACTTCAATTTGCAAGTCCCGGTACTTTGTGATTTTTTCTTGCTGCTTATCTTCAATCCGTGCATCACCAGGTATTGCAATGTCAATGAACCATACTTTTTTTTGTCAACTATTATTTTTAATATTAATTTTCTTTTCTGTTATTATTATTATTATTATTATTATTATTGTTGTTGTTGTTGTTGTTGTTATCATTAGCATTATTAGCATTATTAGCATTATTAGCATTATTGTTATTCTGTTGCTTTGCATGTACACTGAGAGCTTCTGTACTGGAGACAAATTCCTTGTGTGTCTAATCACACTTGGCCAAATAAAGTATTCAGTTCAATTTCTCTCTCTCCCTCCCTTCCCCCCTCTCCATAGGTCCCAGCATTTTGTAAGCTTTACCTATCTATCTATCTATCTATCTATCTATCTATCTATCATCTATCTATCTATCTATCTATCTATCTATCTATCTATCTACCGATCTATCTACCTACCTACCTACCTACCTACCTACATCTATCTATCTATCTATCTATCTATCTATCTATTTATCTATCTATCTATCTTCTATCTACCTACCTACCTACCTACCTACCTACCTACCTACCGATCTATCTATCTATCTATCTATCTATCTATCTATCTATCTATCTATCATCTATCTATCTATCTACCTACCTACCTACCTACCTACCTACCTACCTACCTACATCTATCTATCTATCTATCTATCTATCTATCTATCTATCTATTTCTACCTATCTACCCACCCACCTATCGATCCATCCAATCCGGGGGTGGGTTCTACTTACCTTTACTACCGGTTTGCAACGGGATCGCGCTCGCTCGCTTTTGCGCATAGGCAGAGGCTTTTGCACATGCGCAGATCACCGATGACGACATCCAGAGCGGTGGGCGGCACCTCCCACCGGTTTTACTACCGGTTCTTGCGAACCGGTCCGAAACGGGGGCAACCGACCACTGATCCAGTCCACGCCCCCTCTCTGTCCTCTTTTTACACTGCTAAATTTTGACCTAAACTCTGCTGTTCTCCCTGCCTTTTTGCTTATCTATGTTCTAACAAACAGACTTCTCATTTCTCCAATGAATGGAATGACAGTAGCTGAAGTTATCTGGATGAAAGGGCCAGCGGTAAAGATGCTTTAGTAATTGTTTGAGATATCCCATCACCGGTCTTTTCCCTATCTGTCACAGCTTCTATAGGAAACCTCATTGCAGTGGGCCACAGTAATTGGGAATTCTGCATCTTGCAATCCATCAGGAGAATAAGATAAGACTGCCTGGATAATGAATGATTTGATCTCAGCAAACTAACGGGATCAATAAGAAAAATGCATCCTCCCACCTACCTACCAGTGGTGGAATTCAATTTTGTTTTTACTACCAGTTCTGTGGGTGTGGTGTGGCTTGGTGGGCGTGGCAGGAGAGGGATACTGCAAAATCTCTGTTCCCACCCCACACTCCAGGGGGAAGGATACTGTAAAATCCTCATTCCCTCCCCACTCCTGGGGGAAGGATATTGCAAAATTCCATTCCAGTGGTGGGTTTCAAATATTTTTACTACTGGTTCTGTGGGTGTGGCTTGGTGGGTGTGGCTTGGTGGGCATGGCATGGGAAGGATACTGTAAAATCTCCATTCCCACCCCACTCCAGGGGATGGTTACTGCAAAATCCCCATTTCCTCCCGATCAGCTGGGACTCGGGAGGCAGAGAATAGATGGGGGCGAGGCCAGTCAGAATTTTTACTACTGGATCTCCAAACTACTCAAAATTTCCGCTACCGGTTCTCCAGAACTGGTCAGAACCTGCTGAAACCCACCTCTGCTCCATTCCCACCCCTCTCCTGGAGGAAGGATACTGCAAAATCCCCATTCCCTCCCCACTCCTGGAGAAAGGATACTGCAAAATCCCCATTCCCACTCCACTCCTGGAGAAAGGATACTGCAAAATCTCCATTCACACCCCACTCAGCGGCCAGCCAGAGCCGGTATTTTCCGGTTCTCCAAACTACTCAAAATTTCCGCTACCGGTTCTCCAGAACTCGTCAGAACCTGCTGAATTTCATCCCTGCCACCCACCCACCCACCCTCCCTTCGAATTCTTGGCATGATTCTCCAAAATATTTCACAGCAAATGTGATAAATAAAAAAAGAAGAAGAAGAAGCAAGCCAGAAATATGGCACCAATGAAAGGGACGGGTGAACTATCAGCTGTTACCTCTCTGTTCCGTGAAGGAAATAGACAGGTTGAGTTTCATTTCTTGATCTCGACACGAAGCAAAGCTCCAAAAGTGCAAAATTCTCCATCCGTTCCTTGAATTTTTTTTTTTAACATGCTGTGCTTTGATAAGGAAACAGCTCTCCAGGCAGCCTGACCTCAGGTCAGGCTGAGATATGAAATCCTGGGTGTTTCAACAAAGCCTCTTGAAGGGTATTTCATGGCAGATCCAAGCTAGAAAACGGGAGTGATGAGAAGCCCAAGATTAAGAGAGACCACATAACTCATTTGTTTTTATTTGGTTTATCTTCATTTTATTACAAAGACCTTGGGCTGCCTGAGTCATCAGAGGAAAATATTGTTTAGTATGGTGTAGCTGTTCAGATCCCAGGAAGAAATACAAAGCCTCCGGAGCCCGGAGAGTGCAAAAATGCCCCCCCCCCCACCAAGGTGCAGGAGGCCGACTAGGCCACGCCCACCATGGCCACGCCCACCCAGCAATCGGGCAAAGAACCCCTTGCTAAAATTTTTGAAGCCCACCCCTGAGTAAAGGGATCATAGATTTCGTTTAAAAACAACTGAAAAGTGAAACTTTCTAAGGAGCAAATATGTTGGACTACACTACCCGTAATCCAGCTGGATGCGAATTTTAGGTGTTGCCATCTAGCATATGGGAAAAGTGGTTATTCTAATCCCTTCCATGAATTGGCGATAAAGCTTAGGTTTGATCTGTTGGTGGATTTATACAGGCAGTCCTCGACTTACGACCAGAATTGAGCCCCAAATTTCTGTTGCTAAGTGAGACAGTTGTTAAGTGAAATTCGACCCGTTTTACAACCTGCCTTGACACAGTTGTTCAGTGAACAACTGCAAAATCCCCATTCCCTCCGCACTCCTGGGGGGAGGATACTGCAAAATCCCCATTCCCATCCCACTCTGGGGCCAGCCAGAGGTGGCATTTGCCAGTTCTCTGAACTGCTACCGGTTTCTCCAGAACCTGTGAGAACCTGCTGAATTTCACCCCTGCTCCAACTCCACGATTATGTGACTCTGTGAGTAGATCGGAGTCTTAATACGACATCTCAGCCTTCTTAGTGCATTTCAGCCTATCTGTCAGCCTTAATGCTCCCCCATGTGGTCACCTCTTGTCATTCATGCTCTGCTCCAAAGCATTGATGCTCCTTCTTTCCTTCATGTCAATGGAGGGATGACCAAGCGGCTTACCAGCCATGGACTTACAACTTACAACAAAGTTACAACAGCACTGAATACACCAATTAAACTGATAACACCAATTAAACTGTATTGATTTTGGAAAAGAATTTATAAATGTAATTAAGACGATATGTTAAAAACTAAGGATGCGGTGGCTCAGTGGCTAAGATGCTGAGCTTGTCGATCAGAAGGTTGGCAATTCAGCGGTTCGAATCCCTAGCACCGCATAACGGGGTGAACTCTCATTACTTGTCCCTGCTTCTGCCAACCTAGCAGTTCGAAAGCAGGTAAAAAATGCAAGTAGAAAAATAGGGACCATCTTTGGTGGGAAGGTAACAGCGTTCCGTGCGCCTTTGGCGTTGAGTCATACCGGTCAAATCTGGCTGTAAATTATGTGGGGTCAGAGTTGGCTTCACTTGAAAGGTGCCAACAAGAAGCTCCTAATAAATAACTGGATTTCTTTTGAAGCTTGACTAGAGGTTCATGATTTAATTAGGGCATCCATTGAAATCCTGACACTGTGTAGTTTTCGGCTAGAGAAACTGAAATGTAATACTTTCAGCAACCAGCGGTAAGACTTCCGAGCGGGTTTAAGCATCTTTCTCTGTGTTCTTTCCAGATAAACTAAATGGTTTCTCAAATGTGCCGAGTCCCAAAATGACCTTATTGTACCTTTTGTTGCCTTTCTGAATAGGACTTGCAGCTTGAAAAGATTGACAGCTCTCTTCTCATCAATGCACTTCAGATACTTGTATTCAGATACTTGTATTTAGCTCCTTCCTGAAAATTCCGGCCAGTTTATAAAAGACCACGAGTTGAATCTGCAAATGTTTGTACAGAACTCTTTGTCTATCTTTAGCAGCTATCAGTCATAGAGAGACATTCACCAAATCTCTAAAGTGCTGTTAGTTACTGATTTTCTTTGATAGCATCTGGATTTTTCAAGCATTAGCATGAAAACAACTGGGTGACTTTGGGCCAATCATCACGGGAGGGAGAGAGGGAGGGAGGGAGGAAGGAAGAAAGGAAGGAAGGAAGGAAGAAAAAAGGAACAGAAGGAAGGAAGAAAAAAGGAAAGGAAGGGAGGGAGGAAGGAAGGACAAAAGAAAGAAAGAAAGAAAGAAAGAAAGAGAAAGAAAGAAAGAAGGAAGGAAGGAAAGAAAGAAAGAAAGAAAGAGAAAGAAAGAAAGAAGGAAGGAAGGAAGGAAAGAAAGAAAGAAAGAAAGAAGGAAGGAAGGAAGGAAAGAAGGACAAAAGAAAGAAAGAGAAAGAAAGAAAAAGAAAGAAGGAAGGAAGGAAGGAAGGAAGGAAGGAAGAAAGAAAGAAAGAAAGAAAGAAAGAAAGAAAGAAAGAAAGAAAGAAAGAAAGAAAGAAAGAAAGACACTCTTAGTCCAGGGTACTTGTATTCCCTATGCCAGCTGCACATTCAAGATGGCACATTTTTACCCAGATGACAGGCATGACCTCCATCTCGCTGGCTAAACATGGGCTTCACCAAAGTTTAAGGCCCCCTATTCAATCCCCAACCTACTTTTTTTCCCCCATCTTCAGCCGAGATCCAAAGAGCTCTCGCTATTGTGTCTTTCCGTAATGATGCTGAGACAGGTGGGAGAGAGGTGAGAGAAAGAGCTGCGCGCGTGTCAGGAGGTGGACCTCTCTCCTTCCCCTCTTCAGACACAGAAGCAAATTGCCACCTCGATCAGCAGGAGGGGTTGCGTCCATCACCCTCCATCAGCCCCTGAGTGATGTTTTCAGCGACAGCTTCATTCGGCTTAATTATGGCATCCCTTTCTTCCCTTGTCAGTGCCGATTCCGGGTGTGTTTATCATTGTGTCATTGTCAAACACATAAGAGCGGCTTCCTGGGATGATTCTCCATCAACTGAAAAAATATTTTCTCTTCCCCTCCTCTTGCCTATTGGCAGCTCTGCGCATGCGTGCACTAGGAACAGGCTCCTCCTGTTCCTCTGCCTCTCTGTTGTCCAACTCTGGGGGCTCTGAAGTCTGCGGCTCACTCCCCGATGGCCCGGGCCCCATCTCTGCCCTCATCTGGGCCTTCCCCAGACTCTAGGCCTGGCCCATGTTCCTCCCCAGCCTCCTTACTGTCCGACTCCGCTGCCAGCTCCTCAGGCTGCTGGCGGACCACAACACCTCCTTCTGCTAGAATTTGCTCTGCAGTCCAGCTGGGCCAGACAGTTGCTCCTCTTGTAACCATATCCTGGGTAGCAGAGTCATACCTGCTTGTATTATTAATCGTGTTGGGTATATCAGTTGTCCTTCATCCAAAAGGTTTTGGAAACCGATCCTCTGAACAACCCCTGTTTTCGGGCAGAGATCTGTACGAGTTATACAGCCTGAAGTGGAAACATCTCTAAGTGCAGATGAGTTGTCTAAGGAATCCGCTGTGCACCGGTTGCACCCATCCATAGACCAGGAGGCTCTATTATAGTCACTCATCATGATCTCTTGTGACAAGATCTGACCCCCTACTGCAACAAGATCTACATGGAGATGCCCTTGAAAAGCACGTGGACGTTTCAAGTGGTGCAAAATGCAGCTTCAGGGTTAGGGTTGAATATTCGACACACATAACACCACAGCTATTTATTTATTATTGTTTATTTATTGGTTCGATTTATATGCCGCCCTTCTCCGGAGACTCAGGGTGGCTTACAATGCGTTAAGCAATAGCCTTCATACTTTTGTATATACCTGCTTAGTAGGGCTTTCGGCCTACTAACACCCCCCCTAAGCGGTGTTCTTTTTTTTATACAAAGTCAGCTTATTGCCCCCACAATCCGGGCCCTCATTTTACGTACCTCGAAAGGATGGAAGGCTGAGTCAACCTTGAGCCTGGTGAGATTTGAACTCACAGTAATTGCAGGCAGCTGGCAGCTAAGTGCTACTTAACAGCACTTTAGTCCGCTGCGCCACCAAAGCTCCTATGTGAGCTGCATTGGTTTCCTGCATGTTTCTGGGTGCAAGGGAAGGTACTGGTTGTCCCCTTTAAAGCCCCTCATGGCATGGGACCAATCTATGAGAGAGACCATCTTTTTCTAATACAATTCAGGCAGGTTGGACATGCTATTGGTCCCATCAAGGAATAGCAATAGCTCTTAGACTTATATACCGCTTTACAGTGCTTTCCAGCCCTCTCTAAGCAGTTTACAGAGTCAGCCTATTGCCCCCCATGATCTGGGTCCTCGTTTTACCCACCTCGGAAGGATGGAAGGCTGAGTCAACCTTGAGCCTGGTGAGAGTCGAACTGCCAAACTGCTGGCAGCCGGTGATCAGCAGAAGCAGCCTGCAGTACTGCACTCTAACCACTGTGCCACCACGGCTCTTATGCCGGCTGGCGGGAACCAGGAGACATACCTTCTCTGCTGAAACCACCAAAACATTCTCCGTTTATAGTTAAGGGTGACCCCAACCCTGTTGGCTTTCCATAAGGCATATATTGACATCTGTGGTGACATTTTTCCCCCTCTTGCCATATATGTTTAATTTTATACTATATTGTAACTATTTTTATTCATTTTATGACTGTTTGCCACCCAGAGTCACTTGTTTGAGATGGGCGTCTATAGAAATTGGATAGGTAGATAGGTAGATAGGTAGAGATAGATAGATAGATAGATAGATAGATAGATAGATAGATAGATAGATAGACAGAAAGACAGGCAGGCAAAGACAGACAACAGACAGACAGAGAAAGACAGACAGACAGATGGACAGAGATAGACAAATAGAAATAGAGATGGATGGATGGATGGATGGATGGATAGATAGAGAGATAGATAGATAGATAGATAGATAGGTACAGAAAGACAGGCAGACAAAGACAGACAAAGACAAACAGACAGACAGACAGAGAAAGCCAGACAGACAGATGAATAGAGATAGACAAATAGAAATAGAGATGAATGGATGGATGGATGGATGGATGGAGAGATAGATAGATAGATAGATAGATAGATAGATAGATAGATAGATAGATAAATAGATAGATAGATGGGTGGGTGGTGGGTAGGTAAGTAGGTAAAATAGGGAGAATAACCAGATTATAATGTAATGCTTATCTATCTTGGATCTGTTTGGGGCAAAAATCAAAATATGTAAGAGCTATACAAATCCTGAAGATCTGGTGCAAAGGCAAATTACGCCAGTGAATCACATTTTTCTGTGATCTTTCTGTGAACTGTCCAAGTTATCTGGAGCAACACATCCAACTGGAAGCCATTGAATCAATCCAGAGTGTCGACGACATCCATGCTCTGGAGTAGAAACTGACATTACGCAGATCTATTAACTGTACGCCCCTTGGAAAAGCCACTGAATCTCTCTGACCAACCTTTCACCCGTTTTTCTAGCTCTGTCAACGAATGAAACACTCATTTTTTTTAACTCTCCAATATCCTGGCTTGGAGAAAGAAGCTGTGATGGAGTTCAACCAGTAGAGGGAACCCATGTTTATTAGTTGCATTGGTAAATCAGTTTGTGTATGTGAGTGTATCACTACATCCATCAAAATGGACAGACCTCCATGGGAATCAGTCCAGTGAGATTTTATAGTTTCATTTTCCCCTCCCTAAAATCAACCTAACTCAGAAAGTTAATTTGATCAGAAGTTCATGGTTATGAAGGCTGCCAAGGGTATTCTTCTCCGGTGATTTGGCAATACCTAATATTTTTTCCCCCAATCTGCACAGTGAAAATGCCCAGAAGTGAAACAGGGAAAAACATTGCCAGCTCAGTTTTGAGATATCGAAAGAAGTGATCAGAATAGTTGATCAAAATACAGGCATCTCTGCCCTAGATCCAGGCTAGCAATCATAATACGGGAAGTTCTCCAAGGTAGTTTTGGCTCATAAGGCACGAAACATCCTAGGGGTCTCCTTCGTTTTGGCAATATTTATTTATTTATTTATTTATTTTATTCAATTTATATCCCGCCCTTCTCCAAGTGGACTCAGGGCGGTACACAGCCAGACTAAAACACATATCGATACAAAATTTAAAAGAATTAAAAGAATTAAATAACTGTGGCCCAAAAATTTAAAATATTGAAACTAAAACCCCTTTGACAATTTAAAAAGCTAAAAACTAAAAAGGGGAGGAACCAGTCTCTATCATGAGCCCTGGTGGCGCAGTGGATTAGAGTGCAGTACAGCAGGCTACTTCTGCTGACTGCTGGCTGCCTGCAATTTGGCAGTTCGAATCTCACCAGGCTCGAGGCTGACTCAGCCTTCCGTCCTTCCAAGGTGGGTAAAATGAGGACCCAGATTGTTGGGGGCAAGAGGCCGACTCTGTAAACCGCTTAGAGAGAGCTGTAAAAGCACTGTGAAGCAGTACTGTATATGTGTATATGTGTAAGTGCTATTGCTATTTGCCATCTTAGAATTTTAGAGTTGGAAGAGGCCGTTGAAACTATGGTTCAGCCTTCTGCTCCATGCAGGGATCCAGCTTAAAATATCCATGATAGATGGCTGTGTAGCTTCTACCTGAACATGTGCAGTGATGCGGATCTCACCGCTAAGCCAGGTACTTCAGTCCATTGTCAAAAAGGTTGCCTTGCTAAAAAGATTATCCCCCCCCCCTCTCTCTATCAAAGACAATATCATCTAACTATCTATCTATCTAACTATCTTTTTATCTATCTATATCATTATCATCTATCTATCTATCTATCTATCTATCTATCTATCTATCTATCTATCTATCATCTATCTATCTATCTAATCTATATCATCTGTCTATCTATCTATCTATCTATCTATCTATCTATCTATCTATCTATCTATCTATCATCTATCTATCTATCTAATCTATATCATCTGTCTATCGATCTATCGATCTATCTATCTATCTATCTATCTATCTATCTATCTATCTATCTATCTATCTATTTATCTATACCATTATCATCTATCTATCTATCTATCTATCTATCTATCTATCTATCTATCTCTATCTATCTTTCTATCTATCTATCTATCTATCTATACCATTATCATCTAACTATCTAACTATCTATCTATCTATCTAACTTTCTATCTATCTATCTATCTATCTATCTATCTATCTATCTATCTATCTATCTATCTATCTATACCATTGTCATCTAACTATCTAACTATCTAACTATCTATCTATCTAACTTTCTATACCATTATCATCTATCTATCTATCTATCTATCTATCTATCTATCTATCTATCTATTCAAAAGAAAAACAGGGAGTCCTTATTTTATGACCACAACTGAGCCCCAAATTTCTGTTGCTAAGTGAGACAGTTGATCAGTGCATTTTGTCCCATTTTACGACTTCTCTTGCCACAGAATCGCTGCCGTCGGTAAGTCAGTCACACGGTTGCTAAGCCAATCGGGCTCCCCCATTGACTTTGCTCGTCAGAAGGTCGCCGAAGGGGATCACGTGACCCCGGGATACTGCAACCGTCATAAATATGAGTCAGTTGCCAAACATCTCAATTTTGATCATGTGGCCGTGGAGATGCCTAAGTCTGAAAAATGGTCATAAGTCACATTTTTCAGTGCTGTTGTGCAGTCCAGTTGCTTCTTGGAAGCTTCCAGTGATGAAGCTCCCACAACTTCTAAAGGCAAGCTGTTCCATTGGTTGTGTTGTGGCCCCGCCCTCTGAGCCTATCGCATCGGAGGAAGAAAGCTCCGAACATGAGGAAGAGGAGTCAGCCAGGCCTCCCTCTCCAGGCCCCTCCCCTCTGGCACTGTCTCAGGTGCCGGCCGAGGGAGAGGAGATTAGCCAGGAGCCAGGTGTCTTGGATGAGAGTGAAGGAGAGCCGTCATTCCTGGATGCACGCCAACGAAGGCGTGATAAACGGTTGCAGCAGTTAAGGAGGCGTGCTAGGGATTAGAATTGAGTCACTGAACCACACCCCAGAGACTATATAAGAGAGGGTGGTGGCTGGTAAAACTCCGTGACGAACAAAAACGAACTTTGGCTAGTCACTTGAACAATGTCTGAAGCTGCCGAAAGGAATATTGTTTTGCTGGACTATTTGCATTGCGTATGTAATTTTGTGTTATCTGTTGCAGTAAAAGCTCTTGGCAGATGGTGATTATATTGCTGCCAAGTTTGAGATAACGACCTGTGTGCGTGCCAAGTACTTTCTTTACCCTCAGCTGGCTGTGTTTGTGTGTGTGTGTGGACGGGGACAGATCAGGTTGATTGCTCTCACTGTCAGAAAATTTCTCCTTATTTCAAGGTTGAATCTCTCCTTGTTCAGTTTCCATCCATTACTCCTTGTCAGCCTTCAGGTGCTTTGGAAAATAGCTTGACCTTCTCTGTGGCAGCCCCTCAAATATTGGAAGATGCTATCATGTCTCCCCTGGTCCTTCTCTTCACTAGACTAGCCGTGCAATCAGTTCCTGCAACCGTTCATCATATGTTTTAGCTTCCAGTCCCCTAATCATCCTGGTTGCTCTTCTCTGCACTCTTTCTAGAGTCTCAACATCTTTTTTATAGTTTGGTGACCAAAACTGGATGCAGGATTCTAGGTGTGCTCTTACCAAGCATCATAAAGCGGTAATATCACTTCTTGTGGATCTTGATTCTATCCCTCTGTTAACGCAGCCTTGGATTGTGTTGGCTTTTTTTTGGCAGCGCCCGTCACTGCTCGTATGGAGTGGGGTTTGCCCTCATTGTATGCCCCAGAGGTTTGCCCCGCCAGCATTGATGGGCCATGTGATCTCAACACTGGCAGAATCCATCTTACAGCGCCCATTGAAACCCCCCTCTTTTTACATACTGGAGCAACACGATTTTCTCTCATTGAGCGAAGGGGAGAGGAAATGGGCAGCCAGTCAGGAATTGAATTTATGTCCTCCCCTCACCCCACAAATGCAGCCCCAGGAGGGGCGAGGCAGTGTGCATTAGCGCTGCAGCATGGCTTGGCGATAGCTTCTTAGCCTGTGTCTTTTGAAAGACAGAGAGTTACAGTTCATTACAGTTATCTGCAATGAACCGTGATAAAATCCCAACCTACTAATGCTCGGAAATTCAGCGAAACCTTATGTTTTTCATGCAAAAGATGTCATGTTCGGTTGCTCTCACCGCCTGCAGGAAAGGACAAGACGAAACGCAAAAAAAAAATAAAATAAAAAATGCCACTATGGGCTTTAATTGTGATTTAGTGAATAAGCCGCAAGGGACTAGCTTCAGCCAACATGCTAATGCATGCACCACGGTTTATAGCTTGCAAATCCTGGATTCAGCAACGCAGGAAGCCAAAACGAAGCACAGGTTCGTGCTTACAGGTTAAAGTGTTGGCTTGACCAAGATTTCACGTTGTGGGACCTGTTGGTGAATGATTTGCTGCGGCTGAATTTTAGGACTTGAGAGCACAGATGCGGAGAGGGTAGAGGAATGCAGCAGGCAGGGGTGGACGTCCGGTTGTGACATGGAGGAGAAAGTGTGCTATTGAGCCCCAAGGATGGGTTTGTGATGCTCTTAGATTGGGAAAGTGTTCCTCAGCCGTTCCATTCTGTCTTTGTGGGTGTTTGTTCCATCCCTGGAGGATTTTAAGAAGAGATTGGACAACCGTTTGTCTGAAATGGTATAGGGATTCTTGTTTTGAGCAAGAGGGATTGGACAAGAAAGACCCTTCCAACACTGTTATTCTGCTGATGGGTTGGGTTGTGAAAGAGGGAGAGGGAGAGAGAGAGAGAGGAAAAAAAAGAGAAAGAAAGAGAGAGAGAGAGAATGAGAAAGAGAGAAAGAGAGAGAGAGAATGAGAAAGAGAGAGACAGATAGAGAATGAGAGAGAGAATAAGAAAGAGAGAGAGAAAGAGAGAGAGAATGAGAAAGAGACAGAGAGAGAATAAGAAAGAGAGAGAGAGAGAGAGAAATAGAGAGAATGACAATGAGAGAAAGAGAGAGACAGAGACGCACAGAGAGAATCAGAAAGAGAGAGAGAATGAGAGAGAGAGAGAGAAATAGAATGAGAAAGAGAAAGAGAAAGAGAGAGACAGAGACAGAAACACACAGAGAGAGAATGAGAGAGAAAGAGAAAGAGAGAGAGAGAATGAGAAAGAGACAGAGAGAATAAGAAAGAGAGAGAGAAAGAGAGAGAGAGACAGAAATAGAGAGAATGAGAACGAGAGAAAGAGAGAGAGACAGAGACGCACAGAGAGAGAAAGAGAGAAAAAGAAAGAGAGAAAGAGAAAGAGAAAGAGAGAGAGAGAAAGAGAGAGAGAGACAGAGAGAGAGAGAAAGAGAGATAGTTAGAAAGAGTAAGAGAGAGACAGAGAGAGAGGAAGAAAGAGAAAGTGAGAGAGAGGGAAAGAGAGAGAGAAAGAGAGAGACAGTGAGAGAGAGAGGGGGAAAGAGAGAGAGAATGAGAGAGAGAGAGAGGGAGAGAGAAAGTGCCTTCTTTTCCAGAGCTTTGTACAGATAGTCCTTGACTTACAACAATTTGGTTAGTGACTCTGAAGTTACAACTGCACTAAAAAAAATGACTTATGGCCATTTTTCACACTTGGGACTGTTGCAGCCTCCCCACGATCACGCGATCAAAATTTGGACAACCGTCCTGTACTTATGACGGTTACAGTGTCCCCCGGTTGCTGCAATCTCCTGTTTTTGCACCCTATCTGACCAGCAAAGTCGATGGGGAAGCTAGATCCACTGGCGAACAGCCGCAGTGAGTCACTTCAGTGTTGCGGCAGGACAAGTCGTAAAATGGGGCAAAACTCACTCCACGATTGCCTTGTTTAGCCAAGGACATTTGGGGCTCCCCTGATGCGGTCATACGCCGAGGACTCCCCGTACCTCCAACCTTTGGCTCAGGCGATTCTAGTTTTTCTAACCATGTTTTTAGCATTGGGAGAAATGCTAAGGAAGTAACGGGTGCCGCTCGGAAGGGATGCAGGAGCAGCTGCTCCAAGTGTCAAGCAGGTTTGATCCAGAACAGTGCGGAAAGCTCCTTCGGGGGGGGGGGGGGGGCCATGCGGCCACCCTTCCTTCTGCCCTGGGTTGAACCCTGGGGGGGGCGGGTCTGGGGGGGACACACAACAAGAGGCCGAAGCAGGCAGATTCCCTGCTCTCCGGCAAGCAAGCGAGCCTTGTAGCCTGGCAGGCATCTCCCCCCTCACTCTTTTCCATCTCTTTGGGAGGGTCTCGGAAGAAGCCGGGGTGCCTGCGGGGGAAATGGGGTGGGTGGGTGGGAAACGGCAGGTCTCTTTTGCCCTGAGAAGAAGCAGAAATCTCTCTCTCTCTCTCTCTCTCGCATTAACTTATCTGTTTGCTGTTAAGTAGGATTTCAAAAGGATGTGATTGCTGAAAAGGAGAATGTAAAGCCTTAAAGGAATGGTGGGGAGGGGGGGCAGGAGAATACGTGAAGCTAATCTGGACCTGACCAATTTTGCTGGATAAGAGAAGTGTACCAGCACTTACTTCCTCTCCCCCTCTCCTCTCCTCTCCTCTCCTTTCCTCTCCTTTCCTCTCCTTTCTTTTCCTTTCCTTTCCTTTCCTTTCCTTTCCTCTCCTCTCCTCTCCTCTCCTCTCCTCTCCTCTCCTCTCCTTTCCTCTCCTCTCCTCTCCTTTCCTTTCCTTTCCTTTCCTTTCCTTTCCTCTCCTCTCCTCTCCTCTCCTCTCGTTTCCTCTCCTCTCTCCCTCCCCCTTCTTCATTCCTGGACTAGATGACTACAAACCAGGGTCTTCTGGACTTCCCAATACCCTGCTCAAAGATAGTAGGACTCAGAGCATTGATGCCATTACCTTGCCTTATTACTCTTCCCTGCACCTGCCCTGGCATACAAGCTATCGGGTCATATTTTTTCCAGTTATAACCCCAATATCACCAAGATAATGCTGTGTTGATTTTTCCCCTTTCCCTTTTTCCCAACCTGAATTATCCTTCTCTTTCTATTCCTCCTCCTCCTCCTCCTCCTCCTCCTCCTCCTCCTCCTCCTCCTCCTTTTTCCTTCTCCTTCCTCCTCCTTCTCCTTCCTCCTCCTCCTCCTCTTCTTCTCCTCCTCCTCTTTCTATTTTTTTTTTTTAATTTGATTTATATGCCGCCCTTCTCCGAAGACTCAGGGCGGCTTACAATGCGTTAAGCAATAGCCTTCATCCTTTTGTATATTTATACAAAGTCAGCTTATTGCCCCCACAAACTGGGTCCTCATTTCACCTACCTTAGAAAGGATGGAAGGCTGAGTCAACCTTGAGCCTTGGCAAGATTCGAACCCTGCAGTAATTGCAGGCAGCTGGTCTTAAGCAGCTTAATAACAGGGTGCCTTAAACCCTAGTACTACCAAGGCTCTTGGTATTTCTCCTCCTCTTCCTCTTCTTCCTCTTCCTCCCCTCCTCCGCTTCCTCCTCCTTCTCCTTCCTCTTCTTCCTCCTCTTCTTCTTCTTCTTCCTCTTCCTCCTTCTCCTCCCCCCTCCTCCTTCTCCTTCCCCCTCCCCCTCTTCTTCCTCCTCCTCCTCCTATTCCTCCTCCTCCTCCTTCCTCTTCCTCTTCCTCTTCCTCCTTCTCCTCCTTTTCTCCTCCTCCTCCTTCCTCTTCTTCCTCCTCCTCCTCTTCTTCTCCTCCTCCTTCTATTCCTCTTCCTCCTTCCTCTTCCTCTTCCTCTTCCCCTCCTCCTCTTCCTCATCCTTCTCTTTCCACCTCCTTCTCCTTCCTCTTCTTCCTCCTTCTCCTTCCTCTTCTTCCTCCTCCTCTTCCTCCTCTTCCTTCTTCCTCCTCCTCCTTCCTCTTCCTTCTTCCTTTGCCTGCTCCCTGCTCCCTTCTCTCTTCTTTCTTCCTCTCCCCCTTCTTCCTTCCTTCCTTCCTTCCTTCCTTCCTTCCTTCCTTCCTTCCTTCGCTGTGCAGATTATCTAACTTATGAAATCTCGTTGCAAACTTTTTTTCCCTTTTTTTGGGGTGAGTCACCATTTTTTTGGAGGAGTAGAAAGAAAGGGGCTGCCTTCCCACCATCTCCAGCTGGTGTCCTATGACTAACGGGGGATAAGTCTCTAAGAAAGAAGGAAGACCGTGTAAGCCTGAAGGACAGCAGCTCCTTTTTTTTTTTTACATCTGCTCACCCACACCCTCTTGCACCCTCCTCTGTCACGCTGCTGCAGCCTTTCGACTCGTGTTTTTTCTCTGCCGCTGATCTTCTTTATTATCCTGCTTGAGTCACATTCCTCCACCTCCAGTCCGGGATGAGTTGGCCGCCTCCTCTTTATGCAACGGCAACTTCCAAAAGGTGAAGGCATCTCTTGAAGGAGCTCCGGTCCAGAAATCTGAGAAGGAGGAGGTCAAGAAGGAATTACCTGGACATTTCCCAGATGATAAAAGGCCAATTTTTTCACCCTGGGAGATCCTGGTTCAAGAAATCGTCTTGCCTCTGGGAGGCTTAATAAGAGGCGGCAACAAATGTCTCGATAGTAGATATGGGTGGAACCCGGAGTTGGCTACTGGGGGTTCGCAGGGTCTTCGGGAGAACCTCTAGCTAAGATTCTGTGCGGTTTGGAGAACCCCCAAAACCCACTCCTGGATGGCCCCAAGCACCCCTCCCCTCCCCTCCCCTCCCCTCCCCTCCAAGGAGTCCTCATGTGTCCCGTTTTGGATGCAGATAAGTGCAGGGTACGTGCGAAGTCTCGGGGAGGGTGAAAAACAGGCCTACCGGAGGTTCAGGGAAAAAGAATGGGCCTCCGGAGCCTGGGGAGGCCATTTTCACCCTCCCGGAGGATCAAGGAAAGCCTCTGGAGCCTGGGGAGGGCAAAAACACCCCCACCCCCACCATGGTGCAGGAGGCTGACTAGGCCATGCCCGCCAAGGCCATGCCCACCCAGCAACCGGGCAAAGAACCCCTCGCTAAAATTTTTGAAGCCCACCCCTGAGTGGAACATGGACTTCCTAGAAATATCATCCCGGAGATGACATCTCGGTTGGCCAAGCTGTGGTTGGAGCATCCTACGATCCCTTGTAAGTGTCAACTAGGAGGCCCTGAGCTCTGAGGGCTAGAATTTGGTGAATTGATCCTCCAATTAATTTGAGTGAAGGAATGCATCAAATTTTTGGCACATAGCGGCTAAGTTCCCTCAACTTCAATAAAAGCAAGCCAACTGCGCGACATGACCATCTGCTGCATACAACTTGGCCGAATTGTGCTCTCCTTGGTTTGGGCTTCAACATGGCGGTTTGCAAAGTATGGTTTGTGGTATAGCGTGATGTGTAAACATCAATTGTCCTGGGAACAGCATTCCTGATAATTTTATTTATTTATTTATTTATTTATTTATTTATTTATTTATTTATTTATCTATCTATCTATCTATCTATCTATCTATCTATCTATCTATCTATCTATCTATCTATCTATCTATCTATCTATCTATTTATTGGTTCGATGTATATGCCGCCCTTCTCCGGAGACTCAGGGCGGCTTACAATGCATTAAGCAATAGCCTTCATACTTTTGTATATACCTGCTTAGTAGGGCTTTTGGGCCCCCCCAAGTGGTGTTCTTTTTTATACAAAGTCAGCTTATTGCCCCCACAATCCGGGTCCTCATTTTACCTACCTCAGAAGGATGGAAGGCTGAGTCAACCTTTTTTTTTTTTTAATTTGATTTATATGCCGCCCTTCTCTGGAGACTCAGGGTGGCTTACAATGCATTAAGCAATAGCCTTCATACTTTTGTATGTACCTGCTTAGTAGGGCTTTTGGGCCCCCCCTAAGCAGTGTTCTTTTTTTATACAAAGTCAGCTTATTGCCCCCAAAATCTGGGTCCTCATTTTACCTACCTCAGAAGGATGGAAGGCTGAGTCAACCTTGAGCCTGGTGAGATTTGAACTTGCAGTAATTGCAGGCAGCTGGCAGCTAAGTGCTATTCAACAGCGCTTTAGTCCACTGCTCCACCAAGGATAATCACATGGAAGAGAAGATAAATTGGTTTATGGCTGATTGATAATGAAGTATCACAGAACTAAGCAGCCCTGATTTCGAGACCAGAGTGCAAGAAACAATTCACTACTGGAAGTAGCATGTTTGCGAGGGTTCCTCTGTCCCACCTCTTCCCAAGCAGGAAGTCCATTAGCCATGATATGATGGTCTAGTTAGGATTGTTTACCAAAAAACAACAACAGCCACCCTTGTCAATCAAAACCAGAGCAAGAACATTTTGGCTTTTTCAGTTGGCCATAAGTCAATGAGCAAGTGATATACCCACCTACCCACCCATCTTTCCTGGTGTATAAAGCTCTGAGGACTGATATTAACAGAGAATGTCCAAAAATAGGATCCTAAACATCAGGGGGGAAAATGGGTAGTAGGATGTGGTTAAAAAAAAAAAAGTCAAGATGGCAAAGGACATTATAAAAATCACACCATACTGGCCGCCATTTTGATTCTCGACCATACCTTGTAGATACTCCTGATGGGAAGGCTTAAAAGATGAGAGAGAGGGGGGGAGAGAGGGAGGGAGACAGAGAGAGGGGGAGGGAGAGAAAGTGTGTGCGAGAGAGGAGAGAGAGAGGGAGAGAAGGGAAGGGAGAGTGGGGAAGAGGAAGGGAGAGAGAGAAGGAAAGAGAGGGGGAAAGAGAGAGGGAGGGAGAGAGAGAGGAGAGGGGGAGAGAGAGAAGGAAAGAGAGAGGGGGAAAGAGAGAGAAGGAAAGAGGGAATGAGAGGGAATGAGAGAAAGGGGAGAGGGGGAGAGAGAGAGAAGGAAAGAGAGGGGGGAAGAGAGAGAGGGAGAGAGAGAGAGGGGAGAGGGGGAAAGAGAGAAGGAAAGAGAGAGGGGGAAAGAGGGAGAGAGAGAGAAGGAAAGAGGGAATGAGAGGGAGAGGGAGAGGGAGGGAGAGAGGAGAGGGGAGAGAGAGAAGGAAAGAGGGGGAGAGGGGGAGGGAGAGAGAGAAGGAAAGAGGGGGAAAGAGAGGGGGAGAGGGAGAGAGGGAGGAGAGAGGGAGAGAGAAAAGGAAAGAGACGGGGAGAGAAAGGAGAGAGAAAAGGAAAGAGAGAGGGAGAGAGGAAGAGAGAGAGGAGAGGGGGGAGAGAGAAGGAAACAGAGAGAGGGAGAGAGGAAGAGAGAGAGGAGAGAGGGAAAGGAAAGAGAGAGGGAGAGAGGAAGAGAGAGAGGAGAGGGGGAGGGAGAGAGAGAAGGAAACAGAGAGAGGGAGAGAGAGGAGAGAGGAAGGGGGAGAGAGAGAGAGAAGGAGAGAGAGACAGAGTGTGTGTGTGTGTGTGTGTGTGTGTGAGAGAGAGAGAGAGAGAGAGAGAATATAACATGAAAAAAAACGGAAAGATGGAAAAGGTGAAATAGAATGCTGCAGTTGCCTTTCAGGGAAAGAAGATAAAAATTTAGAAATCTTGGCCAGTTTTCAAGAGAACCCCTTTGTAAGAGAATCGAGGTCAGCCATTGAATCCATGGAAACAAGGGGTTCTGCCAGATTCTGGTGGGGCTCAGGATTAAAGGGCAGGGGACTCTTAATCTTTAAAGTTTACATTTTGAATGTTTCCAAGTTTGAAAATCACGGGCATAAAAGAAAATAAAGCTGATCCCGGGGGGAAAAGCGAAGGAAGGAGCAGGTCATTGGTGATAAAAGTGGTGACGGGGCTTGTGGGAAAAATTACCTGATCCCAAGGAAGGGAAAGAGTGAGAAAGAAACTCAAAGGAAGTCCCTCTTGATTTTGTTCGGCATAGGACCGACAGGAACTTCCGCAGGCTTTTGAGATACTCTTCTTCTACTTTACTCCAGTAAAAAGCATTCCTGCCATCTTTTCTGTGTCTATTTGGTCTACTCAACTTGGTCTACTCAAAGAGCTGACACAACAGGGAGGAAATGCTTTCCATGTTTCCCTACCATAGACTTTGATTGTTGTATTTGCTTGGATCTCAGTTAACACATAAATAGAATAACAGAGTTGGAAGGGACCTTGGAGGTCTTCTAGTCCATCCCCCTGCTTAGGCAGGAAACCCTACACCACTTCAGACAAATGGTTATCCAACCTCTTCTTAAAAACTTCCAGTGTTGGAGCATTCACAACTTCTGGAGGCAAGGCGTTCCACTGATTAATTGTTCTCACTGTCAGGATGTCGGAAGTTAGCACCCACCCCTCTCCTAGAAAAATGAAATATTCTAGGAAATATTTAAAAAGGCAGAATATTTCCCCTAAACGAGAAATAGAAATCTTAAAACAGAAACTCAGCCCCAGCTCCCTGCCCCCAGCAGATACTTTGGTTATTTACCAGACAAAAGGCTGGACCAGCTTATCTACAACACAAAAGACATGGACCTCGGGGGCATGATAGGATTAGCCCTCACTCAAGATTCAAACCAGGACAAAGCCAATTTTTTTTAAAAAAAAATTTGATTTATATGCCGCCCTTCTCCGGAGACTCAGGGCAGCTTACAATGCGTTAAGCAATAGCCTTCATACTTTTGCATATTTATACAAAGTCAGCTTATTGCCCCCACAAACTGGGTCCTCAATTTACCTACCTTAGAAAGGATGGAAGGCTGAGTCAACCTTGAGCCTTGGAGAGATTCAAACCAGCAGAAATTGCAGGCAGTTGTGTTAATAACAGGGTGCGTAGACCACTGTACTATCAAGGCTCTTATTAAGCCATAATAAGAATTGCCCAGAGCCCCTTCACTACATCATCACCCAGCAAGATTCAACCAGGCCTGGGACACTGCCTACAAAGTTAGCTAAGATCCCTGTCCCCTCGGAATCTGACAGCCAATGGGATGCATTTCTTGTACAGGAAACTCTAAGGCAGGGCCTAAGAAAGTGTATAAATATATCCCTCTCGCCACTCCATGTGCTCTTTTTTGACCAGGACCCAAAAACCCCATGTGGTCCAGTCCACCATTAAACAATCTTTCCAAGCAGTCTTTATGTTTCTAGTGTCTTTCTTCCCACTTGGAACTGAACCCAGATGGATAGTTCTTCCAACAAGGAAGTTTCTCCTTAATTCCAGGTTGCTTCTCTCCTTGATGAGTTTCCATCCATTGCTTCTTGTCCTGCCCTCAGGAGTTTTGGAGAATAGCTTGATTACCTCTTCTTTGGGGCAGCCCCTGAGATATTGGAACACTGCTATCGAGTCACCCCTAGTCTTTCTTTTCATTATAGTAGACCAGGGGGTGGGTTCTACTTACCTTTACTACTGTTGTGGCTTGTCAGTGGCCTGTGCAGCTAGTAGCTGATTCCGACAGCAAGGAGGCTGGTGTGGTGCCACTCCACTCCAGGGGAAGGATACTGCAAAATCCCCATTCCCTCCCCACCCCACTGGAGACCTGCTTTCCAGCTCCATTCTCCTGTGCAGGGCAACAAAAGAAGACCCAGCCAATCAGCTGGGACTCGATCAGCTGGGACTCGGGAGGCAGCAAATAGATCGAGGGCAGGGCCAGCCAGAGGTGGTATTTGCCGGTTCTCTGAACTACTCAAAATTTCGGCTACCGGTTCTCCAGAACCGGTCAGAACCAGCTGAATACCACCTCTGTTCCAGTCCCTTAATTATTACCATTTGCTTATAGGCTTGGTTGCTTGTTGTTGTTGTTGTTGTTGTTGTTAGTTGCGAAGTCGTGTCCGACCCATCGCAACCCCAAGGACAATGTTCCTCCAGGGCTTCCTGTCCTCTACCATCTCCTGGAGTCCATTTAAGCTCACTCCTATTGCTTCAGTGACTCCATCCAGCCACCTCGTTCTCTGCCGTCCCCTTCTTCTTTTGTCCTCAATCATTCCCAGCATTAGGCTCTTCTCCAGTGAGTCTTTCCTTCTCATTAGGTGGCCAAAGTATTTGAGTTTCATCCTCAGGATCTGGCCTTCTAAAAAGCAGTCAGGGTTGATCTCCTGTAGGACTGACTTGTTTGTTCGCCTTGCAGTCCAAAGGACTCGCAGGAGTCTTCTCCAGCACCAGAGTTCAAAGGCCTCCATTCTTTGGCACTTAGTTTGGTTGCTTAGTTGCGGATTAATTTTATGGGATGGAATTTTTTTAAAAATACTCATCTATTTTTCCCCATAAAGATCAGTCAGCCAGCTGTTTAGACTGGATTTGGCATTTTTGATCCACCTATCGAATCTTCTCTAGGACTTGAGATAGGCAGAGGCTGCGTTTTGATGGTGTTAAAAGTCCCATCTCAGGATGTAAGCCCTTCCATGCAAAGCTGCCTTTTGCAATTGACCGATTGGGATTTTGTCAATGACGATAGTGCTTTTTTGAGTGGTGCTCTGGTTGTTTGGGGGATTGCACCCAAGGCACTGATTCCTTTTGGTACTATCTTTGCTTTTTTTGGGGGGTGTGTGTGTGCCACAGTTGTTCTATTAATGTTGCTGTTCTTTTCCAGGTTGCATGAATGCTGCTATTGACTTGCTAGAAGGCAGAATCTGGAGGTGGATCATGTCACAATCTTTGCCTGAGAATAGCAAACATTCATGGGTTGGAATCGAAGCGTTAAGCAAAGGAAACAATTGAAACAAACAAACAAACCATTTGTCCCTGCGCTACTTTAGATCTCCCCACACAACCCACTCTTATTCAAGCAACCAACCTATTTATTTTTAATCCCCTGAAAGCCGCCTTCTTCTTCTTTTTCTTCACTTATTCATCTTCACCTTCCTACGTATCTCCCTACCTTTCTTCTGATGGGGGAAGATTATTGCATGACTTGTAATTTCTATAAAGGGATCACCCCCCAAAAATGTCAAGTGATGTTAAACGCACTTTAGAATCCATTCCACTTTCTGTCGTCTGTACTTCTCTATCTATTTCACTTGCTAAGAATCCCGGCGTTATTAACTGCCATCGATTGGCTGGGAGTAAGCTGTATTTTCTCCTGCAAATAGAGATTCAGGACAGGAGCATTCCTGAGGGAGGACACCCTCCCTTCCTAAGGATCTCTTAATAGATCCCATTTTGTTCAATCTTTCATTGATGGCGAGGAGTAGAGAGGAAAGGAGGCATTGCAGCCCTCTCTTATGGGAAGAAGGGAAATGAAAGTCACTGCACGAACCGGTCCCTGTGACAGCACCAGTGACTAGTTGACTGGGTCAAGTTTCAAGAAATGTGGGCATTTGGAGATGGCATTCCCTAAATCCTGATCCTTTTCTGCTTATCCAGGGAGGGCAGAATCATGGCATCAATGCTCTGAGTCCCACTATCTTCAGGCAGGGTATTAAGCAGCCCAGAAGATCCTGGTTTTTGGGTTGTGGTCATCTAGTCAGGGAATGAGGGAGGGGAAGGGAGAGGGGAAGGGGAAGAGAGTTGAGGAGAGGAGGGAAGGAAGGAAGGAAGGAGGGAGGGAGGGAGGGAGGGCGGAAGGAAGGAAGGAAGGAGCGATGAGAGAAGGAAGGAAGAGAGGAGGGGAGGAAGGAAGGGAGGAGCGATGAGAGAAGGGAGGAAGGGAGGGAAGGAAGGATGGAAAGGATGGAAAGGAAGGAAGGAAGGGGGAAGGAAGGAAGGAGCAATGAGAGAAGGAAGGAAGGAGGGAGGAAGGGAGGGAGGGAGGAAGGAAGGAAGGAGCAATGAGAAAAGGAAGGGAGGAAGGAAGGGAAGGAAGGACGTAAGGGAAGAAAGGGAGGGAGGGAGGGAGGAAGGGAGGGAGGAGCAATGAGAGAAGGGAGGGAGGGAGGGAGAGAGGAAGGAAAGGAAGGAAGGAAGGAAGGAAGGAAGGAAGGAAGGAAGGAAGGAAGGAGCAATGAGAGAAGGAAGGGAGGAAGGAAGGGAAGGAAGGACGTAAGGGAAGAAAGGAAGGGAGGGAGGGAGGAAGGAGCAATGAGAGAAGGGAGGGAGGGAGGGAGGAAGGAAGGAAGGAAAGAAGGAAGGAAGGAAGGAAGGAAGGAAGGAAGGAAGGAAGGAAGGAATGAGAGAAGGAAGGGAGGAAGGAAGGGAAGGAAGGACGTAAGGGAAGAAAGGAAGGGAGGGAGGGAGGAAGGAGCAATGAGAGAAGGGAGGGAGAGGGAGGGAGGAAGGAAGGAAGGAAAGAAGGAAGGAGGAAGGAAGGAAGGAAGGAAGGAAGGAAGGAAGGAAGGAAGGAAGGAGAGATGCTGAATTGACACATTACCTCACATCATAATGTGAGCAGCAGGCCAGAAATAAACAAAGCATACATTCAAAGGTCAAAAGACTACTTCCGAGCAGATTTCAAGAAGAGTCCAAAAGCAACCCTAACATAGCCCAACGTTGAGCGACATAACAATCTTCCCATACCAGGAACGAAGACCCCAGTTCTCAACAAGGGGGAAACCCCGAGGTTCCAGAAGAAAAGGGGAACCGATCTGTTGGGAGGAGAAGACCCTGCCTTGCCCTGAAGAATGGGGGCTTGGTCCCAGAACAATTAGGGACAAGAAGGGCAAGGCTGAAGGAAGCCACGTGTGCCTCTGAACTGCCCCATTGAGGTTTCTTCTTCGCAGTCAATAAAGCCACGGCCAGCTCATTTATTTATAAGCTTGATAAAAAGCCAGAGCAAGTGCTTGGCTGAGGAAGCTCATTCTTGACACAGCTCGCCATTGTCTGTTGTTTCTCTGGCAGCTTTCCATCGTTCCGGAGATGCCCAACCCTCCCATCCTAACCCAGCAGCTGGGAGAAATGCTTTGGCAAAGAGGGCACTAACGGAGCAGCTGCTGAGATGGAGAAACCAGGGAACCTTTGCACGCCGAGCCCTGCACAGCTTCTCCTGGGCCCAGGAGGAGGCAAGGAGAGAGGGCTTACCCGCTTCCATTCCCAAGGGATGGTTTGGGGGTACTGGTGGGAGGGATTGGAGGGCCCATAAATTGTAGCAATGCTTCAGGAGAAGGTGATCAAAGGTTGGCTTTTTATTTTATTTTATTTTTTTGCTTCAAGATATCTTGGGAGACGTTCATGAACCAGCTGGAAGCCTATTCCATCTTAACCAGGGGTGGGATCAGGGGTGAAATCCAGCAGGTTCTGACAGGTTCTGGAGAACTGGTAGTGGAAATTTTGAGTAGTTCGGAGAACCGGCAAATACCACCTCTGGCTGGCCCCAGAGTGGGGTGGAAATGGAGATTTTGCAGTATCCTTTCCCTGGAGTGGGGTGGGAATGGAGATTTTGCAGCATCCTTCCCCTGCCACGTCCACCAAGCCACACCAAGCCCACCAAGCCACACCCACAGAACTGGTAGTAAAAAAAAATTGGATTTCACCACTGGGTGGGATTCAGAAATTTTAGGAACCGGTTCTCTGCCGGGTTGCTGGGTGTGTGTGGCCATGGTGGCCATGGCCTACTCGGCCTCCTGCACCATGCGGGGGGTGTTTTCACCCTCCCTATGTCCGGAGGCTTTCCTCAAGCCTCTGGGAGGGCGAAAACAGCCTCCCTTGCACTCCAGAGACCCTCCGGATGCCAGAACCTGTTTTTGGACTTCTGGTATTCTGGTAGGCCCGTTTTTCGCCGTCCTAGAGCCTCTGCGTGGGCCCTGCACTTACCTGGCATCCATAATTGGCTGCGTGGAGACTCCTGGGAGAGGTAGGGCCAAGAGGTGGGGTCAACCAGTCCTTGCAACTACCGGTTTGGTGAACCAGATTAAAATTAACATCCGATTTACCCAAACTTGTCCGAACCGGCTGAATCCCAACCTTGATCTTAACCCTCAGAGGAGTGAATTTTAGTTTTGGCTCACAACTCAGGAAATAAATATTTGCTTTGGATTCAGAATGTCCCATGTTCACTCTCTGGGCTTTCTAAGGAGTGCCTGAAATGTCAGCCTGAATCTGAGAGTTTTTTAAAAACAGATTAAAAGAGTTGGAAGGGACCTTGTAGGTCATCTAGTCCAGCCCCCTGCCAAGCAGGAGACCTTACACCATTTCTGACAGATGGCAGTCCAGTCTCTTCTTGAAAGCCTCCCGTGATGAAGCTCCCACAACTTCCGAAGGCAACTTCTGTTCCATGGGTTGATGGTTCTCACTGTTGTGGCTGGTTCATTCAACAGACTAACACCGTAATGTAGTTTGAGGCTTTAGAATGTTACGCCAACTTTCCTGATTTCCATACATGGTTTATGGGATACATTTGTATGAATTTAGGCAGTTGTGATTTAGTTAACATATCACCGTTAAATTATAGTTTAGCGCAATAGATGAAGTCAGGCTATTGACCATACTTGCTTAGATGGGACAATCTGAATTTCTGAGTTAGTGTAACAGATTAAGTCATGGTTTATTTAGCTTATCAAATTGTGCATCCAACCTCTTTGTGTTCATGCAATGTAGGAGGTGGATTCAGACAAGATGTCTAACGGAAATTTTCAATCATCCAGGTCACAGTTGTCCCAAAAGTGCATTTCCAAAATGCAATTGGACTTTCTTGATATTTTTCCTTGAAAACATTTTGCTTCTCATGCAAGAAGCTTCTTCAGTTCATTTTTCACTGAAGAAGCTTCTTGGATGAGAAGAAAAAGATCTGCTTCTTGACTCTGCCGGCTGAAATTCCTTGGCTGGTTCCGTCTGCAGGAGGCTCTTCCTGCCAGAACATCTGAGACAAGCTGATCTCATTGGAGCAAGAGGATACCTCTGTCCAGTGGTGGGATTCAAATAATTTAACAACCGATTCTGTGCCCTAATGATTTCTTCCAATAACCAGTTTACCAAACTGCTCAGAAAGTTAACAAGCGGTTCTCCCGAAGTGGTGCGAACTGGCTGAATCCCATCAATGCCTCTGTCCTAATTTATCCTGTTGTGTGAATAAGTCATTGAGGTGGTTAAGCTTTTGGGTCAACAAACCCCAGAGTCCACATCTAACTCAGGGGTCTCCAAACTTGGCAACAGTCCAAACTTGTGGACTTCAGCATGACTGGCTGGGGAATTCTGAGAGGGTCAACCTTGAAGCTGACCTGACCGAGGTCATTTTGAGGCTTCAGCGTTGCCACACTAGAGCTGAGGGATAGGGAGGGGGAATAGAGATCATTGGGGTTTGTAGTCAAAGCAAAATACTTTCTCCTGAGAACCAAGGACATGCTCACAGGTGGCCAGAGAGAGGAGGAGCGATGTCACCAGGCATCCAGATGGGACCTTGATCGGACCATGTGACTGATTGTTTGGGAAAGGGGGAGAAAAAAATTATTTTTAATTAGGTGAAAACCGCGGGAATATTCAGAGTTGGTTTTGATCAGCCTGTGCCAATACAATATGTCCAATAAACCTATTCTTTGAGGAACCTACTTGCCTCGGAGTTCTGTTTGCTATGGATGTATTACTTGGAACCCTGACAGAGAGTTGAAGTCCACAAATCATAAAGTTGCAAAGTTTGCCCCGAAGCAAAGAACTATTGGAATAAAATTAAATTATGATTGGAGGAATTGATACAACAACATATGGATTTAAAATCAGAGCTGTTCCTATTGAGTATCTTACCAGAAAAAATCAGTAAAGAAAATAAATATTTGATTATACATGGATAATGCAAGCTGCAAGGATTGTCTATGCACAAAATTGGAAAGCAGAGAATATACCATCGGAGGGAGAAGTAATTAAAAAAAAGATTTAGGTTGTGCAGAAATGAATAGATTAACTATGAAGATAAAAGAAAGAGAAGACTCAGAATATTTTAAGATATGGAATCAATTTTACTATTGGTTAGAAAAAAGATATAAATAAGCTTTAATAGAGGTAGATAAAATATGTTACAACTAGAATATTAGATAAGTGGGAAATTTTTGTAATGGACTTGGTGAGAACGAAGATAGAAGAGATAATAGAAAAGAAGAAGTTTTTGGAGATAACACCGAGATGTCACATGGAAGAAATGAATGATGTACTAAATGTTTGTTTGTCTAAAAACAATAAAAAAAAAACTTTAGATCCTTAATCTAGCCAATCATATTGTCATCCCACAGGTTGGGTGGCTCCAACTCTACAGACAACACGCTCGAGTACTGCCTGACTTCTCCCTCTGCTCCCCAAAGTGGGTAAACACTCACTTTTAATCAGAGAGAAGCAGTGTTTG
Source organism: Pantherophis guttatus (assembly GCF_029531705.1). Next base: position 18,608,305 of record NW_026844048.1, on the reverse strand, counting down.
TGAACAATCAGCCCTTGGCAAGGCTGTTTGGGCAACCCATTGAACCATTGCCAAGTCTCCTGCTCTGCTTCTGGTCCTTCATCCTCATGTCCTGGCCTGACCTATTTCTTTCTTTTTTTTTTTTTTTACTTACAAGAGGTCCCCATTCAGCGTGGCTTCGACTTGTCTGCGCTGAAAGCAATTGGAGATGCAGCTGCCTATCGCCGCAATTCGCCACCGATGTTCTTTCAATGAAGATCTGGCAAACAATCAATGGCAGGCAGCCCAGCCGTTTGACTCTATAGATCGGCAGGAGAGAATAAGAAAATCTGCTAGGAGGAGAGGGAAAAAGCCACTCTGTGGAGGGGTGAAGCAGGGATGAAATCCTACCGGTTCGGACCGGTTCGGGCGAACCGCTAGGGATTATGGGCATCAGTTCGCCGAACCGGTAGTAATTACCCCTCCTTGGCCCCATCCACCCATGCCTGGCCAGTCACTGCTCACCTCTTCCGTCTGCTCGATATTCCACAGAATTCAATGTTAAATGCGGCAGAGAGAATGCTAACTTTTCTCCCTCCATTCAGAACGGAGCTGCTGCAACCTGTCCCTTTTAAGGTAGTCCCCAGGAGGGAGGGGGTGGGGTGGGGTGGGGTGGAGCTGTTTTTGTGAAAGGCAGGAAAATGGGGAAGGGGATTTTCCTGCCTGTCATCCATTCCTCAATCTCAGCGCAGACTGAGGGAAGGATGGTAGGCAGGAATATTCCCCTCCCCATTTTCCTGCCATTCGTGACAAGGAGTGGCTGGGAGGGGAGGGGCCGGTGAGGAGCCCCTCGATGTGAGTGATGTCGAGTTGGCCACACCGATCCAGTCACATGACCTCCCCCCAACAAGCCACGCCCACAGAACCGGTAGGGGAATTTTTTTAATTTTACCCCTGGGGTGAAGGTGTTGGGCGAAGAGCGAGGGGAAGAGGAGAAGCTTGCTGGGTTACATTGGACCAATTTCCTGGTCCAACCTACCTCACAGGGCTGTGGGAAGGAATGGGAGGTCAGAAAGGCTCTGTATGCTAGCTAGAGTTATTGGTGGAAAGGCAGGGAGTAAATTGGACAATTGACATTTTCTACCCGGGAGTGTTAGATCCCTCTTAGAAGATGCTCAGCATTAGGTATTGTGGCTCCGTTGCCTGAGTCTGGGCTATCAACAGATGCAGACTCTGAGAGTGAGGGGGAGGAGTTGGCAAGGCCTCCCTCTCCAGGACCCTCCTCTCTAGCAATGCCTCCGGAGGACACCGAAGGCCAAACGGTGGGCTCAGAGCCAAGCACGTCCCCGCAGCCACAGGTGGACAGTGATGAAGGAGATAAGTGCTGGCTGGATCCTCGACAGCGGCGCAGGGAGAAGCGTGCGCAGCAGAGGGGAAGTCATGCCAGAGATTAGCTGAGTCAATGGACCACACCCCACAGGCTATAAAAAGGAGTGTGGTGGCCATTCGGACTCTGTGACAGAGAAAGCTAATCTCTGGCGAGGCACTTTGCACCTTCGGACACAATACCTATTTGCTGTGGATTTAATTACAAACTGGACTATTCAAACTGTGTGTATTTTTGTCTGTGTTATCGGAGTAAAAGTTTTGGCAGGCAGCCACAGAGTTGCTGCCAAGTTCCTTATCACTGACGTTGAGTGTTTGAAGAGTTTATTTAACCCTCAGCTGGCTGGTTGGGTGTGTGCGTGGTACGGGGACAGAACATTAGGAATGCAAGCACTTCTCCTTCTTTGTACAGTTGAGTTTAGGAGTTGCTCCATCCATCCATCCATCCATCCATCCATCCATCCATCCATCCATCCATGCCTTTATGTAATTAATGCGAGTCCAAGCATTTCCCAGGATTCCAGAAGGCCAAATTTCCAATAGTCACAGGCCACACAGAAGAAATGCTTCATGTGAATGTCTGTAGAGATTTTTAGTCATCCAAGTCAGGATTGTCCCAAACGTACTTTTTCCAGAGGCAACTGGACTTTTTGGTTTTTTCCTTTGAAGATGTTTCGCTTCTCATCCAAGAAGCTTCTTCAGTTCTGACTGGATGATGGGGAATGGAAGGATTGATACTCCTTGCACCTGGAGGTTTATTTGTGTCTTCAGGGTCACCTCTAAAAGACTCTCCAAAAGGATGCAAATGAGCAGCTGTCTGCAAGGAGTATCAATCCTTCCATTGTCCACCATTCAGTCAGAGCTGAAGAAGCTTCTTGGATGAGAAGCGAAACATCTTCAGAGAAAAACCAGAAAGTCCAGTTGCCTCTTGGAAGAAAAAAAAGCACCTTTGGGCTTCCCGTGAATCTGAGCCTCAGCTCCATCTTCCCATCTTCTCCTTTCCCTTCATCCGACCCCCAACCCACCCCTCTGCTTATTATTCTGGCTGAGTATGGCAATGAGTACAAGATCTCCGTACTGCGGCATAAGAAAGTTACTCTTCAAGCAGAGCGTAGGTTTCGCTCGGCAACTTTGCCAGCTCAGCCTCCAAAAATCTGAGCAGGCCACCTGTTAAGGTGCTGATGCATTTACAGGCGGCGTGAGCCCTCCCCTCTCCCTCTCCCACTTTTATTCAAGGCAAGGAAGGCAGGAGCGCAGCTGTCATTCTTTTTCTTCCTTTCTCGGGGTGGGTGGGGGGGGGGTACCCCGTGCTTTGTACAGAGCCTGCTTGCGGGGGATTGAATTTCAGTGAGTTTTCATCGTCTGGTGGAGAAATGTTAGGAAGCCACCAATCTGCAACGGGAGGAGACCAGCAGATGTTCAACGAGGAGGAGCCTTATACGTTGGCAACTTGTAGATAAGGTGTGAGTGTCCCTTCTGGAGTCTTGCAAAGGTTGGTATCCTTCTCCCCAGGCTGAACACAGGTCATTGATGGCAGAGAAAGGATGAACTGTTAGAAGACTTCCTTCTTTTTCCTCCATGCACCAAGTTGTAAATCCTTTCTTTCTTTCTTTCTTTCTTTCTTTCTTTCTTTCTTTCTTTCTTTCTTTCTTTCTTTCTTTCTTTCTTTCTTTCTTTCTTTCTTGTTTTTTCTTTCTTTCTTTATTGGGTATTTTAAATTTGTCTCAGCCAAATTATTTAATTCGTTTTTATTCTATTTTAAATTTTTGTATTTATGTGTTCTATTCTGTGGCTGTTCACTGCCCTGAGTCCTTCGGGAGTAGGGCGGTATATAAATCCAATAAAAAACAAACAAACAAACAAAAAACAAAATGACATCACAGCTTGCAGGGCTTCTGAATTGGATTGTGTCTAATTAGCAGGGAAGGACTGCATTGCAAGATTCAAGGACTTTTGAGGGTCTCTCCAGGATGCTGAAATGATTCTTTGGTCATTTCCTCCCCCCTCCTTCCCTCTCGCAGGTCATCGGCTGCTAGATCTAATCTAAAGAGGCTCTGTGATAATGTGCTTGAGATATTCAAAAGCGTTTCAATGTCTTTGTGGTCTAAAAGGAAGGGGGGGAAGCCTACAGATGGGGCATGCCATTCCCCACCCCCCCAAAAAAAACCCTAACCCAGGATTAGAATATGTTTACAATTTCCCTCTTATCCATTTGATTTCATAGGTGCAGACGAAAATCCTGCAGAAATTCTCTTAAACATGGGGTATTTATTTTTCTGTTTCAGATTTTAGCGAAAAGGAGCGGAGCCATCAGCACCTTCCCAAATATAGGTAAACTGCCTTGCCCTCTGCTGAAATAGATCAAAACACATGAAAGGCACGAGTGTATTTTTAGCATCCTCCTAATCCGAGGTTCTTTTTTAGCTGCAAAAACTGACTCCTCCATTCTTTCAAAATTTCACACCCTATAAGCACATTTTCAACCGTCGTCGGAAAAGCATGGGTCTGAAAACAATTCTTATCACTTTTCTTCCTTCCTTTACGAAATGGATGGGCTCTTGATCGTTGGCCGTCAGATTTATGGAGCGTTCCATCTCTTTTCACAAAATAATGATCATCATCTTTTAATGACCCCCCCATCATCCCTTACGGGATGGAGTCAGGGCAACTGAATGGAGCTGAGGGATTACTGGC